>CM068829.1:1734813-2322313 GCA_028554795.2 Sinohyriopsis cumingii | reverse complement strand
TACAGAGATATGTCGGCGTTAAACTGTGGACAATGATATTCTTGGAATGATTTCCTAATGATTTATAAGATACTTATGACCGTCTGTTTGATAGTGTTTGGATCTCCATGTTTTAAGAATGCTTCAGTGAACAAATCTGATGCCTTTTATTTTTTTTTTAAATCAAATGGAGCATGTACTTTAAAAAGAAAATTTAAAGTAAATTGAATGTACCACCAAATGAATGATTTATTAAACTTTGGCAAGTATGTAATCCAACCATAATTTTTTTTTTCAGCTTTAGATACTAACTTTGTAAAAGTGCATAGAGCAAGTAATCTCCATAAAGTGTATCAATAATTTCCCTATTTATGTCTATTTTGTTAAAAAGTCTCCATGACATGAAGACCAGATCTCAAAAGCTGCTGTGGGTTTTAAGTTAAAAGATATATCAATCTCATAAAACAAGGAAATTTACAGCCCAATAAAAGTTGCAGCAAGGTCCTGTTCTGAATGCAACATGTCCTTAATACTTTTCAGTTTTAACAAAGGTCCCTTAAGGTACCAAGTAGAAGAGTGATTGTGGATTGATTTGACTTTTGTGGATAGTGACATGCCTGGCATACTTTAATTTGAACAGGGCTTTCTGAAGTTTCTTATGCTGTTTTTACTTAAGTACATAATATGTGACTTACACATTCATCAAGATTTATTTTTTTTTAAGGTAGTGACTTGGAATTAAAACCATTTCCAGTTTTCACTGCCCAGGTATGAAGATGTGAACTTTGCAGATGGAGTTCAGTTGAAATTACATTTAAAATAAAACTGAAATCCCATAACTTATTAAATGAAAATAAAATTTATATGTAGAATTACACCAAAATATCCATTCAGCGTTTGGCATCATTATCAGTATTATTTTTTACCTTGTCATTGTGTGATTCATGATAATTTTCCAGAAATCAAGGCACATAAAATCAACAGAATGCACAAAATTGATTGATTCATATTTGCAGGCCTTTATTTCTACTAAATCTGTTGTGTCCAGAAGATTCTGTTTTTCTCAAATGAAGAAGATATATTCTTCTCCACCCAATAATCTTCAGACTTAGAATAGACCCAACCTTATTTTCAAAACATTTACAATTGTTTAAAAACAAAATGATAAGTATTAGGAGGATTATAAATTAGAAATGAGAATCTTCTTTTTATTACTTTTTTGTAAAATTTAAGTGTGCAGAATAGTTGTAGTACATTGTAGAAATGTATGAAAATGGATAATATGCAATTCAAGACTTCAAAACATAATTTATAATTATTATTGCTTGTGCTGTATTAATTGATGTCATACTGTACCATTGTCTTTATTTTTTTTTTGTCACCCTGTTACAAATTCCATTTACCCATGTTTGATTTCCCTTGCAATCCTTTAGTTTAAAAGAAACTAGAGTATTAACAAACCAGTTAATAGACTTCATTTGACCTCCCAATACATTTTGAATTAGAGAAAATGTATTATATATATTCCCAAAGACAACATTGTTTTTCAGTAATGATGCAAGGTGAACAGCTCTGTGCAGCAGTATGATTTCATATATTGACATTATTATATATGTATAAATAATGTACTATTGAATTTCTCTGGTCCCCCCTCCACACTGGTAAAGGCACAGGTACACATCAGTTTTGCTTTGATTTCAAGGTCTTTATTAAGAAAAGAAACCACTTACGCAAAAAAAAATCTAGTAGAAATGCTGGGAGAATACTTCAACTATTTTCATGCTAGAACAATGGAAAATCTTTTAAAAGTATTAAATAAGTGCAAGATGATGATATGAAAACTACCAGAATGTGTAATGACATGTATGTTTTGTGTGTGGTCAGAATAGCAAAAGTTTCAAAGAAACAACAAAATAATCAAAGGGAGTGATTTACATATTGTTTAAAAGTAAGTTTGCCCATGGCAAGCTGACTGTAAAATTGAACATGCCTTTGCAAAATGTGAACTTTTCCCAAACATAATATCCCAAGGCTAGTAAAGTAATGAAATAAAATAAATATGTTGAACACCTTATAAACATAAGCTGATAAGTAAAGTTATAAAAAAATATATATAATGTAAATAATACATGTAGATATATAGGCTATAAAGGATTAGAATTCAGATCAAATTAGAATGGCAAAAACAGACTTATTGTATATAGATAAATAAATGGATTGGTATACAGGGTTGGGAAATAGCAGGATGTTTGAGAGAGAGAGAGAGAGAGAGAGAGAATGAAATCTAGACTGTTGGCAATGATTTTATTGATACTCGCAATAGCATGAGTTGTGAACACTTATTTTATCCATTTACGTAACAGTTATCATCTAGTCAAATTTAAAATGGTGACATGCATCAAAATATTTAAAATCTGACTTTTGAGACGAAATTGAGAACACTTGTCTTGTCCATTTAGTTGTTTGCCAAGCAGAAAATATGTACAAGTCTACTGCAGTTATTACATAAACAACAGATCATAAAAAGAACTTGTGAGTGCTTTATTTTGTTCAGCTTCAATCACACTTTGAAAACATTCTCCTGGTAATTGTTAAAGATGAATGCCATTTATTTCTGAACACACTTGTCAGTGAAATTTTACGCGTTGCATTAATAAACATTAACATGAACTTACCATAAAATTGATGACATGCGTCAAAACAATATTTGATAAGTAGACTACTTAAAGTTGTCAGTCTGACAAACTGCCTGTGGCTAACTTAGATCCTGAAGGTCTGTGAATCCAGGATATGTACACATATTGTGTGTAACTGATAAATTAAAATATAAATATTTATTCCTTATTGGTCTAAACATGGAATCAGGAGTAAATATTCTCATTGTCACGTTGATGTTAGAAAATGCAAGGCTGACCTTGACTACAAGATGGAACTGTCACATTCTGCCACTGAAAGAAACATCATCATTTATGTAGAAGAGGAATGTACTACATATAAATGGTAAATAAGGGTGCTGAAATATGTACTTTGGCAAGATTGTTGGCTGTACAACTTGAAGAACTTTTTAAAACATCAAATACTGAACATGAACCCATGTCAGTAAAATAGCTTGCACAGAACTAGTGTTCTGTATTATACCAAGACTACTGATGTTAGAAGAATGTATTGTATCCATCTTGTTTTATGAGGGGGCTTGATCATGGAAAAGTATTTTGAAAACCTGAGCTTGCCCCAGGAGTCTGGCAAGTGGATTTGTAAATCCTTAAATCAAAGGCGTGATGATAAGTGTGCTTTTGTGAAATCTGTATTGAGAAACAGATTGTATATGTTTATATATACAATAGAACCTGTCTTGAAAGACCTCCTCTTCTGTCAAAAACATATGGTCTCTCAAGACAGGTGGTCTGCAATAACAGGTCACAAACCTATATAATCAATAAATTTGTGCATTGAGAATGTAGTCTCTCAAGACAGGTGGTCTCACATAGCACTGGTCTTTCGAGACAGGTTTTACTGTACTGAACACCATATATTTTGAATAAGAAATAGCTCATGCATTAGTGTCATAAATACTGGTACAGTAGTTGTGCAACATATCTCATGTTGAAAATCTTATCACTAATCCATGGATGGTCTAATCAACATGGCATTTTCACTGTAAGACTTCTGATTACATGTAGTTGGTCCTAAATGAAAATTGTGCCAATCTGACATCCCATGTGGGTGCCATCTTGAAAATCTTGTTATATTTGCTCCCCTTGAATGGATGATCACTAGAATAGGGTTTTCAGCAAAAGACTCTTAATAGTAATAATGTCTGCTTTATCCTAAATTAAACTGTTACAGAGCTGGCATCAGATATGTGTCTCACAGCAATCAGTTTGAAAATCTTGTTATTGCAGAAGAATAAAGGAGATGGTTTCAGTATTCTGCGGTTAAAATGCATATATTTACACACAAAAAAAACCCATTCTCAAACTAGTTTTATTTTGTAAATCCCTCCTCTGTTCAGATGATACTGCACATTAAAAAATAAAATTGGCAAGGTCCTATATTTTCATTTCTAGAAATCCCAAAGTACTTGCTGCAAAGTGATGTCTGTCTAGTTCCCCATTCCACTTCAGTGACCTGCATGTCAACATAAATAATATTTGGCTTTATTTGGGGAGGTAATTTCATTCCAGGAGGACTAATTTAACTGTCAAAGGGATTTATAAAAGTGTTGATGATTAAATAGATAGCTGTGCAGTGTGGACAATTGAAACCTGAATGCTGGCATTTTGAAAATGAAATTTGCCATGCATCATGGAAAGATACTCTAATAGTGTCATCTGACAGGATAATTGTCTTTGGAACTTAACCTCTTGAATTGTTATTTACATTAGCAATTTAGGAAATTGTTCATGAATATAAAGACTTTTAACTTTACAATGTCAGGATGTTGCTAATAAGTTGATTAGGTATTAGACAACCTAAAGAGCAATGGTGCTCCTTGAATTGAAAGGACACATGCATGTTGTATACATTCCAATTATGTTTTCAGATTGCATGGTTGACAAATGTATGACAAAATTTGCATAAATGTTTAAAATATTATTACATATTATGTCCATTATTAGCATAATATTTAGTTAGAGTCATAGATTCATTGTGATAACTTGGCATTACAAAAATGTGTAGGCAACATGCATTGCTTGTCAGTGTTCATTTGTTTACATGTATGTGATTTTGTGGCAAACTTAGAATGAATTAATTTGAATATTTACTTTGTGCCTAATTTGAAGAGATATATCCAGAATAATAAGGTATTTTCTTAATTCATAAAATATTGTTGTATTGAGTTAACTGGATTTATCCAATATTTTTGCAACATATCTACTTTTCTTATCATCATCTTTGTTTATAACCATAGTATTGAAGTTTATTCAAATTTTGTTCAGTATTCAGTGACACAGAAAACTCCACATTGACAAAATAAACAGTTAAATATAAATAAAAGGGACACATTGCATGTATTCATTTTTTATTTGCTACACTGGTTACAGAGGTTCTAATAGTTTTTTTATTCCAGGAAATCCAGGACTTCCCATGCCTAATTTTTGGAAGTCCTAACATTACATTTTGATGGTCAAAATTTGTGATATTTTAGAACACTCTCTTGAGTCTTTTTTATCTGCCTGTAATGATTGTTTTTTTTGTGGGATTGTAAACATTCTTCAGCATATGGCTGCCAATATATTTGGTGGAAGAAAAACCGGGGAAAACTCAGGAAAAAACCACTGCCTTGTGGGAAGCTACTGGCAAGCTTTCTCATATACCCACTTTTTCCGAGCTGATACTTGAACCCACATGGACAGAAGTGAGATTTCAGTGATCTGTAAATGCGATCGCCTTTGACTATTCAGTAACCCAGAGCCCTAGTAAATTATGAAGTGGGGAAAAAAGTTAATTCATAAATATTTGAAAGTCATTGTTTCATTTGAGAGAGAAAGAGAGTTTATGACTAGGAAAATAAAGCAAAGTGATTTTGAACTTATACTATCAAGTCTAAACTGATATTTTTAAAAAATCATTTTGGAATGCAAAGAATCCATGTCAGTTATTACCACACTTCATGGTTGTGATATACACTCTTTGTTAATGGTTCATTTTTTTCTTCATTTGGCTAGGTTAACCTGGCATGATATGCATCTTGATTTCTTTGTTTCAGTGACTTATTGGCCTAGCACAGGGGTCTGAAGGAATTTCTGAGCCTAATGCCAGTTTCCTGGGCATTGTATTATAGGGCTAAATTTAGTTATTTCAGGTGCTATGGTATTTATATAAGTTTTAGAAGAGAAGATATATTTTTATGATGACAAATCTACTGCAGGGTATAGCTTATAAACATGCTCTGTACAACATTGATGATGTGCTGTGTATAGTCGCACCTTAGGGAACTTTTGTCTCATAAGATGTATTTGATAGACTGCATCAAGCCAATCTTAAATTGAAGCCATCAAAATGTCGGTTTGCAATAAAAAGAGTAAATTATTTGGGACACATCATTTCCAAAGATGGAGTAGAATTGGACTTGGATAAGACCAATATAGTATCAGACTTTCCAAGACCGAAAAATGGACGCAATCTCAGAAGTTTCCTGGGTTTATGCAATTACTACAGATGGTTTGTGAAAAACTGTAGTAATATATGTGCACCTTTGAACAGCCTTCTTAAAAAGGATGTAAAATTTCAGTGGACTGATAAATGTGAATCAGCTTTTAACAAACTGAAACAGCTCTGACTTAGCTAATAGCTTACCCAAACATGGACAAACCTTTCATTCTCTCAACAGATGCTTCTGGACAAGCCATATCTTACATTCTCAGTCAAAAAGATGACCAAGGTAAGGAACATCCAATTTCTTACGGAGGCAGCGCACTTCGTATATTTGAAACTAAATAGGGCATGTCCGATAGAGAAGGTTTACCCTTCGTGGAAGGAGTATGGTATTATAGTCTTTCTTGAACACCAGAAAGTCACTGTTGTCACTAATCATGCAGTCCTAAAAACCTTAAGGACATTAAAAATCCAACAGGACACTCGGGTCGCTGGAGTATGTCATTACAGGGATTTAATTATGAAGTCATTCACAAAAGTGCTGTCAGGCATACCAGTGTGGACTCTTTATCAAGGATTCCATACAAAGAAGCAATAAACAACAATGAGACTGCTTATAGTGACTATGAAACTGACTTGAGTATGTTATTTATAAACAACAATGAAGCTTCATGTTGACGTTGGAATATGACCCTCCATGCTCCCTCAGCAGGGTTCAATCTCAGCCAGTCTGTGTACAGTATATTAGACCAGGCAGCAGATAAGCAGCTAGTATCAGATTTCATTTCCAACAGAGGGGAGGAAATCAAACAGGCTCAGTCCCTGTGTCCTGACTTGACCCCAATTAAGTGCTACCTGGAAACAGAGAGGAGGAAATCAATCAGGTCCAGTCCCTGTGTCCTGACTTGGCCCCATTTAAGTGCTACCTAGAAACAGAGGGGAGGAAATCAAAGGGGCTCAGTCCCTGTGTCCTGACTTGGCCCCAGTTAAGTGCTACCTAGAAACAGAGGGGAGGAAATCAAAGGGGCTCAGTCCCTGTGTCCTGACTTGGCCCCAGTTAAGTGCTACCTAGAAACAGAGGGAAGGAAATCAAAGGGGCTCAGTCCCTGTGTCCTGACTTGGCCCCAATTAAGTACTACCTAGAAACAGGCCTAGTGACTCAACAAAAGCAGCAAGGACAGTGGCTGAAAGCGAATACACCATGCTTGATGGACTTCTGTACCATTTATGGGACAGACAGGCAGAGAAACTTCCTAAAGAAATCGGCATTAAACAACAGTTAGCCATTCCTACAGGATTCCATAACTGGAGGAGGACATCAAGGCTTTGACAGAACTTATGCAACAATACAGTCAAGGTACTATTGGCCAAAAATGTATGCACAGATAAAAGACTATGTTAAAACCTGTGAGGAATGCCAGCAAGCCAAGCGGCCTTCTCACTGTACATAGGCAGCACAACACCTTATGCCGTCGGTTGGAGTATTTGAATGCTGGCATATGGATATTCATGGTCCATTAACAGTAACCAAAGAGAAATACCAGTATAGCTTGTTGTGTGTGGGCAGTTTCAGCAGGTTTGCAGAAGCATTTCCATTATGATCGCAAGAAGCAACTGAAATAGCTGATATTTTGTACAAGGAAATCATTTGCCGTTCTGGAGGTCCTACAGCTCTAGTATCTGACTGTGGCCAGAACTTCTTGTCACATATCATATTGGAACTCTGTAAGAAAATGAATATTAAATGCTTCCATACATCAAGCTACCATTCAGAAACCAACTCTACATGTAAGAGATTCAACAGAACATTAGCGCAATCTATGCACACCTATATTGACAAAGTGCATCAAAACTGGGTCGATTTGTTACCAGGGATCCTAATGGCTTACTGCAAGACACTGTGCACCAGCTCAACTTGATTCTTCCCATATGAATTAGTCTCTGGGAGAGAAGTGAGAGCTCCACTAGATGTTTCTCTTGCTGACCCTACAAATACCGATAAGCCAGTAAAAGACACAACAGCCACCTATTTAAACAAGCTCAAAACACAAATGGAAATAACTAGACAAGTTGCCTGAGACAACATACAGAACTCCCAGCAAAAATATAAAGAATATTATGATACACACGCTCAAGAACCCTCTTGCCACCTCAGACAACAAGTATGGATGCACATTCCAAAGTACCAAAAGGGAGATCATCTAAATTGCACAAGAAATGGACAGAACTATGGTATATCAGCGACATGATTGTAATAATCACAAACTACAGAGGTCATTAGTTCATGCAAACAGACTAAAACAATACTTCAGCCCTGACAACAGAAATTAGTATTTGGACCATACAACTCAGATAGCTACACCACAGGACCATTTGGACCATACAACTCAGATAGCTACACCACAGGAGCCAAAACATCAAGGAGACACAAACATCTTTACAGACCTAAACATCTGGTAGCAAACCCTCAATTATACCAGTCCACAACAAGACAACTGATATTCCAGCACCTACAACAGATTCATCTTCCAAGCCCTGGACATCAGATGAACCTGCCACATCTCAGTCAAAGGAAGAATGGGGTATTGTTGATGAAATTCTAGCATGCAGTTGGCATCATGGCAAGCGCATTTATATGGTTAAATGGCAAGACTTCCCCAAGACAACATGGGAACCTGAAGAAGCTTAACCAGTTTTTGCTCCAGGAATTTCATGTAACAAAAACACTAAAAGGAAAGAGAAAAAAGTTTGCAAAGTGAAGATTCCAAATGGACTTGACCAATTGGTTCTTAAGGTGGACACGTTATATTTGTTTTGCTGTGCTATGCTTTCGTATCAACCTTTTCTTCCATATCTGTCCTGCACATCTTCCTTCCTATGATATAGCGGAGCAGATGTACAAATCCCACACTTGGACAATTGACAGCTATGTTGCACATTCCAAATGGATTATTCTTTGTAAACAAATAACTTTCTGTAATTTTAAAGCAGTTTATCGCACAATGTTGGTACCAGTTCTTATTTGGCTCAAGAAAATCTTGAAATCCTTTTGATACTTGCAGATTACATTCAAAGTGAAGTGACATTCATGGAACATTATAAAATGTGCTGTAGATTGGTGAGAAGTCAGACATTTATGGAACTGCTTTTTGCATCCCTGGGGTGCTTTTCCTCCTTGCCTCGCCTAGACATGTCCAAACTTAAGGAGTGCGACATTTGCACATAAAACTGGGGCTGTGGTGGCACCATAGGACTTAACCGGTCATGAAAGCACTAGTTGCATAGGTGACCTAAATTGTATCATCATCATCATTGCAGAGAGTGGGCATGAAGAACTAGAGGTATCAGAGTTCTGTTAAATGTAGAAAAGAAAAGCCCTCTTGCTTGTGAATAATTCACCATAGTGCAGTTATACCAACAGTTGAAGTATCTACAGGATTTTTACTGGTCATTGACATAGTCTTAACTCTGTTGATTGAAACCTCATGTGCAACTAATGTTGCTGGGATATACATTCCATTCTTAGAAAACATGGCCTTTTCTGGATACTGAGATGAGTGTCTGAGAATCAGTATGTCACTGCCAGCTTGGAATGTGCCTGGTCCTGTAAAACCTGAACATGACTTACCTAACTTGTGTGTTTTTCCTCTCTTGACATCATTCATATATGCAATGGGAGAAAACTGCTCATGTAAATCAGTACATTGAGATTCTGTTTGTACATCACTTAACATTACAGCTGCTTTTAGTTCAGTGACTGAAATGTTTGGAATTCTTTGATTGGAGAAATGGATGTCTACATTTTCAGTTCTGTAACTGAAATGCTGGGAGTTCTTTAGTTTGAAAACGTGTCTGTCTACATTTTTGATAAGAGTTAAAATATACTCTTTATTCAATTTTTCCAGCTGACATTTTTCATGGGCACTTTGCAAGTTGAACACCCTTATATGCTCATAAATTTTGTTATATGTACCATTTATTTTCAAGACAAGTTATCAAGAGAGTCAGATTAGTTCCTACCATTTCTTCTTCAAACCGTCTAATTTATACAGGTAAGGAAGTCAACCAATGGACTGACTTAAATCCAAGCCTTTTTTTTTTGAAGACAATTGTGTAAAATGTACATTCCAAAGCATCTAGTAATAATGCTTTTGGAAATTTGAAACTCAGCTAAGATGCTTTAGGCAACACAATGTAGTTTTTGAGTAACCAGCATCTTCTTGAAGGGGACAATTGATGCATAATGTACATGAACTCTTGAAACAGCATTATGAAAGTCACTTGAATCCAGTGGTTTTTTTTTAACTTCAGCAGTGTTTCAACCAAAACTAATTGCATTTGTTCAAGTCTCCATGACCTTAATGCTGGTGAAGTTGCATGAATAGTAAAGTTTCCATACAGCCTTTGTACATTTAAAAGAGGTGATTTCTGTTGCTGCATATGAGCAAGCAAAGGATAATCAATGCACAATACATTTAACATGGATTAGATTAGGAAACAAAAACTTCAAGTGTTACTCCCAGCCCCATTTTGTGGGCAAAACATAACTGATGCCCAATCACTCTCAAATTCTAAAATATGTGCTAGATCTAAACCCTAAAGTTTTGCTCTGGTTTACAATAGCATCAGGAACTGTGTTGATTTTACCATCCTTTATTCTTAAATTACTGTCCAAATCTGTTTTAATTTCTTCACTATAATTTTCCGTTTGCCACTCTCTTTTTGACCCTAGTATGGTAGGATATATTTGCAACTTACTACTGTAATATTTCAATATACGTAGGTGATTACAAGCTCTGGTAAGATCTATGGAATCTGCTTCCAACTATCAGCTGTTCCGTTATCATTTTCTTTAATATTTTTGTGAGGAGATTTTTTAGAAATCTCAATGATTTAATTTTTTCTTTAACATAAGTAGCATCACTTTTGTGACCCATTACTGTATGGTATTTGCTACTTGCTGCTGTAATGTTTCAAAATCTTTGTGTGTAAAACCATCTGATGTGAAACAGTTAAGGAAATAGATATGCTTTCAATAATGATCAATGTTGTAGTTGAAGTGAAATTCAGCAGAAACAGAATGGAATGAAAAATTGATCACTAATGCATGGAAATAAAAAAAAAACATCGATCAAAATGCATGAAATCTGTTTAGGCCATCGTTCTTTTTATATGATCAAAGGAGTTTTAACGTATAAACTGCAATGGTATTGTTTTTTTTATTTTTAGGCAGATGCAGATTATATATTCTGGTTTTCTTAAATCATCTTCAAACATACATTAGTACTGGCATGTCCAGTAATAAATGCATGTATATTGTATTATGTTCAGTGATGTTTGTTTAATTAGCTATGCAGTTATGTAGACTAGCCATGCAGCTAAATGTTTTTATACTTTTCTCCCCAGTAATTAGGTTCTTATTGCAATGAATATTATTTAGATTATACTGCCTAGAGCATTTCATTCTCCTGCAAGACTTTACACCCTATACCACTATCTGAGTCTTGCTCCAGTTTGCATACAGCTTGAAAGATAACTGTCTTCAGCTCTCCATTTGTTTGTGTAGTGTAAATAGACTGTGTATTTCATGTTGAAGCTTAAATTGCAGTATACCTCTCAAGAGGTTGAAAGAACCAGTCTTTTGCTTCCCCTTGAAGAAAATCCAGTAGCATTCAAATTCCGACAGATTATTATTCTTGCAGTTATTATTTCCTTAACACAAGGCATCAGTATTAAACAATTTTGGTCTGGCACATCCTCATCAAAAAATGTTCTTTTGCCAGAAATAAGCTTTGAATGATTCCTGCTCCAGACTTGGCATGTTGCAGTAGAAATACTGAACACTTATATAAATACTTAACACGTATGCCACACAACTCAGATTACAAACATACACTCATGAGTAAAATACAAATCATTGCCGATGTTTGGTTATTTTTGCCCATGTAATGTCTTTTTAAATATTGGAGCTTTCAGATTATGTCACAGACAGCTTTTTAAATAGATAATCTGTTAGATTATGTCATTTTGCATCTTTTTAAATGGAGAATCTGTTAGATTATGTCCTTTGCATCTTTTTAAATGGAGAATCTGTTAGATTATGTCCTTTGCATCCTTATAAATGGAGAATCTGTTAGGTTATGCCATTTTGCATCTTCTTAAATGGAGAATCTGTTAGATTATGTCATTTGCATCTTTTTAAATGGAGAATCTGTTACAATATGTCATTTGCATCCTTATAAATGGAGAATCTGTTACAATATGTCATTTGCATCTTTTTAAATGGACAATTATTTGCATCTTTTAAATGGAGAATCTGTTAGATTATGTCATTTGCATCCATATAAATGGAGAATACGTTATTTTATGTTATTTTGCATCTTTTTAAATGGAGACTGTTACATTATGTCATTTGCATCCTGATAAATGGAGAATATGTTACATTATGTCATTTGCATCCTTATAAATGGAGAATCTGTTAGATTATGTCATTTGCATCATTTTAAATGGAGAATCTGTTACATATAGTCATTTGCATCTTTTTAAATGGAGAATCTGTTACATTATGTCATTTGCATCCGTATAAATGGAGAGAATTTGTTAGATTATGTCATTTGCATCCTTATAAATGGAGAATCTGTTACATATAGTCATTTGCATCATTTTAAATGGAGAATCTGTTACATATAGTCATTTGCATCTTTTTAAATGGAGAATCTGTTACACATAGTCATTTGCATCTTTTTAAATGGAGAATCTGTTACATATAGTCATTTGCATCTTTTTAATTGGAGAATCTGTTACATATAGTCATTTGCATCTTTTTAAATGGAGAATTTGTTACATATAGTCATTTGCATCTTTTAAAATAGAAACTCTGGTAGATTATATCATTTGCATCTTTTTAAATAGGTAATCTGTTAGATTATGTCATTTGCATATTTTTAATGGAGAATCTGTTAGATTATGTCATTTGCAAATTTTTAATGGAGAATCTGTTAGATTATGTCATTTGCATATTTTAAATGGTGCATCTGTTTGATTCAACCTTTCACCTCGTTTTTTTACATTGACAAGTCTTTTATATCTTGTCACTCACATATTTTTAAGTACAGGATCATATAGATTATGTTACTCTTGTCTTTTTGATAGAGAATCTTTTAGATTATGTTACTCATGTCTTTTTAGATAGAAAATCTTTTATGTCTCTTATCATTTTGAATAGAAAATCTTTTAGATTATGTCTCTTGAATATTTTGTAGTCTCTCATTAAGAATAATAGGATTGAAGCTTTAAATTTTTCTTTGAAATTCATCAGAGACATTACTAAAAACTTGCTGAATGAATTACAGTATCCTTGATAGAAGTCTGTATGACGATTATATTAGATGTAACTCAGAGGAATATGTGACGTTTGGGAATTTAGTCCATTGAAATATTTATACAAATTACTGTAGTATTTACACTTTTTCTCTCATTTGTTTATACCCTCCCCATTACCAATTTTAAAACCAAAAAGCAACAAGGATATGATAAATACACAAATTAGGGGCATTTCATTAATCAGTTTATAATTTCTAACCTCACTGTCAATTAGTTGGCATTTCAAACTACATGGAAGTTCTGGATGTAAACAATTATAGTGACCGCTCAGTGTCCTTTTCAGATTTCTAGAACAGTCTGTTTCAGTAAAAACTATGTCATCTATGTCCAATATTTGCACTGTCTGGTTTTAATATTTCTTAACAAATTGAACAACTAAAAAGAACTCGTGCAATGTTTTCAAAGATATTTAGCTCCTCAGTTTATGGAATAATTTAGACTATTAAAGGCATTGAAGTACCGGTACATCACATTCTTGCTTGAAAACATAGACTTATACATTCAAATATGGTGGCTGTGTCACTAAAGAAACTCCTAATTGATTCAGAATACCAAATGGCAAAAATTAATTTTTAAAAATTTGTTCTAGTGTATTGGACCCATGATTTTCATGCCCGAGCCACTTTTTACTCCAAAACTCAAACTTTTCTTATATAAAGGTTCACCAGTCCTTGTATTTATTGGTCTTGTTTACTTTAACACTTGGGTCAAAAAGTACACAATCCAGATGCAAAATCTCAAAAGTTGGGTTTTTCAAACTGTATTTTGTAACATGAGTAGAAAGTCTTTATTTTTTTATATCTTATCTTAAATGATGTTGATGGTACAGAGCTCAGAGGTAGGGTACAACCTCATGATGCATAAATATGGCATATAGGGTTAATTAGCTAACACAGTATGGTGGTTTGTGTTAAAACAGAACATTCCATGATTTAACTTTGCAACATGATGGTGGCAGCCATCTCCTACAGATAGATACCAGTTTGTTTCAAATGCTTACATGTTAACTCCCAAGCTGTTTTTGACCCCTTAACATCACAGGGGAAATTCCAGAGATCTTTGTATAAAAATGATACAGATATTGGCAACCATCCATTAGTGCTGAAAAAAAACATGAATTCTAGGCTATACATGGCGGCCAGTATTAATGGTGGAGGAAGAACCCGGGAAATCCCCGGAAAGAACCACCGACCCTCGAGAAGCTACTGGCAAGCTTTCTCACATATCCACATTGGCCGAATCTGAGACTCGAACCCATGCAGACAGAGGTGAGATGGCAGTGATCCGTAACGGAGAGCGCTTTAGACCACTCGGCCACTCGGGGCCCCGATCATGCATAGATAAATCATAGTTTGTTGTAAATATATTAAAGGACCATTATTGTAGGTACACAGTATCTTCAACAAGAGCACATTCTTGAAACAACCCCATCAGTAATTTTGTTTAAAATGGTTCCGGGAGGGATTGCTTGTATATATATATAAAACATAAAATGACACTTCCCTAAACAATTCTTTCATAACATGTCTTCCTCAGTAAACTGGCCACATATTTTGGTTTCAATAAGGCCTTTGTAACACAAAGTATAACCTCTGTAAACTGGCAACATATTTTGGTTTCAGTAAGGCCTTTGTGACACAGTATAACCTCTGTAAATTGGCAACATATTTTGGTTTCAATAAGGCCTTTGTGACACAAAGTATAACCTCTGTAAACTGGCAACATATTTTGGTTTCAATAAGGCCTTTGTGACACAAAGTATAACCTCTGTAAACTGGCAACATATTTTGGTTTTAATAAGGCCTTTGTGACACATACCGTATTTATCATATACAGCTGTATGTTGGGATATCGTATTTGTTGGGACACCATAAATTAATTTTAAAAGTAATTTGTTTGTGCATTATATGTTCTGTTGTTTTTTCACGTCGAAGGTTATGTGACACCTTTGAAATCATTTGAAAATTACATGTTGGAAAATGCACTTCAACTGAAATTTTACTGTAAAAAATATAACATTGTGTACTTGAGATAAAACTCTTTAATCCACTGCAGCATTATCTCATGAACACAACCCTTCTCCTCTACAAGTACAGTCCATTCTTTTGGTGCATGAATATTTTTTTTAGCTTTCTCATACCATTAAAAATTATCATTTGAGGCAACATATTACCTGAAGCGGAAACTGAAAGAACTAAAGGCAGAATTTGTTTCAAATCTGCACCAGTTGTGCTAATTCTCATGCTTTTGACCCCATCTTATTGTCAGTCTGCCCAGGAATGAGATTAAAGTACACTAGAGTTTCATCCATTTTAATGATCACAGTGTCAGCTAAAATCATCTGCTTCTCTTCAGGCCGTCACAAATTCATCAAATAATTTTATTTCCTCCAAATCTTCTGGGTGACACTGGGTCATAGATGTCTATGCACAAAGCACTATATTGTGTCACTTTAAAAATTGTTCCATTGTTTCAATTTATTTTCAAAAATTCCCCTGAATAGAGGTGAAAAGAAGTCCAAGTTAGCTTCCTTATCTTGGCTGTCTTTGTACAATAAAAAAAAAAAAATCAATAAAAAAAATCGGCACACTTAAAAGAATCCAAAGTCGGCTTCTGATGTCTGCTTGCTTTGTAATAAAAATGACCTTCATCTTTGATGTCATGTTGGTAAGTTGGAATAATGAGTTTACTGCTCACTGCCAGTTGTGTTTATTCACAACTCAGGCTTTCAATTTGCCTGGCATCTGTAGTTATAATTAATACAAAACAGGCATTGATTTATGCGGGTAAGTAGTATACACAGTAATAACTTGCTTTAATGATGCTTTTATAACCCATGTTTGCAAAAAGTCATTTCCACTCAAGTGAATGTGTTTTCAAATAATGATTTTTATTTGCGAGACACTGTCATATAGTTGACCTCAATATAATTCAGTCTTGGTTATTTTGCACCTAACACCGTGTCATGCATGATTGGCAGTTGTCTTCAAGATATTGGTTGATTATTTTCTTCTTGTGTGATTTTGTTGGATCCAATTTTCAGTTGGATAACATATTCAAACCTTTGAGCACAACTAAATACAATTTGTTTTTCAATGTTTGTGTCAATGAACAACATGTCTTGTGTTATCGGACATGAGTGATACATGCTACAGTATGGAAGCCTACGCTATATATACCCAGCTCGTGGATATATTTTATTTTGTAATGCTCATGATGAAAAGAAAGAATAAATGATAATAATACAAGGTTAGTTCTTTCTTTTTATTATCAAATGAGCGTTCAATTTTTCTGTTTTATTGCAACTTGCAGTTGGGGGGTCAGAAATTCAGTACAAATCTATTTCGTTTCTTAAGTCTTGGGTCATATGACCTAGGTGAAATAAGTTTCACCATAAGTTCTGGGACAGGAAGAAAATAATTATTTTATCGTGTCCCAATATATATGGTAAATACAGTATTTTGGTTTCAATAAGGACTTTGTGACACAAAGTATAACCTCTGTAAACTGGATGACTGGGCTCATTCTGTTAAAGCAAGCATATAATGCACTGATAGGATGGGAACCACACGGGCCCAGAATCCTCATGGCAGTGTTTAGGACCAAGATGGAGAAAATAAAGGTGAACATCATACAGTGCTACTCTCCAACAAATGATGGCGATGAAAAAGATAAGGACCAGTTTTACAACAGACTACAGAACATAATAGAGAACTTCCCAGGCAAAGACATCAACATCCTCATGGGTGACTCCAATGCCAAAGTTGGGTCAGACAAGACAAGGTATGAACAAACCATGGGGATCCATGGCCTGGGTGAGATGAACGAAAATGGAGAGAGATTTGCAGACCTTTGTGCACTGAACAACCTGGTCATTGGGGGTACCATCTTTCCCCACAAGAGAATCCACAAGAACACATGGATATCACCAGACCATGTGACAGAAAATCAAATTGACCACATCTGCATTATGCATAGCCAAGAAGTTCAAAAGATCTCTGCAAGATGTGAGGGTAAAGAGGGGAACAGATGTGGCATCTAACCACCACTTAGTTGTCGCAGGGCTGAACCTTAAGCTGAAGAAGAACTGGATGGGTACAAAAGAGAAGAAAACAAAGTATAACATCAGCCTGTTGAAAGATACAATAACTAAAGAAGAATACAGACTGATGCTTAACAACAAGTATCAAGTGCTTCAAGAATTTCTTGAAGACGAGGAAGACAGTGCGAACAACAGATGGCAGAAAGTTAACCTCTCAAGAGTCAAGCCCACACCCATGGGGGAGCAGCACCCTTTTTGTCCCAAGGACACATTGTTGGTGATGGAGTTTTGTCCTTTGAGGAAAGGAGTACTCAGATCCAAGTTTGAGAATGCTTCTTGCTACACATCCAGGTTGCCTGCAGAGTCCTAGCCCAGTCACAGTCACCAGGCATTGGTCATTGCAGCCCATATGGTATGGAGGGACACAGGTATTAGGACAAGTCTCTCCTCTCAATAGACTGCCTTTTCAACCCACATTAGACAGGGAATCATCTTACATATGCCAGGTTAAGGCATTGCATCAGATTGGCATCTCTTCTCTCCTTTTGTTCCTATTACCCTATGGGATGTGGGGCCTTCCTCCACAAGGAAGAGATTGGGCCTTTCCCTACATGCAGTCATGGACTTAATGGATCTGGGCTGCATAGCAGTGAGGTTGTGCCTGCAAGCTGTAGACCTTCTTAATCTTGCGAGGTTGGGTATTAAAGGATGATAACCCTTCCCAAAATGCTCTTGGCAGGCAGAGAAATGCCCATAACCATTGACAGAGACCACTGCTTTAAACATGTGGGAGGAGTTTTTAGTTCATGTTTGTCCTCTCACCAAGTCTCCCCCTAAGCAGAGAGACTCTGGTTCATGTAGTCCTGACTCATAGGAGTGAGTGCAGAATGAAGATGTCCTTTCTGTACTCCTTGAGGGTAATGAGCAGGCTGATGTGGTACTCCCTTCCTTCAGGTCCCCTACTCTTTCTCAATCTTTTGTTAAGGAGGCAGAGGAGGTGGAGTCCTGGTTGTTTGATAAAGCAGCGAATGAGGATTACAGCCTCTTGCCTAACGGTCTGTGTCCCAAATGTTCAGGTTCAGGTGACTCCAAAATACTTTCCAGTTTTGAGTAACTTTATTTGTCACTCTCTCCTGCAGATCATACCTCTTTGGTTCCCATTGATGCGAGACTAATCCTGTTTTTGACATAATGGTCAGCTAATAGGTCCTTTCTGTTGTAAGAGATGGTTACTAGAGATGGTTGCTCTCCTAGTAAAGTCCCTCATATGCTTCTACCAGTTAAATCTGGCCTAATTAAAGGAAGAGGTCAGTTTGGAAGGCGTAGTTGAGAAGGTGTTAAAAGTCCAATCTCTGGCCTTCTATTCACAGATTTTCCAGGTTCCCAAGAAAGGGTGAAAGTCTTGTCCAGTTATCAATCCAATTATCCAATTATCAATCATTTCTCAATCAACAAATTTCTGCTGCAGGAGTCATTCAAGATGGCAACTACAGCCTCGGTCAGGAATGCCTTAAGACTTGGTGATTGAGCAGTCTGCATCATTCTTCAGGATGCATACCTTCACATCACTGTCTTTCCTCCATACAGGAAGTATCTCAGACAATTTTTGGGGAGTTCTTCTGTTATGAGCTCTGCTGTTCTGCCTGGCCATTGCACCCAGAGCTTTTGCCAGTGTCATGGCAGTAGCTACAGCCCATTTAAAGTCATTGGGTATCCCAATTTTCCATTATTTTGATGATTGGGTGATCCACAGTGAGTCTTGCGTCCCTCAGACTAGACTTGTCTCGCTGTTGGTCCACATTGACCAGGCTTGGACTTCTAACAAGAAATCAAAATTTTGTCTATGTGGGAATGAATTTCATTAAAGAGGGTTAGTCTCAATTCCTCTGGACAGAACAGACAATATCCTATCCCAGTTGGAGATGCTGAGAGTAATGACTGAGCTGTAGGCTTGTCTTGTTCTGTCTGAGCTGGTGACCTTGAATGCCACATTTGTATTTTTCTCTCCGAGTTGGTGACTTTGAATGCTGCAATGGACCTGGTTCCCCTAGGCGAGCTTCACTTGTATTCTCTCCATTTTCAATTTTAGTTGCTTGGAAACAACACAGGGACACCTTCATTGATCTGATTTCTCTGGGTTTTACTTTTCAGCACCATCTAAATTGGTGGACAAATTGGGATCAGCTTCTGGCCAGAGTCCCCATGCAATGTATAAACCCAAGTCTTACCTGTTTGCAGATGTGTCAGATTCAGGGTAGGTCATTCATCTAGAGCTGGAGGGTCTGATTCTTTAAGTTTGATGGTCTCAGGAAGAATCTGCTTTCCACTTTGGCGATGAAGGCAGTGTTTTTAGGCCTTCAGGGGGTACATCCAGCAAATAAGAGGTTGCTGTGTGATGGTCTCCTGACAATACATACGTGGTAGTGTACCTCAGCAGGCAAGGAGGCGTACATGCACATTCTTTCTGCATGAGGTATGGAACCTCCTTCACAGGACAGCTTGAGAAGGAATATTCCTTCGAGTTTGCCACATTCCCAGAAGGAATAATATTTTAGTGGACAGTCTGTCAAGGAAATGGAAGATAGATCTTATGGAATGGTCTCACCACCAATCTGTAGCAGACTCCCTGTTTCATCTTTGGGGAAGAGCCTAGATGGACTTGTTTGCCATGAAGCTGAACAACAAGCTCTCCTTTTGTTTCCCCAGTCCCCAACCAGAGGGCCTGGCCTTGGCAGTGGATGCCTTCGGCTAGAGGTGGGATCATCTGTTCACTTACGCTTTCTCACTCTTTTGGATGATCCAACATGCCCTTCACAAAGTCAGGTGATCCATTGCTCAGCTCAAGTTTTGATTGCCCATCTATGGCCCCAGTGATTGTGGTTCAGTGATCTTCTCAGTCTGCTGGTGGATCATCCCAGGACCTTGCCTCAGAGGAACCTTATGTTCCAGCACAGGGTTGCTCTCCTACACAGATATGCCACCATCACCCCTAGCTTTCCTCAAAAGATCAGTAGAGAGAAGTTTTTTTTAGCCAAGTTGCCTAATGCATCATTCAGTCCAGTAGAAGATCAGCTTCTAAAGTATATGATGCTAAATTGTGATTGGTGTAGTAGAAAATATGTAAATACCTGCTGTCCCTCAGTGAGTGCACTGACTGATTTTCTTAACTTCATTTTTGAAGAGAAAAAATGCTCAGTTTATACATTTAAGGGATATTGAGAAGCCCTTTCTAAAATTTTCAAAAGGTCTTAGCTTCAGGACAGGTTTTACACCTAGCAGACCTGATCAGGTATTTCAAATTGCAGAGACCAATGTTTTGCACTCAAATAACTAAATTAAATCTCTCTTGTGTCTTATGGTCCCTCTATGATCCTTTGGGTGAGGCTTCCCAGAGTACCTTACCTTCAAGAACATTTTCTTGCTTGCCATAGTGTCTGTGAGACAAAGGAGTGAGCTTTATGCCCTGTTCATAGAATGGGGTGGATCAGGTTCAGTGGGATTATTGAGTCAGTTTCTTGCCTTTACCTGCTAGGATTTTTCAGTTGAGATCCCCAGTCTCATCAGTGTGGGGAGGACCAAAACAGACTTTGATGTCCACTTATAGCTCTCAGTTTTTACTTCACAGCCTGTATCAGGTGAAGGAAGTGTAGGAGACATTTTTTTCCTACTCATTAAAGGTTCTACTGATATTTCGGTTTCCACCATTTCTAGGTGAACTGCATTAACCATCAAGATTGGGACCTGTCTTTTATTAAAATTAAAGCCCACAAGGTTTGTGCCATTGCTGCCTCATGGGTCTATCAAAGCAATGAGTTTTGTGCTGTTGATGCCTCATGGGCCTATTTAACTCATTTATCATTAGCCCATCAAAGTGAAGGCATTTTTTTACTTGGCCCAGTCATCGTTGGTCATAAAGTGGCTTTTGTGGATTCCATTCCACAGCAGTCTCATGCTTTTGGTGAGAGTGAGTATTCCTTGTGTTTGTATTTTATTCAATAGTCTGATATCCAGTATGGCCACCATGGCAGCCATCTTCAAGATCTTTTGATTACTACTTTTAAATGGAATGTCTCATTAACATTAGGGTTTGAAAAATCTTGTTATTGTTGAATAATGTCAGAGATTGTTTCAGTACTCAGTAGTTAATATTAAGAAATGGTCTTATCTTGAAATTCTTTTTGGCCAGTACACCATCAGTCTCATTTATTTTCTTTGTAATGTCTGATAAAATCTAGCTCCTTGATTGTGAAGCAGATATCAAAAGTATATTACAACATTAGGATCTAAATTAGAGTTCTTTAAGATCATCTCGAATAGTATTTATCTTTTCCAATGTGTTTTGGACTGAAACTTCCTATGCAAAAGCTCTTAGAATCCATTATTATGAATAATATTCCAGATATGCTAACACCTTTATACAAAATTACCTATCCATTATGGGCATAATTTAGGAGTCCATTTTCCTAGTATTGTAATTTCCTTCCATAACATAAAAGACATTTGTTGATAAAGGACATTTTAAGATACTTTTTCTTAATTTCAGTTTAATTTTTTAGCTCTCTGTATAAATGAATACTCTTTGTATAGGACACATGGTACTAACTGTATGGAATTTTTTTAACCTGTCTGGAAATGGGTGAAGATAAAGTAAAGTATATATGGGTTTCATAATGAAAGATAGATTTTAGAAATAGAATCTTTTGAGAGCTTGTCCTAGTTGTAACTGAAAAAATATAGAGACATTGCTTTATTTATGAAATTTCGTTCCATTAACTATATTGAGTTGGAACACTCATTGCTGAAATTAGCACCATAATTGAAAATGAATACCTTTTGTATACCATGGTGACTTTCAGTGGGATTTTAAGCACATATTCAGGTATATCAACTGTTGCTAATTGGGGTGGGTGGTGCATTGAGTAGAGTGTGCTGATTTGACTGCTTGGTGGAGTGTTTCACATTTTGGTTAATATCTATGCAATTAGATGTAGAAAGTTGATACAATTTACCATTTTTAGAGTAATTATGGTAAGCAATATGATATTTCCCTGCTACGTTTTGAAACATGCTTCAGGTACGATCAGTTAGGACTCTACCACCATTCTTTATGGTGATGACCTCTTATGACTTTGCAGCTCATTAATTTCATTCAGTGAATGTTTTGAAACTGCATATTTTGGATTTTGATGGATTTATGCCTACCTCATTTTAGTTTTAAATTATATATATTCTGGAGGAATGTTAGGTTATTTCTATCATTTATCTCCTTTTCTCGAATAATACATGCACATATAGATGGTCACCTTGACCTTTTACTCATTGATTACATAATATTACAAGGCTGGTTTTATATTTCAGTCTTAAACGAAGAGAGATCAATGGTGATAGTAAAAAAGGTGACTCGTAGACATTTTTATTTATATATTTTTCTGATTTTCATAAATGAAGCTCAAATAATTAAATGTTGCCTGAAATGTACCATTGCTATACTGGTGAACATGAACTTGCAATCTAATTTAATATTCACTAATGTAATCTTTGACTAGCAGAATTATGCTCATTGCTTACTTATGTATTGAACTACTTACTGTTCCTTGGTCTGTCAAGAAAATCAAGGATGGATATTATTGAAGTCTGTTTAATTAAGTTCTTTGTAATTTTCAACCTCATTATTTGTTTTCTGATTCTTGTTTGAAGTTCACTGGCTCCAAGTTAAAAGCACAATGCAAAGTCAGTAAAACAAAACAACCAGTATACCATTGTAGTAAAAATTAATGGCTGAGAGAGGGGAAAAAGTTGTTGGTTAGTTAGACAATATCTGGTTGATCAAGAAAAGGTTGCTTTATAAACTATATCAGTGAGGTATATTTACAAGCCCCTTAATTTCATTGTAATTTTCATATGAAGAACACTATTGTTAAAGAATATATTGAAGTCTCTTTTCTTACTTGTTTGTAACTGTATACCTCTATAAAGGATGCCTACTCATTAAGGACCTTTGAAGCCTCATTCAGTGTAATTTTCTGTCACTTTATAAATGACAGTAGTCTTTAATCAATTTTTGGTCCTTGGTTGGCCTTTGTAGTCAGGTTGCAGTGTAGTTGGATGGGAACAATGTGTTGATTCAGAATTCACAGTTACAGAAGTTTTGTCAGGTTGTAAATTGCATGCAACAGATGTTGGCAGACAGGCTATAATGCCAAGTCAGCATAGTTGTTGGATGATCAAACTTCAGTCTGATGTGTATGATGTATACAGGTTAGCTAGCTGTTGTAGGATGTTCAAGTTCAAGTCTGACACAGATGATGTGTAATTAGCTGTAGTAGGATGTTCAAGTCTGACATAGATGATGTATAGTTAGCTGTAGTAGGATGTTCAAGTTCAAGTCTGACATAGATGATGTATAGTTAGCTGTAGTAGGATGTTCAAGTTCAAGTCTGACATAGATGATGTATAGTTAGCTGTAGTAGGATGTTCAAGTTCAAGTCTGACATAGATGATGTATAGTTAGCTGTAGTAGGATGTTCAAGTCTGACATAGATGATGTATAGTTAGCTGTAGTAGGATGTTCAGGTTCAAGTCTGACATAGATGATGTGTAGTTAGCTGTATTAGGATGATCAGGCTTAAGCCTGACAGAGATGATGTGTAATTAGCTGTAGTTATATCATCAACCTCAAGTCTGACGTAGATGATGTGTAATTAGCTATTGTAGGATCATCAGCCTCAAGTCTGACATAGATGAGGTGTAATTAGCTGTAGTAGGATCATGAAATTATAGTCTGACATAGATGATGTATAGTTAGCTGTAGTAGGACCATGAAACTCAAGTCTGACATAGATGATGTGTAGTTAGCTATAATAGGATCATCAACCTCAAGTCTGACATAGATGATGTATTGTTAGCTGTAGTAGAATCATCAAGTTCAAGTCTGACATAGATGATGTGTAGTTAGCTGTAGTAGAATCATCAAGTTCAGGTCTGACATAGATGATGTGTAATTAGCTGTTGTAGGATCATCAAGTTCAAGACTGACATAGATGATGTATTGTTAGCTGTAGTTGGATTGTCAGGTTGCAGTGTAGTTGGATGGGAACAATGTGTTGATTCAGAATTCACAGTTACATAAGTTTTGTCAGACTGTAAGTTGCATGCAACAGATGTTGGCAGACAGACCTGTATAATGCCAAGTCAGCATAGTTGTAGGATGATCAAACTTGAGTCTGCTGTGTATGATATATACGGGGTAGTTAGCTGTATTAAGACAATCAGGCTCAAGTCTGACAGAGGATGTATAGTTAGCTGTAGTAGGATCATGAAACTCAAGACTCACAGTGATGATGTATTGTTAGCTATATTAGGATCATCAACCTCACATCTGACATAGATGATGTGTAGTTAACTGTAGTAGGATCATCAAGTTCAAGTCTGACATAGATGATGTATAGTTAGCTGTAGTAGGATCATCAAGCTCAAGTCTGACATAGATGATGTGTAGTTAACTGTAGTAGGATCATCAAGTTCAAGTCTGACATAGATGATGTGTAGTCAGCTGTAGTAGGATCATCGAGTTCAAGTCTGACATAGATGATGTATAATTAGCTGTTACTAGGATCATCGTGTTCAAGTCTGACATAGATGATGTGTAATTAGCTGTAGTAGGATCATCAAGTTCAAGTCTGACATAGATGATGTATAGTTAGCTGTAGTAGGAGCATCAAGTTCAAGTCTGACATAGATGATGTATTGTTAGCTGTTACTAGGATCATCATGTTTAAGTCTGACATAGAATGATAGATGATGTATAGTTAGCTGTTACTAGGATCATCATGTTCAAGTCTGACATAGATGATGTGTAATTAGCTGTTACTAGGATCATCGTGTTCAAGTCTGACATAGATGATGTGTAATTAGCTGTAGTAGGATCATCAAGTTCAAGTCTGACATAGATGATGTGTAATTAGCCGTTACTAGGATCATCATGTTCAGGTCTGACATAGATGATGTGTAATTAGCTGTTACTAAGATCATCATGTTCAAGTCTGACATAGATGATGTGTAATTAGCTGTAGTAGGATCATCAAGTTCAAGTCTGACATAGATGATGTATAGTTAGCTGTAGTAGGAGCATCAAGTTCAAGTCTGACAGATGATGTATTGTTAGCTGTTATTAGGATCATCATGTTCAAGTCTGACATAGAATGATAGATGATGTATAGTTAGCTGTTACGAGGATCATCATGTTCAAGTCTGACATAGATGATGTGTAATTAGCTGTAGTAGGATCATCAAGTTCAAGTCTGACATAGATGATGTGTAGTTAGCTGTAGTATGATCAAGTTCAGTTCTGACATAGATGATGTGTAATTAACTGTAGTAGGATCATCAAGTTCAAGTCTGACATAGATGATGTGTAATTACCTCTTGTAGGATCATCAAGCTCAAGTCTGACATAGATGATGTGTAGTTTCATTATCAGTAGTGTTCATGATGCAGTGGACTCATTGCACTTGGATACATACATCAGCCGTGGATTTGATGTACTTCTGTGTGATACACATATCTGATGGACAAGGATTTTTGTTCCCCACCATCCACATTCTCATCCATCTGTTAGTTCCCTTTTGTTTGTGCTCTTTACAATAACTTCTAAACCAGGCTTGGCCCTAGGATGTGTGGGGCCAAAGGCAGCATTTGGGGCCTAAGGCAGCAAAATCGATGAGCAGGGATCCAAGCAAAAAATTGCATTGTGGAGTGATTTCTGAAAGTGCTGGGCCCAAGGCAGTTGCCTCATTTGACTTGCCCTAGGGCGGGGCCTTTCAAAACTGTTTGAGATTTTAAGACAAGGTTAGAATTGGGTGGTCTCTATCTACCACTCAACTATCGGAAATTATTTTACAATGCTTTAATTATTAGTCGTTGGACTACTGCTGCCTAATTTTGGAAGATACGGATAATAGCAATATTGAAACAATCCAAAAGCAGCACGAATTATCCAGAATTTACCATTTGATACTCCATCCTAAATTCTTTTCTTGAAATTGAAATGGCTGAAATTTGAATGCAGAATTGCCTTCCAAATGCCCATATTAATGTTTAGAGTAAAGAATGAAGTTTGTCCATAATATGTGCAGGTTATGTTTCATTTTAAGTCAGAAGAACAGTACCAACGATCTAAACTGAGATCAGTTAGAAATGATAATTGCAAAACACCATTTCCAAAAATTACTTTTAAAAAGATATTTGCTTACTCCAGGGGTATTATATGGAATGAACTCCACAAAGCAATTAGATCAGAAACAAATCTAAATGTGTTCAAAACAAAATCATATGACTGCTATCTTGAAAGGCAGTTCTCATTGCAAATGTTGAAATACATGCATTCCCATTTATTATGTTAATGCATTTCATGTACACCTTATGCTATAATATTTAATGCTTGTAAGCATGCTTTACTATTTTTCTTTTCTTTTTTTTTCTTGTATTTGTGACAGTTCATCATGAGGGCCTCAGCGTAGAATAGTATATTATAGCTGAGTTATAACTATTAAATAAAGTATTTATTTGTTTATTTGTTTATTTATTTCTTTAAAGGGATAGGAAGTAAATGTTACATGTTAACAGTTAACAGTGTTTGCCAAGTCGGTAGAAATAAGCTACCTTATTGTTTAAACAAGTTGTGAATAGCAAAGCATCTAGTGGTCAATCATGTGGTGTACTGAACAGAAGGCTTATTAGCCTCCCTCTACAGTTAGATTACAGTATCAGGTGAAATATCAGGTCAGGTATATAACCGTGTCAGGTACTTTCCAATACCTAAGATCCATTAATTGTATCAGGTACTGTCACTTTCCAGTGCCCAACAGCTAGTAACTGTCAGGTCCTTTACAATGGCTAACAACCAGTATAATTTTACATCATCATTAGGAAGTGTGTGGTGTACCATATAGGTGCATTATGAATGATATTTTTACATCATACTTTCCTTTTAGCTATGTAACTTGCAAGCCATTTGATATTAAGAGATGATAGTATATTTATACATGATCAGCGAACTACATGTTTTGTAATACATTTAAGTCCTTTATGCAAGGTCATTTTCATGGTTAATATTTGAAGTTTTCTAGTGCGCTTTCCATTATGCTTTTCTATTCACTTCCCATTCTGTGTTATGACTTTCAAAGTTCTAGAGAATAAGTAATTAAACTTCTTATACATGTACTTCGTTATTAGAAGGGGCATTGTGTTTCCACTTTGTGGATCCTCTCATCAAGGTAACGGTGAGTATTTCAAGTTTTTTGTCATGCCTATATTTCTGCATGGTCATTTTACATCCCACAAATTCTTAAAATTGCTGCACCAGTAATAACAAAGTCATTAATGCATATCATGAACTTAAGTATAATGAGTGGTAATTTTCCAGAAGCACTGAAATGTGCAAAGGTTACACCTATCTTTAAGAAAGGAAAAAAGGAGGATCCAGTGAATTACAGACCAATATCAATTCTACCTCTGTTGTCAAAATTATTTGAAAAGCTTGTAGCCATTCAGGTCTATAAATTTTTGGAAAACATAACTCTCTGTTTCATAAAGCATGATCAGGATTTAGAAAGTACCAGTCGTGCCAAACAGAACTTACCAAATTAATTGATTTTTTTACCTGAAGGAAATGGATAATGGATATATGAGTGGGATTCTTTTCTTTGATTTCAAGAAAGCCTTTGATCTTGTTGATAATGAAATTCTTCTGCAAAAGTTGAACTGTTATAGGTTCGACAATCCATCTTTAAACTGGTTTAGATCATACCTAAACCTAAGGTCTCAACTAGTAAGCATTGGAAATAATAGCTCTCAAACTCACACTATTCATTCAGGGGTCCCTCAAGGCTCAGTTTTGGGCCCTCTCCTCTTCCTTATCTATATCAATGATCTACCATTAAATAATGAATCCACAAATACAGATTTGTTTGCAAATGATGCAACCTTGTATACATCTAGTTCTGATACTGAAGTTTTCTAAATGAGAATAAACTCAGACCTTATTAGAGTCCAAAACAGGGCACAACAAAATAGGATGGTAATTAATGAAGGTAAAACAAAATGTATGATTTTGGAGACATCACAAAAGCCACACAAATCAAGGAACCCAGAACTATAACTTGCAATAAATAATCTTCTGTCCTGTTTGAAAATATCAGACATGAAAAGCTGGTAGGTGTGTCCGTATACTACATGTCATATATTCTTCCAACAATCGATTATTGTTCAGATGTATGGGGAGACTGCTAAATCTGAGTTTTACAGGATTTATAAACTTCAGAAACGAGCAGCACTTGTAATTTTAGATGTATCTATTGATCATCCCTCAAAGGCATTGTTTACAGAGCTCAAACGGTTCACAATATATGACAGGATAGATTTTCATAAGGCAGTACTTTTATATAAATGTTTACATGGAACTGCATCAGAATATCTTCAGGACTTATTCAGGCCTTAATACCAGTTGAGATCAGTATCACATGGAAACCTTCTAGCACCAAAACCTTGAACAGAACAATTTAAAAAGAGCTTTCAATACTCTGGTACAGGTCTGTAGAAAAAGCTTCCACTACATCTAAAATCTGCTGAAAATATTAGAGTTTTTAAGAAGAGATATCATGAGCATGTATGTGCTTCTAATAGATAATGGAATTTAGTATTTTAATACTAAACATGTTAAAATAAACAGTAATTATTGCTATCTTCATATAATGTGCATTGTTATACTCTCCTTAAGAGGGCCTCAAGGGAGAATAGTCCTTGACTAATGAGTCACCCTCTATAAATAAAACATTATTATTATTATTATTATTATTATTATTATTAATTTTCAGTTTAGGGATGAAAGTTGGTATAATTAAACATACATCATTTTTGGAAAAAGTGTTGTTTATTAACCATATTGGGGTTTATGTCTTCAAAGTCAAGAGTCAGTATTTTTAAGTGTTCCATCAGACTTTCCCTTCCACTCTGTAGCTAAATATGTTTGAAACTTGATATACTTTTATCTGTCAGAAGTTCAGTTATGAATGATGTGGCAGGTTCTATCTTCAGTGTCAAGGTCAGGGGCCAGTATTTGGTTTTAGAAACATGGTCCCTTGAACTCATTAAATTTGTGAGATATTTTATAAATGGATAAAATATGGAATACTTATTTATTATCATTTGAAGATGTGTTTCATTTCACATTTGAGTCCAATCTTGATGTTCAAGGCTTCATATCTTTATTTTATGGTTGCTTTTGTTTCTGCTCTATATTTAAAAAACTGACCATGGGTGTTCCTCTGTTTGATGGCATCTCATGGATCAAAGACAAGTTTTTATCTTGAAAGTTAGGTCTTTGTGATAAATTTCTTCACATTTTCCCCCATTTTGCTCTGATGCCTTTGAGAGACCCATGCAGCTTTATTACTTTACCTGTCTTATTTAGTAACTTTACTGCTCTGTCACAAGGGTCCTAGTCAGATTTGTTCACACTAAATTTGGTTACCTTGCCATGGTAGGCATGGTATGAAATTTCATTTTATCAAAATTTGTGTTAAATCAACTGTAGTTCAGGAAGGTTTATTATCATTATATTCCAAGGGACAAGATATGTATCTGTTATCGCTATATTCCCAGGGATAAGATATTTATCCGTTATCACTATGTTCCCAGGGATAAGATATTTATCTGTTATCACTATATTCACAGGGATAAGATATTTATCTGTTATCACTATGTTCCCGGGGATAAAATATTTATCTGTTAATACTATGTTCCCAGGGATACGATATTTATCTGTTATCACTATATTCCCTGGGACAAGATATTTATGTTATTACTATATTCCCAGGGATGATAATATTTATCTGTTATCACTTTTAATATTCCCAGTGACAAGATATTTATCTGTTATCTCTCATAATAATCTCTCGGACAACATGTTAGCTGTTTTTTTTCTTCTATTTATGGCACAAAGTGACTGATATAACCACTCATGGGTTCGAGAGTAGGAAACAAATTAAAAATATTCTTTAATAATTTTACACTATATTCTTAAAGTATCCTAATGTAGAATAGACAGCACTTTTTGCTCTGTCTTGTGTGTGTGTCAGCATTTTTCCTCAAAAAATCGATGAGGTGGTCACATAATTGAAATTTAAATATAAAATATTCAAATGAGGTATGAAAGATTATTATAAAAAGGCAACTTTGATTGATATATTTTATTGTAATTCATTATTATTAAATGCACAAGAAAATGTCATTTTTCATCCAGATTTGTCATTGCTTTGGTTTTAGCATTATTCTTTCATGCATTAATACTTTTGTCTCAAACTAATTATTTATTGATAACTATTTTTGCTTTCAGTAAACTACTTTATATGCTCACTTTTAAGTCAAGTCCAGGTGTCAACAACGTAGACCCTGATCAATTGTCGCATAATACTTCAACTGATTACTCCCACAGTAGAAGTCGCACAGGTCATGTATATGCAATTACTCGTCTTAAATATACATTGTTGTTTTAAAATTTATTACTGATTTTGTTTAACTGAAGTCTATTCAATCCTGATTATTGAATGCTCTGCACTTTACTGTCATCAAGAAACTTCCAGACCAAAATTATCGATCACTATTGACTTTTACAATGGTGGCCAGCTACTAAACTGGGTCAAGAAAAGAGCAGGTTGAGTCTAATCTTCACAATATAGGGCACTACGAATTCGTTTATCAAGATGCGTAGCTTAAATTGTGACATCACAGCACATGACATTCATTCTGGATTGTACAGGATCACACTTGTACATTAATTTCATCCAAAAATGCCAATGTACTTTAACATAGGTTTTGCCTTATGTACTTCTTGGAGCATGTAAATAATGACTTTCCAAAGGTACATAGATGTATGGGGATCTAAGTAAAGTGACTCTTAAAAATCAAATTCTAAAAAAAATGACACTCTTTACAGAAAAAAATGGTGTTGAACTTGTACATGACCTGTATGACTTTTACTATAATAAACTGCATTGACCCAAATCAGCTGATGCTTTATGCAATGACAGATCTGGGTCTGTGTAGTTTACAGCTGGACTTGACATGTAAGTGCGCATATAGGATATAGGATAGAATTTAGCTTAAGAGAAGTATTTTATGTAACTCTTCTACTTTTTAAAATTAATTACTAACAACAACACTGGTTTCTGACAGAGAAAAAAGGGAAAACTATTGATAGCCACACTCCCCTTCTACCAATGAAGATGACTGGGAGAAGGGGATTGGAGTGTAATCAATCGTTTTTCGATGGGTTTTTTAACCAACAGAAGTGATTGCCTATGTATGGACATAACTTTGGACCTCAAAAATACATTACACTTAATTGATTGGCATTTCTGATCAAGCCTGATGGAAATTTTTATTTGATAGATACTAAAACAATTGTTAGAGGATCTTTTGTTGTAAAGGTCAAACATGTGCTGCCACACCACCACACAATATATTTGTGGTTAAGGCTTTTTGGACACCTACTGCATCTCATTGGAAATCCATTTCATAACCTCCCTCTTGTTCAGATACAAGTATTCACATACAAGTGTATTTGGACACCTGTGCACAGTCTGCTTTACAGTGTGTTTTGATGTCTTCAGTAGACATATCCAGTTTGAGCTTGGTTTTTTTTGTGCGATCTTCAGGGAATAAAAACAACATGTAAGAAACTGTAGGCATTGAGGAAAATGACCATGACATATCAGGTAAGGGAAAACTAATTTGGTGTTTGAAACTAGTAACAGGGTTGGATTCTATCTTATCCTAAATGTAGGCTGTTATTTTAGCAACACAGAAAAAATCAGTATACTTTTAAAGTTCTTTAATACCACTTCTCTGATTCTACAACCCAGAATGTCTGATAGAGCATAAGACACTTGTTTTAACTGGGGATCAAAGTAAGTAGATATTAATCATTTGTCTTACATGAGCTCCAAAGTCTCAGAGTCTGTTTGGTGTTAATGAGAATAGCTTTGAAATTATAATTAAAATAAACATTCAACCTACACAGTCATCTCCAGGATGCAGCTAAGCTGACACTGAGTCACACATGTCCAACATCTATTCTAGAGACATGTATCACTATAATTCTCTCATAATAGCATCATAACCAAGATTTCATTCAACACTTTCTAGAATTAGTATGATTATAATCATGTGAAAAAAAATTGTACAGCCATTAAGATTAAATTTCCCTCCATATTGTTTCTATAAATAACAGATATATTCAGAAAGGTTAAAATGATTTTAAGCTGAATTTAATATATACATGTACTACACATCTCTTAAATATCCAGGCAGGATTCTTAATATCCATCCCACATCTCCCACTCCTCTGGTTTAAAAGTGCAAACACATAAACATTGTGCACAGACAATTACCTATGTGTGTGTGTGTGTGATTTGGATTTTTAACATTTCTTCAAGAATTTTTCAGTGATTTTGCTACGATGACTGCAGTTTATAGTGATGTCTAGTCTTACATGTAAGATCTCAATGCTGATATTTATGTTTTGGGCGCCAGGGTCTTACTGCCTAATCAACGGCCACTGTGTAGTGTGTTTTGATGTCAACTAACATCGTAACGAAAGTAAAATTTTCAGGAATATCTCACACAGCTGGTAACCAATAACAAAGCTTTTCTACAAAGTAAAATTATAATGTTTTAGTCACACTTTACGTACTCTGATGTCTTTTCTCTAATAAATCCAAATTCTCACAAAAGAAATGGACCTGTTTTCAAGTTTTGTTGGCCTACATTTCAGTTGGCTGGAAAGCGATGAAAGCCCAGAATGCTGAAATCAGGTTAAGTTGAAATACTATTCTTTAATGAAACGAATACAAATATATTATGTCTATATGAAATATATCCCGCACATGAACCTACTTGAATATATTTTGGCATACCTCGCTACCATCTCATTTCAACAAATTCAAATGTATGTCAATGGAACATGAAAATGTGTCCATTTGCTAGTGTCAGATTTTGAATTAACCAGGACAAAAACAGCACAGTAAGTATATTAATTACATATCAGTTTATGTCCATATGGGCTGCCAAGTATGTGAGATATTCCTGAAACTACTCGTTCTGATGTCAACCGACATCGGAACATGCAATACAAGACCATTATTTGGTTAGTAAGATGCAGCACTAAAACATAAATAACATGTGATATGTCTTACATGTGGAACTAAGTGATGTCTAGCACTGCGGCATAATGCAGCAGACATGTAGCAAGATGCCCCACCCAGTCACATTATCCTGACACCAGGCTGACCAGTCCTAACACTAACGTCTTCATGCTGAGCACCTAGTGAGGCAGCTATTAGTACCATTTTTAGAAGTCTTTGGTATGACTCGGCTGGGGTTCGAAACTGTGACCTCCCACACAATTTGCTTTGAGCAAAATGAAACCAGTAAGCTTTGTATCACCTGTTGGATTCAGTCACTTACTACTGTAATACTAAAGTCAGATTCAGTCACTTGCTACTGTAATACTAGTCAGATTCAGTCACTTACTACTGTAATACTAAAGTCAGATTCAGTAACTACTGTAATACTAAAGTCAGATTCAGTCACTTACTACTGTAATACTGAAGTCAGATTCAGTCACTTACTAATGTAATACTAATTTAATACTAGTCAGATTCAGTCACTTACTACTGTAATACTAAAGTCAGATTCAGTCACTTACAACTGTAATACTAGTCAGATTCAATCACTTACTACTGTAATACTAAAGTCAGATTCAGTCATATACTACTGTAATACTAAAGTCAGATTCAGTCACTTACTACTGTAATACTAAAGTCAGATTCAGTCACTTACTACTGTAATACTAAAGTCAGATTCAGTCACTGCTGTGATACTAAAGTCAGATTCAGTCACTACTGTGATACTAAAGTCAGATTCAGTCACGTACTACTGTAATACTAAAGTCAGATTCAGTCACTTACTACTGTAATACTAAGTAACAATTTGCATCTAAGGCATGAGATATTTTCATTATTATTTTTTACCAGATGCAATTGGTACGGTTATTCAATGGCAAAAATCTAGTTTTCAGTATCTGAGGTAATGTCACTTGATGTCCATTCTAAAACTGTAAATTTAAGGGGAACATACTCGCTTCCATTTGAAAAACAGTTGAGGGAATTTAATGAAAAACATGATGGCGGGGCTTGAAAATATATGCATGAATTTTAGCTCTACTTGTCCCAGACTGGAAGAGCTTATGGGATGGTCTGTTGTCTGTTTGCACAAGTTTGTTCTTACTACTCCTTCTAAACTATTTGGAGGATTGCAATGAAGTTTATACACATATTCATCCCATGGTCTAGTTGGTTCTAAGTGAAACTGGTGCTGCTGGGCCATCCAGTATGGTTACCACAGCAGCCATTGTGAAAATCTAGTTGTCACTGCTCCTCCCGAATGGATAGTCATATCAGCATGAAGTTTTCATTTAAAGACTTCTTATGATGCTTAGTTGGTCTTAAATGAAAATGTTGCCAATGTATTGTTCACTATGCTGCCACAGCAGTCGCCGTGACAATCTTTTTATTGCTGCTCCTCCAACATGGATGGTCATATTAATATAGGGTTTTCAGTAATTGACTTGTTATGGTGCCTATTTATTCCTTAATGAAATTGGTGCCAGTTTGATATGAATCAATGTAGCCACCTTGGCTGTCATGTTATCTTACCACTATTTCTCCAGAATGGATGGTCATATCAACATGGGATTTGCTCTAAAAGAGGTCTAGTTGATCTAAATAAAAACAGTACAGTCTGACATCCAGTATGGCCATCATGAGAGCCTTCTTGAAAATCTTGGTATCTAGTTTGTAAATCATGTTATTGCTATTCCATCAACAGCCATCTTGTAATATTGTTATTGCTATTCCTCCTGAATTGATGGTTGTATCAACATGAGGTTTTATTAGAATACTTCTGATAATATCTAGTTGGTCCTAAATTACAATTGTACTGATTTGACATCCAGTATGGCCACCACATCACTTGAAATTCTTTTTATTGGTACCCAGCCTGAATGGATGGTGATATCAACAGGGGTTTTTCCATGAAAAGACTTCTTATGACATCTAGCTGGCTCTAAATGAAGATGTTGCCAATCAGACATACAATATGGCCATCATGGCAGCCATCTTAAAATTTATTATTGCAACTCTACTTGAACAGAAAGTCAAATTGATATGGGGTTTTCATTAGAAGACTTCTTGTGATATCTGGTTGATTTTCATAAAAATTTTGCAGTCTGACATCCAATATGGCCACCATGCAGTGGCCATCTTAAAAATCTTGTTATTGTTACTTCTAATGGGGGTGCTCACCAGTTATATAATTTTGAGAGAGTGATGTGTGTAAGATGAAGTTGTTTGCATTTGAAACATGCACAGTGGAGAGAATGTTGGCATACCTCTTTGCTACATTGATGTTGTTGTTGTTGTTGTAGGGTTTAACGCCATTTTTCAGCACACTATAGGCTGTACATGGCGGCTAGTATTAATGGTGGAGGAAGAACCTGGGAAATCCCTGGAAAGAACCACCGACCCTCGAAAAGCTACATTGATATAATGTGGCTGAAATTTCTTTGGATATTGTATTTAATGGAAATTGTACATGATCTAAGCACACCACTAACTAAAATGAATGCTTCCTAGTGCTAAAAAATTCAACCTGAATTAGTCTAAATAGGGAAAATGAATTTTGTTTTTCCTGATGCATTGGGATGTAACCCGTAGTGATCATGAGGTACCACTAGTCCGGCTAGCTCTCAGCTGAGTGGAGCCATCAAGTGCTCAACTTTGTTGTAGCTGAATGATGTGGTGCATGGGTGCCTGATAAATACACATCCAGATCCCAGTCAACAAATCTTGTGGCTGTAACCTGTTGAGGTTTGGGAAATCTTGGATTCTCGTCCAGTCCTCCACACAACCATCAGCTGTGTACATCACTGGCTGGAAACTTGGAATTGAGTGCAGACGTTCCATATCATGACCATGCATAAAAGCAGTACTGCTGTTGTGTTTCATTGAGCGCACTGCAATATACATAGGACTGGAGTATGTTACAGCATCGACTAACTTTCCAGGATTGGATGCGGGAGTTCGTGGGTTCGATCCCCGTCCGAGTCATACCAAAGACTTACAAAAATGATGCTAACAGCTGCTTTGCTGGGCGTTCAGCATTGAGAGGTTAGTGTTAGGACTGGTCGGCCTGGTGTCAGGATAATGTGACTGGGTGGGACATCATGCTACATGTCTGTGGCATGATGCCCCAGTGCTAGACATCACTATAAACTGCCACATTGCAGACATCGTAGTGATATGACTGAAAAATTGTTAAAGCTACATTAAAAATCCAAAATCACATCACATCACTTTCCTGGCGTCACGACACAGGCAGCATAGACAGATGGGATCAGTTTATGGCAAGACACCGCAGCAAAATCGTGATTGGGCAAATGCACTGTATACTCAAGATGCATCAATATGGGAACCTGGTTCATCGCTGCCTGGTTTCCAAGTCTCACTTTAGCCTTGTTGTCTTGGCTGAGGTAGAAGCACACATTTACTCCAAATAGAGAACAGATTTCATCTAGGTATGACAGATGCAAACACAAATGCTACATCTTTGTGATGGTCGTGAGTGGTATTGGCAGCTCTTGTCAGTTTCACAGGTACGGTCTTTATGTGATGTTTGCTTTCCATTAAGCTTCTTGGAAGAAACCACAGATACGTTGCTGACCTCGACAAATGATAGGCTAAGCCTTGTTTCAATAAGGTTTTATGTAGGTCATCTAGTGTCTTACACGATTGCAATTCCAGTGACTGGTGCTGGTTGCTGGCTGCAGCACCAATTGATGCATTATCAATAATTGCTTTGAGAAGATCCGGATTCTTGTCTGTGATGCCAGTCTACCACCTCTATCCCTTGTAAACTTTCATAGTTTTTCCCAAGATTCGGATGTTCTTCTGCTATATCTTCGAGAGTTTGTTTGAGTTTAATATGGCACTCACACTGCCTTGTGGCTTCATTTTCAGTTTCTTTTGCTTCAGAGTCAACTGACATCATTTTCTCCTTTATTTCCTTGGTCATGAGGCCTGCATCTCTTAAATGTAGTAAAGCCAATTGCTGTTCTTGGGCTTCAGAGATGTCACGTTGAACAGTGGTCTGTTGTGGAATTTCTGTTGTTTTTGTGATCCTGGTGGTAGGTTCAGACATGGCTGAAGTTGACGGACTTGATGCAGCGTTGCCAGCCGATATTGGTGGCAACAAATCAGATGCAGCTGAAATCATGATTGTAGGTGCTAAAGGATCAACGTCAGCAGGAGAGGATATCTCAGGCACTTCAGGCATCAATACAGTCGCCACTAGTGCCGGTGCTGGTGCTTGCGCATGTGTCCAGAAAGATAGAAGATTGCTTCCACTTGCCAACACTTTAATTGCTAGATCAGCAGTAACATATACATATGTAGTTTCATCACGCTTTATTTTATCCCATAACCAATTAGTTTCTTTTTGTTGTTCTTGTTTACTAGCTTGTGGCTTAGTTTTACACACAACTTTGTATAATCATTTATACTTAACCGTGTTATCCATCCTGACTGAATATTCAAAAACTCTTTTATTATGATCTTAAAACACAATTATTAAACTTGGTAAACTAGTCTCTGTATAAGTGCATCGACTGAACATCTGTTGTACTAATAGTAGACTGATGTACAGACCAGTGTTAGTACTAAAGTCAGGGCAGCATCAGCGCAGCATGAACAGAGCACCATGGCAGCTAAAATCTTGAGCCAGTGCAGTCTGCATGAGGCCAGATTGAAGGATGTGTAATGCATGTGGCAGGCTGCCAGACTGTGTCAGACTTGCTGCTGAGCTGCGTGATAGCTAGCAATCAGTGGTATGGTGGCATAAAAGTGACCTCTTGTACGGTCCTACTTCTCCTGGTAGCTGTGGTTCATTTGAAGGCCAATGTAGAAAAATTGCCATCAAGGTCACCCCTCTCCGCCCCCCTCCCATTTCCTATGTGTAACGTACATTATCTGTAGACCCTTCCCATACGCAAGCATATGTATTTGGGTTAACCTCCCTCCCCCCTCCATGTATACATACTAAATGGATTGCCCCATATAAAATGTAAAAATAAGTTTTCCTCGCTTTTTTTACAATTTGCCTCTGAAATCCAGGAAGTGAAAATTACCAAGTGGAGCTGACAGTTTTTTGAAAGGTACACAATCAGGAGTAAGGCCAAGCGGTATACTCTATAACCCATATTACATGCATCAATCATACACCAAAATAAAGGGAATTAAAGGTTCTTTGAACAATGCCTAAGATATACAAGGTCTTGTTTACATAGTCAGTATAACCAGTAAGGACACCCAGGGAAAATCATTTTCTTTAAAATTCTAACCCTATGCAAAATATGAAACTGTAGAGCACCACCAATAAAGGGATGTTTGCATCAGAATGAGGTTTTTGACTAAAAGACTTTTTATGATGTTTAGCAGGTCTTCAGTGAAAATGGTGCTGATTTGAGATTGAGTATCTTACGACATCAGCCATATTAATGATAATGTTATTGCTACTCCCAGAATGGAAAGTCATATCGTGATAGTATTATCTCTACTTCTTCCAAATGGATGGCTATATCAGTATAAAGTTTTCACCAGCAAATTGGTTCTAAATGAAAATGGTGTCAGTCATACATCCAATATAGCTGCCACAATGACTGTCTTAAAATCTTTTTGTAACTACTCGCCCAGAATAGATGATCATTATGACATGTGGGTTTTCATAAAAACACCTCTAATGTCTACTTTGTCCTAAATGAAGTTGGTGCCAGTCTGATATCCAGTATGTCTACAGGTAGTCATATTGGATGTCAGATGGGTACCATTTTCATTAAGCACCATTTTTATGTTGGGTCACAGTAGCTATTTAAAAAATGTTTTTATATATAGAATGTCAGAGATTGTTTCAGTGCTCAACAGTTAAAAAGTAAGACATGGTCATGTCTTTGACATTAGTCCCATTAAGGGACTCTTCCTCATGCATTTAGTTGATTTTTTTGGTACAACTTTTTAAAACTTAGAATGAATCCCTCAAAGTATATTGATACATTTTTTCTGGCTAATTTTTTAATACAACTTCTTACGTTCATTTTTTAAATTGTTTTTGTTTAATTACATTAGTGTAACACATAGCTGAAACATTTATTTTTCTTGTTTTCAGCATGAGGCCTTGCTAAATCTCCTCGAAGCCTGTGACCTGACAACCCTTAGTCGTGCTGTGGCCAAAGTCTTGACAACTACTGTTACATCAGCAGTATGTATACTCTTATGTATATCCATATTTGTTGTAACTTTTGGTGGAATTCATTCAGAACATTAGATACTTTAGGACTTGTGATAGAACTTTTGGAATTATTTTGGATATAATTCTCTGGTTAGTTTATCACCATAGAGTCATAGCAGAAATTGTGGGCTCATCTGGGATTCGGATTGAAAAATATTTTGGAGAAATTAAAATTGTTTTGAAATTTAAATTCATTTTGCTTCTGAATTTTCTTGGTCCTTGGTCTTTTGATTTCACAAAGTGAAACCAACAAGCTCTCACAATGTCATCAAGGGAAAAGAGAATATGATTGTATATGCACTTTCACCTGTGTAAGAACAAAAATGTTTTGTTTTGCATCTTCCTATGTAAATTTTATTATTATGTTATGATATATGTGTGTTTGACTATTATAAAAAAGAAAGCTTTTTTATATAAATTTTTCTTTTTCCTTATGAGGGAAGGTGTTATGTTTGTCCATACTTTATGTAACTTTTGGTGCATGACTATATTTTGTAGGGGCCCCGAGTGGCCGAGTGGTCTAAAGCGCTCTTCGTTATGGATCACTGCCGTCTCACCTCTGTCTGCGGCGGTTCGAGTCTAAGATTCAGCCAATGTGGGCATGTGAGAAAGCCTGCCAGTAGCTTCTCGTGGGTCGGTGGTTCTTTCCGGGGTTTTCCGGGTTCTTCCTCCACCATTAATACTGGCCGCCATGTATAGCCTATAGTGCTGAAAAATGGCGTTAAACCCCACAACAACAACAACAACAACTATATTTTGTGTGTTTCAGTATTGGTATGTAGATTGCACAGGATCTATAAATAGGTGTTGTCAAGTTTCTAATAATAAACATAATTGCAATTTTGGAGTTATTTACAGTTGGCTAATTATTAGGGGTGAAACGATACACCTCTGCCATGTATCAATACGATTCACAATACACAAATTGCAATACGATACATATCAATACACAAGAACTTGATGGTCTTTCTATCTTTGGAAGGTAGATGGTGCCATTTCATGTATGTTGACATTCTATTCCTTGGTTGTACTTCCAATATGCAAACTACAGATATTCATACAGTTATATATTTATATGCAGCTCCCATTGATGAGAATATAACAACAACAATACTTTCAAAAAGACTGCCTGTTGGTTGCAGTGAGTTTATCCAGTGTTTTAGGCCATTTAATGGTGGCTCCATTTGTCTTCCTTTGTTTTGTACAACATGAATGATTTGAAAACATATTACCAATTTCGTGTCTCAGTTACACTTGGAAGACATTACGATGTTATCTTCAAAACAGAAGAAATAATGCAATTTCCTTGTGCAAAGAAAATCTCATCTAGAACAAATCTGGGCATGTAAATAAGGTTAAATACCAACAAAATCTATCACATTTTATTTCCTACAGATGCAAAAGACTGCTGGAGCCACAGGTACTTGAATTTGTTAGTGAAGAAGGAAAACTATTGACTACACCCAGTCCTATTCTACAATTTTCTTTTACCTTACACAAGGTGATAAATTTGAGCAGTTTGACATCTGCCCCACCCCTCATTCTATGCTAATTTCATTTATTCCATCAGCACCTTCATTCACTGGTTAAATATCCCTGCATAAAACACGAAATTCCAACTTTGTTTCCCATGTACAATTTAAGGAGAGATGATGACAGGATTTTATCTTAAGACAGATCTCCCCCTTTATCAAAGAAAAAAGGAGGGGAGAAAGAAATAATTATAGGTCAGTATTTATCTAAACTTCAATATCTCTCTTCCTGACTGCTCCACTTTCTAATAGCTCTACTGAAATCAACATCTTTGACAGATATCACCTCTAGTTGTATTAAGTATTAATCTGTTAATTAATCCTGAGCATACTCTGCTCCTTTTCTTTGTATCAGTATTGTTCTTTGCTTCTTTCTGAAGGGGCATATACATAGCTAGCTTTGTCTGCTTGAATATGTTGGGAAACTGATCTTTGTGACTGTTATATACAATTTTCCTGAGATCATTATTATTATGCTCCAAAATAGGATTTTTCACTAACATAAACTTCCTTTGTCAAATCAATAGTTCACTGAATGCTATGCCAAATTTCAGTTCTGTTCCATAATGCTGTATAAGGGTATTAAGTCCATCAGTGCTTGTGCAGACAGGGGTATTAAAACAAATATCTTTACTTCTTAATTGCATTTTTAACCCTTATTTTATTCAGTTTATCTTAACCCTGATATGGATACATGTATATGATTTTGTAGCATATGATCTGCAGGGTGAATATGATTAATTTTAAAAAAAATTAAAACTGCATTATACTTTTAAATTGTCTGTATTTTAATTGAGCTCAGTATTCTGCCCTTTGTACATCTAATTTCAAAATACCACTGAAAGGGTCATGCTGTTCATTTTTTGTCCCTCCAGCATGTACATCTGACTTGTATTTAACACCATTTTGTCCTCAAAATCACTCACTGGTTCTCCATTAACACTTTCCCAGCTCCAATAATCTGATATACTTCATAACTTTAAAAATTACTGTCATCATCATTATCATTAGGCAAGTATTTGCCGAATGAAATTGTAATGAACCACGCAGGGAATCAGACATTTTGGGTTTTCTAGGTAGCCCATATTGTAAACACGCATTTGTAAAACTTTCTTCATGAATGGTTCAAACTACATCATAATTTTTATTCATAGGCATGTTGTTCTAATCCAATTTAGTTTCACAATGATTGATATCATGCTTGAAGAACCCAGATGTGGAACAGTTGCTACCAGAAAAACAGATGTCTCAACAAGAACGGTTAAATAAAAATTGTATACATCTCCGAGCACGTTTTCATAATTGGGACTTTCAGCGAATTTATGGGAATTCTCGCTTTTCACTGTTCTTCAAGCGCACGAATTTGTACAAATTTTGCAAGATTCGTGCAATGGCACAGCCTGACAGCATCTTTGCTTAAGTACTTAACATATCTAATGACTTTACCACAAAGTCTCTCTGTTGCTTTACCAATACTAACTGTTTGTCATGCAGAGAATAAGCTACATTGATTTCTGGTTGGTGGTTATTGTTTAACCTGGAGCGGAACAATCAATAACAACAAATGAGAATTCCATGTAACATATTTCAACATGCAACACACTGGTAGCGCAGCTTTCAAAGCAACCAAATGAGTCAAGATACAATTCAAAGTAGAAACTTCGCGTGAAAATGGTTATTAAATGATGAGTTAAGTACTTCAGTAAACATGTGGAACATGTTTGGAATTTATATCATATGCTGAACCTACTTCTGGGTTAAGATAATTAAATGGGAGGGGGCAGATTATGAACCATGTCACTTTGTGTTAACTTGTAGACAGCGAGTGAGTATTCTCAAATAATCTTTTTCATTTTTGCTAATAAACATGAGTGCCTGTGACTTCAAATGTTGTTTCCGATGGATTATAATTTTACAGAATAACAAGGCAACTAATAATAATTATTCATGATTGCTGAAGACTAAATAACATGCATATGGTAAGTAACATTTTGTATCGATTCTCCATCTCTTGCATCAATATGTGTATCATTTCAGCAAAAGTATCGCTGCATCAGTATATCGATGAATCTTTTCAACCCTACTAATTATAGTCAGGTGGTTGTCTACATGTTTAAGTATTGTGAAATATTAGATTGATTAGTAAGGTCCATCACATGGAGTATTTTGCGACATATAGTCGTAATAGACTCTTGGAGATGTATATAAGGAGAGAACTCCACAATTAATTTATTCCTATTTCAGATTCTTATTTCATATGTTTTTGTGTTACAGTCAGTCTGTAGATGTGTTTAGATATAATTTGAGAGGAGACATATCATTGGATTATTGATTGGAACTATACAGTGGTCTTTGGACTAAAATATTTTTCTGGGACTTTTGTTAATTCATTGAAGGGAGTTCTGGACAATGCCATTGTGATACTTTAGGACTGATGGCAGACCAGTACGTTCAAGGATCTGGAATTCATTCAGAACATTTAATTCTTATGGAATTGCCATGGAACTTTTAGAATTATTTTGGATTTCATTCATAATGCTGTAAATTTCTCCCTAAATTTGTATTGTATAACTTTCATAATTAAATTGTTTGTTAAGCTTTACAAAACTTAATGGTTTTATTTCTTTCTGTTTCTTATTTTATGACCATAGAGTCTTAAACAATACATGAACTTAATTTACATTTAACTCAGGAAAATACTATTTAAAATTTAAGAAAAGAGTTACTATCGATTAATGAGGACCTTTAGATTGCCAAGTCTTCTTTTATTTATGTGGTGATGAATTTTGTGATTTTTACAAAAAAGGCATTATTGTCATGAGAGTAGATGAGGTCTTATTGCCTTCAGAAAAGGATCTGAATTTTGTTGACTTACCAATATATGGTTTGTAGCAGCTATAAAATCCAGCAAAATATATACCCCACAAATAATAGTGAACCACAATATTTCAAGTATTTACTCACTGAATCTGAGGTAGTATTCTACACTTGTCCCACAAATATTAGTGAAGCCATTTTTTGGGTGTTTTTACTCTTTGAATATGAGAATTTGTACGCTATCCCTGCAGATGATAGTGAAACCAGTATTTCAGGACGGTGTGTTTACCCTTAGAATCTGAGGTAGCATTCTACATGTCCCCACCAATAATAGTGAAATCCAGCAGAATATATACTCTGTAAATAATAGTGAAATCACACTATTTCAAGTGTTTCCTAGGAAACCTCGGATAAATGTTCCGAGGAAAAACCTCAGAGTTTTGGTTGCTGACTTTCCAAGGTAATAGTTCAAGGACACAATTGTTTCAGACCATAGTCTAAGGTTTTTATTGTCAAACATCTGAGGTTGACCTCGGACTTCCAAGGCTTTTTGTATCCAATACTCTGAGGTTTCCTAGGATTCCTCAGACATGTCCTTGATTTTCAAACATTCTGAGAATTTCTCGGACACGATTCCTTGGATATATTCTCCAAGGATTCCTAGGACATATTGTTCAAGGATTCTTTAACACTATTCATAAACCTATTCTTCTGATTTAATGCACTATAATAATTATATACACAGTTATTTTAAGATCCATTTTCGAGTCATTCAATATTTTTCAGATTTTATTGTACTTTCAACGATTTAAAACATGACATCATTTTCATGTTTAATAATATTAATAAATAATTAAAACCATTAATTCTTTTCTTTTAAATTCAAATAATGTTAATGGGTTAGTTTGATCTGCTCTGTTCAAAATGAGCATAGCTAAATAATTTTATCATTGAAATGTACTATAGTCTTGTAATTTACTTCCAAAAAATTACAACTGAATTGTACAAAGATAAAATTAAGAAAACAACAATAATAATAAGAGATTATTATTATTATAATGATTGAATTTGTTATTATTATGATTATTATTATTATTATCATATATCTATAAGGATTAAACAAAGTATAGAAGCAGGAACACTCAGTCCTATTTCCATACCATTGTTTCACGACAATAAGTTGTAATAAATCCCTCTTCTACAACACACACAAGCTATCAGTGAGATAAAGATGAAAGCTAACAATAAGATTTACTGATCCCCAGCTGAGTCATACCAAAGACTTATAAAAATGGTACTAACAGCTGCCTCGCTTGGCGCTCAGCATTAAGAGGTTAGTGTTAGGACTGGTCGGCCTGGTATCAGGATAATGTGACTGGGTGGGACATCATGCTACATGTCTGTGGCATGATGCCCCCGTGCTAGACATCACTATAAATTGCCACACTGCAGACATCGTAGCAATATGACTGAAACATTGTTAAAGCTACATTAAAAATCCAAGTTACACACACACACACTGAATGCTGTAGGCCTACATATTTGTCTGAAAACAATATGGCTGAGGGCACAATGCCTAGTGGGTAAATGACATCATACAGTATTTATAGTTCACCAAACAATGCCATTCCCACTGAAAACAAACACAATCGACTGTAAAAATGATGCAGCATACAGCCGGCATATGAAACGAGAGCCAAGAAATGTTCTTATTTTTTTCAATTTAATGTAATATGATAAAAAAAAGAAACGATCATACCTCCAATCCTTCCAATAATTCCTTCTGTAATCTCAAAACTCTGCAACCTTGCAGACAGCAAATCTTCGACTTTGTAATCTCTGAGTGCCTTTCTTGGCTGAACAATATTTAGGAAGCTATGAACATTTCTGGTAATAGGATTATCATGTACATAACGCACAAAAGGTTATGACGATTGATGAATCCACTCCTTAATAATGCAAGTTTTCACAGACCAGTTTGCTCTCAATTGACCACTTTTGAATTTATTATTATGGCGCAAACAAGATTGATTGGTGAATCGGCTGCTGTGATTGGGTAATTCCATGCTCTGCAACCAATGGAAGAATGCGAAAGAAATATTTCCCAGAACTTTCCACAACTTAAGTATTTTTTAAATTTAAAAGCAGTAAGTAGATAATCACCTGCTACGAGCAGTACGTAGGGTCCTTCAATTATCTAATTTTTGTTCTATAAGATAAAATTATCTCCCAGATTCCGAGCATCGGAAGTGCCATATCAGGCCAAACAAATAAACATTCCCGATTGGCTAACCATCGCTATTTAAGCTGCTGACCCTAGCACTTTTTCCTCGGGTTAAAAATAAAAATATGAAAATATTTTAACAAAAATTCCGACAAAACTTGAAGTGCTTAGTACCAATGCAATAGGAAATACACATGGGATGGGGTGGGGTGGTCTCATAAACACATATACAAAGGAGGCTTTAACAAAGCACTGACATTGTCAGTGTTTTTAAGACAAGCAAGGTCAAGAAGCAGAATTCATTTACAAGTGCATTTGAAGAAAAGTAATAAATTGGAGAAGAAGCTATTGAAGTTCCTCCATGGATAAACTTGCCATGTATTTTCAGTTGGGAAACTATTTGTGTCCAAAGGAAATATAGAGGGAAGAGTTTGTCTTCAGGTGTTAGAATTTAGGTGAATAAATTAAAATCTTTATTAACTACAAGTACACTAACACAAGTTTGTGCTTTTTACTTGATCATATACAACTCAAAATTTAGTTACAATTTAACTATTGACATACATTTTTACTTGATCACTGAAAGGATAAGATGTGGTTTTGCAAAGCTTAAATAATGATTACAGATGTTGCCTTTTTTCTTGTAAAATGTATTTTAAAGTGCCTTGTTTGTCTACATTTCATGAATACTTGAATTGTATATGAACTAATTGCAAACAAAAAAGATTTTATACTGGTTTAAATTCAGAGTAAAAAGATTGTTCAAATTTAGGTCATCAATAACTTTGGAGGTCATTTTTCATGTTATTTTAACATCAAAAGCCAACTTTCTTTGGAAAGTTTAATATTTTTAAAATCCCCAAATGGATTATACGTGTTTCAGAGATGGAATCAGTGTTGTACAAGCAGTGTTGTCAGAAAACAAAATCAAGTGTTTGGTGTATTCTTCCCAAATCATTGTGAAATGGATTTAACTTCCATGTAACTGCTATTATCAGCTGTCATTTTAAAAATGATGATTAAAAATAGTCCCATGCCAGTCATCCATGCAGTTTTTACACTAATAATGAAATAGTTTATTATTTTTCTAAACTAGCACACAAACACAAATTTTAAGAAAGATGTTATGTGACCCTTTAAGCATTGAAGACTTTACTTTAGAATCAGTTGTTAGAAAATATATTTTTACAGTTGTCCTGTGTGGTTGCAGGGCATTAGAACTGGGACCACTGTGTTACACTAAGACGATTGTATGATGTGATTAAAAGTGTATGAATGATAAGAATTTTTCTAAAGGGGGGGGGGAATTCCAGCATGTATATTTGTTTTGGTTCTTTATCTCATATTTTTATCTCCATGTAAATAAGAATCTATGTGAAACCAAAATCTGTAATCCTGTTAGGAACCATGATGCCTGAACTGAGATGGTACACTGTAAAACCCATATCAATCAATCAGCATTAATTAAGTCGATTTTTGAATTCAAATCTTGGACTTGCTAGTTGTTTTGGTAATGACAAGCATTATTCATCTTAATAAACTGTAAAAATACATTCAGAATAAATATGGAGAACTCTCTAAGTGCACAGATAAAACAGTCCATTTCCTAGCTGAAAATTTTCTAAGTCTATTTCCGAGCTATGTCCAAGCTAAAAAATGACTAAGATCTTATTTCTGAGGTTTTTCCAAGCCAAAAATAAACTAAGTTCTCATGTCCATGGTGTTGTCCAAGGTATTTCCTAGTTTTTAATGTACAAGATAATGTTTGAGGTTTTCTTTCTAAAACCTTGGACAAAATATCAGCATTGTCCAAGGTTTCCCACATTTTCCTAGGAAAACCATGGAAAAACCTCAGATGTCCAAGGTTTTCAGTCAAAATTCTATGCATAACCTCATAAAATGCAGCTGGGAACTCTTACAGTCTGAAGGAGTATTCTACACTGTCCTCATAAACAATAAGTAAGCCACAGGATTTCAAGTGTTAACTCCTACAGTCTGAAGGAGTATTCTACACTGTCCCCATCAATGATGCCAAAGACAAATTATTTCAAATTTTTACACTTTAGAGTGTCAGTTTATTTTATACTGTCCCCTCAGATAATAAAGCGACAATATTTCAAGTCTAAGGTAGTCCTAGTTTAGTGCTTTTTACTTAACTCAAAATTAGGCATAATAAAATGTACATTTAATAGCAATGGTAATACACGAATTAGCATAATAAAATTTTTGAATTACAGCCTTGCTAATGCATGAATTAAACTTGATGTACATTTTATAGCCTTTGGTTATACATGCATTAAGCATAATATAATTTTTGAATTACAGCCTTGCTAATGCATGAATTAAACTTAATGTACATTTAACAGCCTTTGGTTATACATGCATTAAGCATGATATAATTTTTGAATTACAGCCTTGGTAATACTTGAATTCCAGATGAGTATGTACAGTGATGTAGGCATGCTGCCATGCAAAGTCCAGATATGTTAATACTGTTGTTGACACGTCCTCTCCACTTTGCTATATTGATGCAAGAATGGTACAATTAGCTACCCAATTTTGCTCTGAATAATTGACATGTTGGTCTATCAGGTGTACTAGAATGGAGCTGTGCATTGACATGTTGGACTATTGGGTGTACATGTACTAGAATGGAACTATGCATTGACGTGTTGGACTATTGGGTTTACTAGAATGGAACTGTGCATTGACATGTTGGACTATTTGGGTGTACAAAAATGGAGATGTGCATTGACGTTTTGGACTATAGGGTGTACTAGAGTGGAGCTGTGCATTGACATGTTGGGCTATTGGATGTGCTAGAGTGGAGCTGTGCATTGACATGTTGGACTATTGGATGTACTAGATAGGTGCTGTGCATTGACATGTTGGACTATTCGGTATACTAGAGTGGAGCTGTGCATTGACATGTTGGACTGTTGGGTGTACTAGAATGGAGCTGTGCATTGACATGTTGGACTATTTGGTGTACTAGAATGGAGCTGTGCATTGACATGTTGGACTGTTGGTTGTACTAGAATGGAGCTGTGCATTGACATGTTGGACTGTTGGGTGTACTAGAGTGGAGCTGTGCATTGACATGTTGGACTAATTGGTATATTAGAGTGGAGCTGTGCATCGACATGTTGGACTGTTGGGTGTACTAGAATGGAGCTGTGCATTGTAGTTTTGATTTCTAGATCTTACCCTCACTTTAGTCTTGACCTATCAGCTAATAACTGTTAGTGTTTGAATAATATTCCTTTCTCAGAAGTTTGTTTCTTAGAAAGCTAATAATTATCTTTTAAATATAAAATGGAACATTTCTTCAAGTTACATTCCATAGAAATGGAATCCTTTATCCTTGTTATCATTTAATACATTGAAATTATGACTTGAGGCAGACAGTAACTGATGGATAAATAGGTAGGCTTTTAATTGTCAGATTAGTTACATTTTTTTTAATGAATTGCTGTCTAAAAATTTTGATCTCCACTGTTAATTTTGATGACTGCTAGCACATACATGTATGTATAGTAAAAATCTCTCTTGAGAAGCCACCTTCTGTCAGCAAAAAATGATCCCAGAAGACAGGTGGTCTCTTACACAGCCTTATCATTATCGACTGACTGTTGGCTAAACTACTTTATACTTTTCCAGTGAAGCTGGGTTTTTTTCTTCTGTTATTTCCAAGATTGATTTTGCAGCTGTGCATTGTTTGATGGCAGTGTACTTTCAACTTCTCATTTTCTCAGCCAGTTGCTATGAAAGATAAAGAGAAGGCTGCTCATAATAGGTCTGTGTATGTGGACCAGTTTTCAAGGTTTAAGTTCAATTAATTTTAAGAAGGAAAAATGTCCATAATTTCTGCAGATATATTTATAAATTTTCATATTAAAAAACAGTCTATCACACTAAAAATACACAAGAATTATACCATTTTTATTTGAAATCCATATGTAATCAATTGGCCTGTGAATTGCAGAGTAATCTGTAATGTAAGACTTGCTTTTCTCACCCAAGCGACAGAGAACTATAGCTGTTTTGCTAATCTAATTTTTCCTATCTCAGTCTAGTCATCTCAGACCAATTGTCTCAGACAAGGTGTCCACGCGCTCAGAACTACTTAAAAAAAAAGAAACCCTTGTTGTCTTCTGCTGGGCCTGATGCAGTTGTTCTAAAATATAAAAAAAACAAATATATAACAAAAACATAGTAACTTAAGGTAAATCCATCTTTGAGAACAAACACCATACAAATACATTTTGAGAGAGACAAAGACACACATGCCTATGATGTCAAACTTTTTGGTATTATGCTAGTTTGCTCCACACAGCATGGTCAGTTTTATTCTATATGCAGGCCTAGCTCGATACATTTTCAGGTCAGCATCATTAAAATTAGCTAAAGCCATGTAACTAGTTTTAAATACTTCGTGTCAAACAAGTTATATACTGTTAGCTACATTTAATGATGCTGACCTAAAAAATGACTGCTGCAGATAGGATAAAGTTCTCAATGCTGTGTGAAATGAACTATGACAGAAAACACTTATCCATGCACATATACTATAGACCTATACACTTCATTGCCTCCCAACCCTCTTAAGAACTACAGAAAACATAGTAACAGCCAGAAAATGTGTTATGTCAAACATGCTTTATTTTTTTCTAATTTTGTTACGCATCTCCTTTGTGCCCCAGTTGAATCAAAAATATACCTATAATATTTAATGACAAATAATGCACTTACCAACCAAAAGGAATCATTTATCCATCAAAACATTAATCCATGAGCAAATTTCACTGTAGCACTTGCCATATTTCCAAGACAAAAAATAAATTTTCAAAGAATCCATGAACTTGAAAGCTTCGCACTTTTCCCCTAGGGTCCGTATTTGGAGGGTCTTTTATTCACGGGGGTAATTTTACAATCAGTATTAAGGACAACACAAGTATGTCACACACAGTTTCTCCTCCTCCAAAGAAAAGAAGAGTTATATACGATAGTGACACAGATCACTAATTACCCATAAATAACCCAAGCATGGACACTCATGCTGCATGTAACTTTTCATTATAATAATAGCCTATACTACTACAACAGAGGTGTGGGCCCAGTATCATTTCGTTATTTACAATATAATTTTCTAAAATGGAACTGATGAAAATGAAACATTTTCTTGTAATAAATATTAGCTATTCATTGTTAATTTCATATAACATCCATGTATTAAATGTGATAATACCTCAATACATGTACTATGCAACATTTTATTTTGTTATTTTTTTGGCTTACACATAAAAACTGTACTCTTTAGATGACACGGTCACACCACAGTCCTCATAAACATATTTGTATCAATGCACCACATGTAAACATTTGCATATGAACTATATTGCAAGAGTGAGGCATTCTTTTTTACATTAAAGGAAATTATTGGGTGAGGAAAAGAATCTATGTTGGATTTTGGACTGAGACAAGGAAATCTCAGTCGTGTGGTTACGTTATATGTCTCCCCTCTTGGAAAGCCTCATCGGGAGACAAATAATGTAACCCCATGACTGGGATTTCCTTGTCTCGGTCCAAACCCCAACATAGATTCTATATATCTTGTCCATGCATTGTAATGTTAGATACATGATAACACTTATGTAATAAAATTATTTATAGCCAAAATCTACGTCTTGAGATGAATAATAAATGGATTAACTTGATAAAGAAACAGATGTAACACATGCACTAAGGTGAACAGATGAGGAGATCACCTATTTATCACATTCAGCATTATGTACAGGTTTTTAATAACAGAAAGTTATAAAGCAACAAAGCATACAAACTATGACTAATGAATTAATGTTTTAAGAGAAAAGACAAAGACCACAGGTAAAGACTGTTAGGCAGAACCTGTTGCTCTACAGAGAAAGCAGGGTGATATTATGACATTAGCATTGTGCAGCTGTACAAGTTAACAAAAATACAAATCTTTGAACTTTTTGTATCCTTGATTAATAATCGTTTAAAGATGGAATGGTTAATCATAATGAGGAATTTGATGACATGGTACTTCAGTTTGGTTTACTTTTCTGGGCATGCATACAACATTATTTTCTGACATTAATGAATCGGGTAATCATAGTCAGATCTTTCCCTTTTTTTGCATCTTTGTTCAGAACAATCTGCACTCCACATGTAGACTCTTTTGAGCAGTTGAAGCTGAAAAGGTGAAAGAATGTAATGTTTATATCATGGTTTTCAATGGGCCCCAAGTTGCTGAGTGGTTTAAGGCTTTTGCCTTAACAGATCACTCAGATGTCTCACTTCGGTCCATATAGTTTTAAGTCTCAGGCCCAGCCAGTTGGGTATGCAAGAAAGCTTGCCAGAGGCTTCCCTTGGGTAGATGTTTCTGTGTTCTTCCTTTGCCAAATATACATAGCAGTGTTGGAACACTCATTTTGCAAAAAAGTTGTGATCACTGGTAGTTTGAGCATGTGGTTGTTCACGCCAGTGCAGTTATATAGCAACTTTGATTAATGCATGATGATTTTGGTCATAATAAATGGATTAACTTGATAAACAAACAGATGTAACACATGCACTAAGGTGGACAGATGAGGAGATCACCTATGTATCACATTCAGCATTATGTACAGGTTTTTAATAACAGAAAGTTAAAACTGGTTGCTCATAGCAGAGGTTGCTCAAATTAGGTTTTACTGTATATTTAATTTTTCAGACTGGTTGTGCAGTTTATTTCAAGCCCCTTGATGCCACTCTTCATGAAGATCTACTGGAGTTGTACATAGGAGAAAGGGAGCATGTACAGCTTCATCCAGATAATGGCAGCAGTATCATCTGGTCAGTATTCATTTATATCTAATTGACCCACTGAAAAAAATCCTATTATAAGCTTGTGTCTTGAGCAAGTGTTGTCTACTGTCTGTCAGTGAGATCTCAACCAAGATTAACAAAGTTGACCTGTGCAAACAGTGTTGAGTATCTAGCTGTTATCTCCTGAACCTGAAGTGGACTTCATGTTTACCCAGTTTGCATATCACACAGCTTGATCACATTTACCCTTTGAACAGTGTAGCTTTGAGGGGGACAAGGATACTTGGGTTGAGTGGCAGGGTGTCATAGGCCTCTGTACTATCAGGCTTAAGAGTTTGATTGATTAATTATTATAGGTCCAAACTCCTTACTTAGAATACTATTGGATCCTGTAGTTGTGTATCATATACCTTCTCTGTTAAAGTATTGTCATGTAACATCACACAAATAAAGGTTTATGTGCCATTCTTTTGACTTTATGTTAAAGTGACATACCAGTGTATATAAAGTAAATACAATTCAATATTATTTGAATAGAAAATCAAGTCTGGAAGTGATATAAAAAAAACTGATGAAAAAATTCGCCATAATAACCGAGATATACAGTCAGGTGTGTTTTCGAAAATAATACACATCGGACCAATTTTATCGCTCGGTAATTTCCAGAGTGTGTAGATCGCCTGACGTCATATTTTGAACACACACATTACTTCCGTTTCTATCGAAACATAAACAAAGCACTTGTTCCGTTCCATATTAGCTAGTTTGAAAAGTTTTATCATCACAGTCATGCCAAGAGGAGATCGTGGAGGTACAAGCAAGGGCAGCGGGGTCAGGTGTGTTACAGCAAATTGTTGGAATTCAAATGCTGATGGGTTTTCCATGCATTCATTTCCGAAAGACCAAGCACTTCATCGCAGGTGGACAGATTTTGTAACAATCAAAAGAGCAAACTGGGATGGTCTGACTGAGTTTTCTGCCCTCTAGGCTTTACTCCTTTCAGTTCACACCAGAATGCTTCCCATTTAGGTATAAATTTGATGTTTGAGCATGTGGGTAGGGCACCAAAAGAAAGTCAAACTCAGTGATGCTGCTGCTCCGTCATTCCAATGAGTGAAGGAAACTGACAACCAAGCCAAGGTAACTGCAAATGTATCAGAAATTTCAACACCAAAGCATCAACTGTGTAGGCTTGAAATGTTGTCACCATCAGAGTTAGTAACTTGTTAAGTGTCACCACCAAAGAAAGTAAGAAAGGGCTATTCAAAGAGAGAAGTTGCAAGGGTGAGTTTTTAATGACATGTACCATATTATATATATGATATTCAACAGATCAGTCACTGCAACATTTCCATTTCTACCCTTTATAACGTTTTTTCATAGTTTTCAAAACAAATGCATTAAATATCTAATCAATCAAGAACTGAGATATAAACAGTGGATAAAAGGTCACAGTTTTCATGTTGCCTTCAACTTTGTTTGACCATGTGAATAGAAAAATCTTTCTGCTGGTAGATTTAGAAGGCCTACATATATTTTTCATTGTTGGACAAATGTGTGAATCAGATTACATATAGATATTTACAAACGTGACAAGGTTTATTCCCATCCGCAATGAATAAAAATCTGAATAACACAAAATGTAGTAGAAATTTTACAATATTGTTATGATTTTTTTCAGTGGTGGTGGTGTTGTCATGTTCAACAATTTTTCAGTCGTATCTTGGCAACAATCATTTAAGTCCATCAAGTTTTTCAATTAGTAGATTTATTTCTTATTGATCAATGATATTTGGTATGCATAAGCATCTTATGGAGCACATTTCATATAGGTATGTGACTTTGATTTAACTGTATTGGTCTAGTAATTTATTGAATTTAGATACATTTTTGTTAGTGCACACTTTAATTTTCATGCAAGATAGCATAAAACCAAGCTTTGGTGAATATATTTTATGACTTATAGGATCATAGGATCTAAAGTATTGGACAAGCTTGAAGAGATTGTGACAGCAGACAAATGAAAAAATATGTACCAATGCTGTCATCTGGACAACAAGCTTCAGTGATACAACTCTTTGATCAATTATTTTGCACCAAAGATGACTGGTTTCTCCTATCATGGAATGCTTTCAAGGTAAAGCTTAAATTACTGCACGCACAAAAGTTCTGATTCAGGTTTTTCAGTGTTTTATTTATAGTCCAGTATATTCATATTCAAATTAAATCATAGATATCAAGATCTGATCTTTTGATATCCTACAATGTAAGATTGTTTAACAGTTTTTAGTGTTTTGGAATGTTTGCAAATAAAGTATCTATAAAAATAAATTATCTGTATTCTGATAGAATGATATACTGTAGTTTGCATCTTTATTTACTTTGAAATAGGCTTTAGCTAGCTGCATTGCATTTTAATGAAAACAGCCAACGAGAGAAAGCATGCACTAAGGATGTGAGAGCCAGATATAAAATACTGTATCCAAAGTACAAGAAAGGAGAATACACTGTCAGGAAAATCCATGTCGACTCAACATATGGCAAGAATATACAATAGTAATTAATGAACATAAAGGCATATATCACTTAGAAATATAAATACTGTTGTACCAAGTGTATGTACCTATATTATTTTTTTAAATTATTAAATTCAAACAGTAAAGGCAAAATATTTGTTAAAGTTGACACTCCTTTAATTTTAAAGGTCATGAATTTTCCCTGTGGTAAAATAGTAAAAATATACAAACAATTGTAAAGACAAATACTTTTCATTCATGTATTAACTTCAACAAAAGGTTGCAGTTTTTGGCTCGTATAATACAATGCATATTAAATTTAATTTGCAGATTATGTCAAATGTCTGATGAAAACAGCATTCACAGTTGGACAGGTGTCTCACATGAATGATGAAGGAGTAAAACTTATGGTAGATGTATCACCACCATTATGTAGTCTGTATGAGAGGCTTGACAAGGATATTGTTACTCAAAATCTTCCTAGCAGGTTTAATTGCTGTCAGCCTCATGAAAGCCAGTGTAGTTCAGGTTTTGATCAGGAAAGCCAGTACGGATCCTCTGAAGAACACATGATAGAATGATGACTCTCACTTCCTTGCCCAAGAAGTGCCAACACCACAGAGCAAATTGTCTATATGCTGTATACCGATGTCTTCTGAAACAATAATTTGAAAATTAAGTTGAAATAAAATATGCTTTTTGTATTAGGTCAAATTTGGAAATCAAAAGTTTTAGTAGATAGTATTAGTAGTGGCCCAGTGTGATTTTATCATTATTTTGTATATCAATAAAGTTAAATGATTCCAGTATAATCTGTGCATACATATATATATATATATATATGTATATATATATATGACCATCTTATTTTGCGACACAAAAAATTAAATAAAGCAGTATTTGTACATGTATATGTGTTGTTTTTTGGCATGATTCATCAGTATCACTGGTATAAAGGTTAGACAGTGTAGGCCTCCAGAACATAGGTTCAATCCAAGAAGATGTCATAAAATGACTTGAAAAAGTGGTTTATTTATTTGCTGTATTAATAACCCCAATACTGTGCTGTCATGCATACATAGATCATGAAAGCAAAATTTATGAAAACAAAAGAACATGAAAAATTACTCCGATATTTTACTTACTCATTTCCTTGTTCTGTATGTTCTCCAAATTGTTGTCTATACTGGTAGTATGCAACTTTTAAAACATGGATGTCGAGACAAACTGCAGTGAACCCTGGATGGTGTGCTATACACTGTATCCCTGGTATTCATTGCGGATACTTGTGACCTTCTCTATGTCACAACAACATACACATTCCCTTGCTGTAAGCATTACCAAACAATGTCCACATTTGCACGTAAAATAGAGTTTTCTTCTTTAATGCATTGTGCTATGCTTGTCAAATTTGATCTCATATTTATGAACACATCAATAGCACAGTACAATGATACAAACTGACTAAAGTCAGGAACAGATCAAACGTTTAGTACAGCACTGTAAAACTAAATTAGATATGAAAGAAAATAGAAGTTGCAAGAAGATGCTTACCACAGACAAAAAAGGTTTATTTCATAGTTTATCAAAATCAACTACATGTATTAGCATACATATGAGAAATTCGAAATTTTAACTTATAACACAGCGTGCAGAATATGAATTCAATTTTAATGTCATGAGGGTAATATCCTGCCTATTTCAATAGTTGTGAAAAAAGCGGACCTCCTCTTCTAGAAATCTTAAGTACTTCTAAATCATATCAACTTGTTCACAGGTTTTCAAAGCTTACAACTGTGATCCGATGTACCTTTTACTTATCAACGTATTGATACGTCTCTACCCATGAAATGCTATACACTTGTGCAGCCTTTATTACAGGTGAGAAAAAATCCAAATTTGTAAAGGAACAGGAGACTGTCAATATCGTCGGATACACATATTTATCGTAACTTAGGCCGTAGACATAATCAGAAAACAATTACCATGAATTGTCTGTCAATCTATCTTGTCTTTCTTCATTGTCATCTTCATATGCAACTTTGGATTGTTCGGTATTAGAGATATAGGGTTCAAACTGGTACAGATTAATTTGGGTGACGATACCAACTGAGCCTTTGTTTACAACAAGTGTTCATAATGTGACATCGCGCTTTGTTTTCACTAAATACCGGAAGTGGTCGGCGGTTGCCTTCGGTTATGATCATAAACAGGTGCAAACGCGATATTAGGTAGGCTCCCACTCAGTTATTACTGAAAATTTTTTAATCGGATTTTTTACATTCGTATTTTGAATATATAATCTCTTTTACCAAGAAATAAACTGAATAAATGTAGATACACTGTTGTGGCAGTTTAACTAGTTGACAGGTATGGATGTACATTTTGCAGTTTTGCTGAGATGTTTCTTCCTCTTGTCAAGATAGAAACAGTGCCCTATTTTTAGCTCATCTAGCCGTAAGACTCCGTGAGCTTATGGTACTTAAATGGATATGGGTTTATGTTATAATGGGTTTATATTATCAAACTCTCAAACAAGTTTGATAATGAGGGACATCTATGCATATTAATGAAATAATCTTCTTTCAGATTCGCTAACAATGTTAACATGATGGAGGTCATATTTCAAATCCGATTTAGATCCGACTTGGAATATATGTTTATATCATTACCATGTAATTTTGCATCTGACTTGCTGAGCTTGTTACTTTTCTAGAAGCCATTCTTTTGTCCTGTTTTGATCAGACATGGAATATATGCTAATATCATCAGGTTTGTAAATGGTTTTGATTTTGAGTGGGATCATTGTATGAGCTCCATACATGTAGTGTATGTATCCTTACTGTAATGTGTATCTCTTATGTTAGATAAAACATGACACATCATTCACTGATGTGAATATAGAGAAATGAATTGTGCCTGGTTGAAGTCAAAGGTTTCAGATTGAAAACTGGATCCAACAAAATCACAAATGAGAGAGAGAGAGAGAGAGAGAGAGAGAGAGAGAGAGAGATTGCTTGAAGGCACCTGCCATTCATGCATGACATGGCATAAGGTGCAAAACAACCATGATTATATTTTATCCAGGTTAATTGTATGACAGTGTCTCGCAGATAAAAATCATTATTGAAAAATTCATTCACTGTGAGTGAAAATGAGACTCTTTTCAGTAGCATGGGTTTCAGAAAGTATTATTAAAGCAAGTTATTGCTGTTTATACTACTTACACTGCAGAAATCAATGCCTGTTTGTATCAGTTTTAATTACAGATAGCAAGCAAATAGAAGCCAGGGTAGTGAATAAATACAACTGGCAGCGAGCAATAAACGCAATTTTTGAACTTGCTAACAGAATATCAAAATACGAAGGTTATATAATTAAAAAGCAAGCTGACCTTGGAATCTGACTTTGGAGTCTTCTAAGTGTGTCGATTGTTTTTTTAATGTACAAATTTGGCCAACATGGAGAAGCTAACATTAGTTCCTTTGTATCAAAGGTGACACAATAGAATGTTTTTTTTTAAAATGACATAATCTAGTGCTTTGTGCATGAATGAGCATCTCCTAGAAGATTTGGTGAAGAAAAAATCTTTTGATAAATTCATTAAGTCCAGAAGAGAAGATTTTGCTGACTGTATGGTCGTTACCGTGAATGACACTCCATTGTATTTTGATCTCATTCATGGATAGACTATCAATAAGAAGGAGATTAAAAGTGTGAGAATTCATATGACTGGTCCCGAGTTTTATAAAATGTTAATTTAGTCCTTGCAGTTTCCACTTCAGAATATGTGTTGCCTCCAGTGATAAATTTTCATGGCGTGAGGAAGCTAAAAATATTCATGCACTGAAAAGATGGATCGTACTGGTGCAGGAGAAGGGTTGGGGTGATTAGATGATACTACAGGGGATTAAAGAGGATTAAAGAGTTTTATATCAATTGTTTAATATTTTTTTAAAAGTAATTTTCAAATGATTAAAAAGATGTCCCACAACTTATGTCTTGAAAAAAATGATGTGCCCCAGAACATACAGTGCACAAAAAAAAATTACTTCAAAAATTAATTTATGGTGTCAGATCAAATATGGTGTCTCATTGTATATGTCAAATATGGTATTAATATATCTTATTGACTGAGATTGTTACCACTCTTCATACTGAATTTCAATTGGGTTTATCTCTACCTCAAGCTGATATTTTCTCACTCATGCGACAGATAAATGTAACTGTTTTGATAACTTATGTTTCTTATTTCAGTCTAGTTATCTTAGTCAGGTAGTCTTGAGTCATGGTGTCCACATGCTTTTAAAAAAGAAGAAACCTTGTTGTTTTCTGCTGTGTCTGACTGAGTTCTTATAAGTTCAAATAACAACATTAACAACAACAACAGATATAATGAAAAGAAATTCACTTATAAAGCAACATAAAGGTCTCTCCAGCTTTGATAACTATTACGTTTAGGCTCTTATAAAATGCAACAAGAAAAGAGTGAAGACAACAAGCTTTGTCAGATTTAACAAATAATTTATTTCCCTAGAAAAACAAGTTAAAAATGAGAAAAAGAACGTAAGGTTTTACGAATCAAATCCAAAAATAATCCAAGAATAATCCAAGAACTAAAAAATAGAAGTCCTTGTAATAAAATATCCTAATGAAACTGAGTTTGAACCCCAATTACATCCAGAATGGAAGGCAATGATGTATGCTGTGGTCAGCATCATACTGATGTCAACTTTTCTTTGTTGAGTCACAGAAAATAATATTCCAGTGTTTGAATTGTGTGTAAATTTCAATAGCTGTCTTTGTCCAAGAATTAATTTAGAGCACAGTCAAGTATTTCCAGGGAAAAATAATCTCTTGGAATCTAAAGAATTTGAAGAAAAAACTGGTCACAACAAAACACCTTTTAGTGTCAATGGTTTAAAGCCTGACTGACTAAATTCTCAATGGAAAACAGTTATACACTAATTTAAGATGCAAAACAGATTCCCATATGAGGGTCACATGATCACCCTTCTAGAACAACATGGAAGCTTTTTACATGCCTAACATCACATACTCCCAGTATTGCCTTGACTAAAATCAATGATTTTTACTCTGGGAAAGAATAATTTTTCTTTTTTAAAGTTGTTTACAAGAACCCTATACTGGTTCTGAATCAAGCTCAGGAACTAGGTCGACATTATATACAATGCCTATAAAGTTGTTTACATCAAAAATAAAAAAATCATTGAACTCTATCTAGTCTAGATAACTTTACAAGAGCATGTAATGGAATAAAAAGATTTAAAACTAACAAATAAACAATTAAATTAAATCAAATATAAATTAAACAAATATACATAACAATAACACACCATAAAAAACATTTTGAGAGAGAAACACACACACACACACACAGTTGACCTATTTGTTTGGATGCTGGAAACGTTTGTTCCACACAGTATGTCAAATTTTATCCTTCCTGTACCTCTGTCAGTTTTCAGGTCTGTTATTAAATTTATCTAAAAGTACCTAATTTGTTTTAAATACTTTGTTTGTAATGAATTAGGTACTTTTAACTACATTAAATGATGTTGATCTGAAAATTTACTGAGCTACAGATCGAATAAAATTTGCTATGCTCTATGGAAGGAACTATATTATAAAACACTGTTCCAGACATACATCCTGTACACATAACTGGCCACAAAAATCTAAATTCTCAAAAGAGCCACTGTCAAGCCTGCAACAACCAGAAATGTGTTATGTCAGACCTGCATTCTTCAGACTGTTGAACACACCCAGTCCGCCCTGGTTGATTCAAACAATAATGCAATTTGAAATGAAAACTTAGGCACTTACCAATAAGAGAGGTTCATTCAATAGTCACACACTAAAACACATGAAAATTTCCATGTAGCTTATTTTTGCACTAGTAGTAGCAACACTTGCCATATTCCAAATTTCCAAGAAAATCATGAATTAGAAATATCCTCATAGTTACTTCACACTTTGTTAGAGATGTGTACCTGGTATTGTATAGTGCCATAGACTATCATAGAACTTTTTTCCAAATTAGAACTTTTGAAAATTTAAAGTTGCCTGTAAAAAAGATATTAATTACTTATTGTTTTTCAACATATTACATCTATTGGTTGAATGTGATAATACAGTAACAATATTAAATATTTTCATGTTTATAATTTCTCATGCATAGTACTTGTGTACTTGGGGTTGACAGGTTACCCCACTGCCCCCATTAGCCTTTTCATATTAATGCGTGGTGTTACAAACAATAGCACATGGTTTGAGACACTCAGGATGCAATTCTTAACAACACATAACAATTATAACTTTTCTTTCTTTTTTTAAAGAGTGGCATCTATACCTAGATTCTACTGATATAAATATTCAGATTTTCTTAACACATTATCAGACCTGATGAGCAATATAAAATGTGAGAGTCAATAATAGTACCTGATGAATACTGTACATGCTGAATCTGCTAACTATATTACGAAAGTGCAAGATTATTTTAATCACTATGGAAAAAATGGGTTGAGAAAAATCTTTGTTGGTGTTTGTACCAAGATAAGAAAATCCCAGTCATGGAGTTACATTATTTGTCTCTCCATTCAGTAGAGCTTCAGATGTGGAGACTGTACTTCTACTCAAAATACAATTACTGTAAATCTCGGTAAATGGGTTTATACATTCAAGATATTGGCTGACTTTGATTATGAGAAAGAGACTGCATGTATTAAATATGCCTTTATTGTTTGAAGAAAAAAAATTTGTAGGAAATAGTGAAATAGCTAAAAATCAACATGAAAAAAATTTGGGAGATAGTTTACATAGGTTGTGTTCATGCAGTACTACAAATGCCTGCATAGTGAAATGGTCAGCTTTTAAAATATGTACGTCAGGAGATCCATCTAAAGTGCACTTGAACCTCCTGTTTATTGAGATGGGGTGGGGTGATTCTTAGGAATTTAAAGTCAATTCATGTATTGTAAAAAAAATTGTTTCCTGCATTGTCCAGTTGATTGAAGTTACATGTACCTGTACATTTATAGAGGCAAAATAAACATAAAAATATTGCAGACTCCATAAATAGGACTTATGTTCAAGGGGGAAGTATATCATCCAGCTTATTGTGACCTTATTGTTATTGATCATAGTCAGTTGACATAAAATAGAAGATTTTTATGTGGGTTGTATTGTGTTCCTTTTAATCATTCAAGTTCCCAAAATGGCTAATGTGTTTTCATGAGTAAATATAATATGTAATATGATATGTAATTTAAGCTTGATTTGCAGTCAAATATGGAATAAATCTACCCACACAGGATGTTGAATATTTAGTTACTTGCTCCTTTCCTCTTAAAACTTGTGTCATAATCTCCTCAGATAACTATTATAGAGGATCAGAATGTAATAGAAGGTCGTAATAGACCTACATCACCACATCTAGTGGATCATATTTGGAGTGAATAACATTTGCTCTCCTTTGAATACCAGTTTTCAAAGTCATCCATGTTTTCAGGTATATTTAACACTTTAACCCCTAGCAATGACTTTATGGGGCAGGAGGTAGTAGCCTACTGCCGAGCTCTGTAGCATCATGGTCATGCATGATACACTAAAGTGGGTGGTATTATAGAAAGGTAGACAGATGTAGCTCTACAATGATACCAAATAATCTGGAATATCTAGTTGCACTACAAAATACAGATTAAAAAAACCTCATATCTCTAATTTTGTACCTAATATTGTTTTATGAAAAAACATAATAATGATGTCAACTTACTAATTTGACATATTTGGAGATTAGCCTGAAGGTATATCTAAGCAGAAGTAATCATTAACTGCCATGTATAAATGAACATTTTGATGAAAGTGTGTGTGTGTGTGTGTGTGAAATTTTTTATTATTATTCTGGGTCAATGGCAGTTGAAAGGCCTGTTTGAGCTTTCATTTAAAGTTTCCATTTGTGTTTATGGACAGTACTACATTCCAAATTCTGGAATAGATAGCTGTTAAAGTTGGATTGTAGAGTCAGTAAGCATCATCCTGCATGACTTGGCAATCTTACCAACCCTTTTATCTTGATGCAAGGTCAAGCTCAATTAAAATGAAGGAAAAAAAATCTGTAACAGACAGGGGAGCAGTTTAGACATGTAACATTGCCAAAATAAAGCCTTTTCCACCTTTTTATGCATTAATGATTAACCCATCATACTTCACCAGGCCAGAAAAAGAACTACAAATGAAGGGTAATCTATTTCCAATGCAAAGAGACCTACTTCCATAACTGATTCTGAAAGGAAATAACTGTAAAATGAACTAACAAGCAAAATCTTGTGAGCTACAAAAGTAAAATCAATTACAACTATTCACACCACTTCAAATTTCATGTTGAACAAAATATTGCATTTTTTTGTTAATGGGATTGCTTGATTTGCTTTAGAGGCAAAAATAACAATATACTCAATTCATTTAAATTAATGCATTATCAAGAAAGTCAAATAACGATGTATGACACTGAAGTACAAGTGGTGCATAAATGAGAACAAATATGAATTAACAAATAATATACAAGGGTAACCATATTAAAGCTTCAAAAGTGGCACATGATATCCGACGTACAAGTCTGTCCCATGATCTTTACCATACAGTGCACGCAAACATGGGCCGAGAGTGGATAGATAAAATCTATGGAGTATGTTTTAGGTGATGTCAACTACCTACTGCAGTGTCACACTACTTTTTACCAGCATACTGCATACATGGTCCTGACAGACAAAGATATGACCACACTTGTCTGCTGATTTGCATTGTGAAGAAAATATATGAGACAAACACTTACTTGAGGACTTTACAACCCATTTTAATATCAATTCACCAACACTGTTGTCTCTTCCAGAACAGTACACAGAAGAATGCATTGTGCAGGACTTGAAAGAGGAATCAGTGATAAGCTCGTTACCGTTCACAGTAAAAAAAATCAAGCAGAAAAAATAGGTGTTTTGAAGAGACAAATTTCAATGAAACATTATAAATCAACAGTCTAAGGTGAAATAGTGATATAACTAAAATATTTATAGGTGCTAAAAAAAAGTTACTGTTTGGACGAAAGCTAATGAGAAATTTTTTCCCATGTGTCCAGGCAAATATTGTCACAGAAAAAGCAGATCTTGTCTATTTGTTATGTTCTAAGGATGCTTCTGGCAAGACAATTCAGCAGAAAAGGGATAACTAAATCCCCACTTTTAAATGGCCCCCACCAAATCCAGACTTAACACATTAACCCCTGGAGCTTTTTGTCATTTTTGCATGAAAATGGAGTAGGAAACACATTTTGAAAGCTATTTCTGAATAGACTCAAAAATACCAAATCCCTGGTCATCTTTCAACAACATACTGCCTAGTTGTGTGTTAGAAACATCGTTTTTCATTGGCTATTTGACTCGCGCATGAGCAGAAGGGTAAAAGTTGTTCTTTTTTTTCTTCTTTTTTTTTTGCTAATCGGAGCCACTATTTTTGTATGGAGACCACTCTTTATTCCAAATGCCCATCTTATCCTACTTTTTGCAAAGGCTCATCTGTCTGTTTGCAGTTCATACCAGTTTGCCTTAGATCTAAGACAAAACAGCCTAAAATCCAGACACAAAATCAAATTCTGACCACGGGCGAATTTTGGGTAGAAAAAAGCCGGGTCCAAAAAATGAGTTTTTTTAATCTGTATTTTGTAGTGCAACTAGATATTCCAGCTTATTTGGTATCATTGTAGAGCTACATCTGTCTATCTTTCTATAATACCACCCACTTTAGTGTATCATGCATGACCATGATGCTGCAGAGCTCGGCAGTAGGCTACTACCTCCTGCCCCGTTAAGTCGTCGCTAGGGGTTAATGTGTTAACTTAACATGGATTTTTTTTTTTTTTTTTTTACAAATCGTCAGGGAATTGCTAAGTTTGTAATTTATGTGCAGTGTTGATGCACAAGTGATTAAATATGCAAGGAATATTCAAATTTGTTGACGTCATCAAAATGCACTGTTTAACACATTAACCCCTGGAAGTTTTTGTCATTTTTGCCTGAAAATTGAGTAGGAAACACATTTTGAAATCTATTTCTGAGTAGATCAAAGAAGACCAAATCCCCGGTGATCTTTCAGTAACATACTGCCTAGTTGTGTTAGAAACATCGTTTTTCATCAGCTATTTGACTCGCGCATGAGCAGAAAGGTAAAAGTTTTTTGGGTTTTTTTTGTTTGTTTTTTTTTGCTAAATGGAGCTATTATTTTTGTATCGAGACCACTCTTGATAATTCCAAACGCTCATCTTATCCTACTTTTTGCAAAGGCTCATCTATCTGTTTGCAGTTCATACCGGTTTGCCTTTGATCTGAGACCAAAAAGTCTAAAATCCGGACACAAAATCGGATTCCGACCACGGGTGAATTTCAGGTAGAAAAAAGTCTGGTCCAAAAAATGAGTTTTTTTAAATCTGTATTTTATAGTGCAACTAGATATTCCAGATTATTTGGTATCATTGTAGAGCTACATCTGTCTACCTTTCTATAATACCACCCACTTTAGTGTATCATGCATGACCATGATGCTACAGAGCTCGGCAGTAGGCTACTACCTCCTGCCCTGTTAAGTCGTCGCTAGGGGTTAATGTGTTAACTGACATAAATAAGTTATATTGCTGCAGAACAAGCATAATGACCTGATTTAAAGCAAACAAAATAATACAGTAATACCTTGTGCATTCGCATTTCTGGATTCGTGAATTAACGGATTCGCGAAATTTTCATTGGTACCCTGTACGTACATGTTTTCTTTATTTTATTGAATTGCACCTTTTTATATGACATCTGTGACATATGAAGTTTACCTAGTTTACCTTCCTGACAATGACAAAGAAAACGTCAGTCATTAAGTTTACAGTCCCATTCGTTACTTGGTTTTACCTTACTGTGAGTGCAAAAGAAAACGGCAGCCAATGAATTAGTATAGGGGTAATATTAGTATACATGTACCGTACTGTAAATGTGCTAGTGTGGCAAATACCCATTAGGCGATACTGTACTCTATTTTTACGTCAGCCATTTATTTCTCTTTTTAAGGGTAATGTATTAAGCTAACTTAAAATGAAATTAAAGTGCTTTGGGAGCATGATTTGAGTCATATTTAGGGTTTAAACCCTAGAAATAAGCATTTATTAGCATTTTTAGCGACTTGTACCAAACATTTGCGATTCCTCTTGATCCGCGACTGATTCTGGAACCTAACCTCGCGAATGTTCGAGGTATTACTGTACTCTTATTATTTTAGCTCCTGTTTTTGAGGTTTTAACTCCAGCTTTCAAAATCCTAGTGGAAACCCTGGACAAACATTGCAACAAAAGGAACATAACCAGTAACCAGCACTTGGTTTGTGTGACCGAGTGTGTCGCACATGAGTGTCTTGTGTATTTTCAGCTGTCCATTTTTTGCACACTAGATATTTTGCACATTATTTAGCCTATACTAATGAAATCTGGACATGATTCTTCAAAAGTTAAGTAACTATATATCAGAACTAGGTTAGTGTGACCTAATTTTCTTGCCTGAGGGATTTTTGAATTGGAAGTAATCAGTTCATTACTCAATTAATCTCTCATTCTATTTCACCTACAATTATGAAAATCAGCATATAGATGTATCACCTCAAAAGTAACTTGAGCATACCAAAACAAGGTTCTTGTGTCCCATATTTCATACTAAGTTGACAGAGTATTTTCAGAAAATGGTAATTGTGTCCTAGGTCTATTGGAGGGGTAGTTATAACTATGATTTTAAACTAAGTAACAGAAATGAACAAAAACCATCAAGTTTTGTAATATTCAACAAATGATTTATTTCTCTAGAATCAAAGGTGAAAATTTTAAAAGAACTTAAGTGTTGTGAACTATATCTCCAAATATTGTAAACATTCTATCACAAGTCCAAACATATAAAGTTCCATTTGAATTCCAGTCATATTCCAAATAGGTTTGAATATTAGATGTGTTGATGTGCCTGTTCTCTCAAACATGTTAATGTGCCAATGTCCTGGATTGTGACAATGTCTAAAAGTCTTTTGATGTATCACAGGAGTGTAATATAAAAATCTCCTTGTCTAAATTCACTATAATTCCAAGTTAATGTTCCAGTCCAAGAATGTTATTGATCAGCACTTTTTATTTCCAGTGAATAAATAATTCCACCCAAATGAAAATCAAAACACAGACACTGATTCTACATCAAGATGTTAGGACAAGAAGGAGTAATTGTTAGATAAACAAGATTATAAACCCCTCTTCTTGACCAAGGTTGCAATTACCATTTCAGAAAATACTCTGTTACATTATGGAAACTTCGATTTTAGAAGTTTTTAAGATCAGAATCAAGACTATAAACATGTTTACATTAATAATGATCTGAATATCTAATCCATAATCATAGAGGAATATCTAGCTATGTATTTTGTTTGCAAAATGAATGTCCCTGGTCAGGTACACAGTGAACTTGATTTTGGACAAGGCCAGGTACCAAATACAATGTATATAAAATATAATCATTAAGAAAAGCAAACAAATAATACAAATTAAATATACATAATAGGGTACATAATCTTGTTTACAATGCGATTCTTCATTCTTGCCTTAACATCTGAAACAGAATCAGTCTTATTGTTGTATTCAGTTTTTAATTTGGTTGGATTTATTTATTCAAGTTATTAAACACTGGAATTACAAGGTGCACAGTAATATAGTGAATTCAGACAAAGATGTTTGGATTATATTATTGTGTACATCAAAAGACTTAATACATAACCACACTCCAGGCCATTTGCACATTCAAAACTATAGGCACATCAACACATTCAGTATTGGAATTTATTTGGAAAACCACTAGAGTTCCTTTGGAACTTCATACATTTGGACTTGTAGTGGAATTTTTAAGACTATTTTGGATTTAATTCACAATACTGCAAGTTTTTTTTATAATTTTTTTTCACTTTGTATCCTTGGGAAATAAATTATTTGTTGATTTTTATAGAACTTGTAGGTTTTGCTCTTTCTGTTACTAAGACCATGGAGTCATAAGAACTCATATTTTGGGTTTATCAGCAAACAATACAGACCCTGACCTGCTGTAGCATAATTGCCAGTAGAGTCCTTGTTGTTTGTTCTGCTGATGAGTCCTGACAGAATTAGTAGACCCAGAAGTGGCACTTTATATGATGGCAGATCTGGGTCATTCTGGTTTGTAGTTGGATGAGTCATAAGCATGGATATGCAGTAATTTTCAGGCTTCAGTGACTGTATTTTATTCTGTTCCAATCTATTTTTCATCTTCCCCAGATAAGCTGCAATTGACAAGGAGATTCATGGATATTAGTAAATATCTTGTTTCTTACTACAATTTTGCAAATGTTCGGTATGTGGAAAAACGTGTAATATTTTAGTCATGTTAGTTAATACTTTGTTATGTTTTTAAGTTGAAGTTTTCAGCACTGTTTACGTGACCTTCTGGTTTAAATTCATTTATTTGTAGACTTAAGAAAAAACAGTACTTGTTTATGAAAAATGACAGATGCTACATTATATGCTGAGACATGTAATTATTACTGATCAGATCTTGACAAAGCTGTGATATGGAGTTGAGCATTACAGGTGCTTTTACTCCTACTTTTACTATATTTTGTACAGATCAAGACCTATTTAGGATGACCTTTGTTATTTATGGATAGGAAGTAATGTGTTCTCATACAGAATCTACCACACTATATTGAGCTGAAGAAACCCTCAAACTAAACTACTATGACACTACATATACTGAAATTGAGGATGTACTTCACATTTCAAGTACTTGTACACTTATAGTAATAGTATGACATAAAGGTCATACGGTGTACTTCAAAATGAACTTTTTGGAAGGAAATATTGGAATATGTCGCAGTTCAGAAATGGACAGAAGAAAAGGAATTAAAGTTTTTGAAATCTAAAACTATTTGTATGCTTCTTACATAGTTCATATGTACTTTTGATCTCTATCTTGATGGTTGTCTTATTTCCTGTTGATGAGGAGACCAAATTTTAGAGCTCATTTTAGATCAGAAAAGAACTTTTGTTCCATATTTAGATACGTCAGGGACAAATGTAAGAAAGCCTAATGGATTTAATACAAGTCATGGCAAGCACAGATTGGGGAGCCTATCGTAGGGTCATTAGTAAGATTTAAACCAAAGCGTTGCTTGACTGTGTTATAATGGATCAACCTATAAATCTTATTTGCTGATGTTACACAGTTAGGTACTTAGACTTTGTCAGAAAGCCTTTATATTGTGGCAAAAGAGCCATCACTTTATCTCAGATGAATGTAAATGGCTCTTAATTATACTACCAGACTGTATTCTAATCTGTTGAATTGGGACCCTGAGTGTCTGAGTGGTCTAAAGCGTTCTTCGTTACGGATCACTGCGATCTCACTTCTGTCTGTGTGGGTTTGAGTCTCAGATTTGGCCAATGTGGGTATGTGAGAAAACTTGCCAGTAGCTTCTCGTGGGTCAGTGGTTCTTTCCGGGGTTTTCCCAGGTACTTCCTCCACCATTAATATTGGCCACCATATATAGCCTATCGTGTGCTGAAAAATGGCGGTAAACCCTACACAACAATCTGTTGAATCCCACATGACATCGTCTTTATGCCCAATTCCAAATTATGTACACTGCGAAAAAGCCGGGTTGACTTAATTATTTTTTTTTTGTCCTAAAGTTTAGCATTGCTTCCTTTATAACATTAATCTCAGTGTAACGGCCAGGTAAGTATACCCTGTGAAATGATCATCAACACAATTCATGAACTGGCATGAACTGTTCAAGAATTATTCTTGAACTGGGTTCATGAGCCATTCATGAAAGTTCATAAAAAGGTTAATGAACTATTAATGAATATGCATGAACTGAAAATGGTCAATTTATGAAATTCTGAATTCATGAACTGTTCATGAACCAACACTTCACAAACTGTTCTTGAACAGTTCATGAAATATTGATGAACTGAATTCATGAACATTTCATAAAAGTTCACAGACTGGGTCATCATCATAATTCATGAACAAGTACATGACCATATTCATGAACTATGATGAACAAAGTTTCTCATGAATGCTTCATGACTGTTCATAAACAGTTCCTTTAAAAATTTGATTATCGTATGAACTCAGAAATACCTATAGTAATATTTCCTCCTGAATCATGAAATAACAATGGAAGTGGGTTTCAAAACAGTATAAAATGCACCATATTATCTTAACAATGGTCTTTAATTCAGATAAAATTCTAATATGCAGCAAAGAACATGTAAATTGACAAGCAATATTCTTTTTTTACTCTTCACATCACTGCATGTTATGTAATTTTTCTTTAAAATATTTTTGAGAGATATTGGGGCATTTGTGTTCAACCAACTGTTCAAGGATATTTAACTTCCATCATCTTCGGGGTTTCTTCTGACTTTACCAATCTTTTTTCCTGAGATTGACCTGTCAGATAACTTGTCTTTTGTGAAGATCTTAAGGACCAATAATATAATCAAATCCAGCCCATTATCACTACTGAATGTCTCCATCTATGACTTGAGCTGTTCTATCTGATTACTGTTTGGATCTGTCATGTTGCTGCAGCAGTCACTAATTAATGTCTCTTCCATCTTGGTCATAGGATCCTCCAGTTTTAAAATTTTCTTCCTTAACCTACCAACTTGATCCTGTATTTATTTTACTTTTCTGCTGTCTGATCTTAAAGAAAGGTAAAGTTTGTTTATTAGTACAGATAACCTCTGATCAACAAAATGTTTTCAGCTTTTAGCACATTATTATTGTACTTTATTTACTGGAATAATTATGATCCAACTCAAAATTATTTAATCCCTTAAACTTAATACCCAATTTACTTAGCATTTATTTTATCTGGGAGAATTTTGAAACTGGTTTCATTGCCCTTTTATTATAACTGAAGCTGACATGCCATAGGTTATGTCACAGGAATCTGATGTTTTATCAATAAAATATGACATAAATTTGTTACACTAAATAACCTTATCTGTGTATATATTTTTAGTACAGATATGGTTGTTTCGTGCTGTCACAAATTTTCGCTATTTTCCATTAGGACATCAGACTTGTGTGGTACAGGCCCTTAATGCATCTACTCCGACTCCTCATGTTGCATATCACTTCTGGTTTCATCATGTTGTTTTTTGCCTCTGTATTCTTGTGTACAATTTGACGCATTAACTAGTTTTTCTTTTTTAATTAACCAAATTACATCAGATCATAGAAATAGTGATGTCACAAAACAGAAAACGATACCAAACATCTTAATTCCTATAGTTGATGCAGTACTGCATCTTGAATCAAGATCGAAAGGGGGGAGGTATGATTTAGAATTAGGAAGCAAGAGTTTTGTTAAGTGATTTTCAAAAATTCAAAGAGCAACTCTAAATTGGGTCTGAAAAAAAAACACTCATTAGTTTGGTTAAAACTAATATGATGACATAAAAATCAATAAAATATCCATATAACTTCCACTGTAGTAATCATGCTTGACCAGATTACTCACTGGAAGTTTGATGATCCTGGCTGGGTACACTTTTCCTCCCAATTGTGCTCACACCAAATCATTCCTTCATATTCTTCATAATCTCTTCTTGCCACTTCTATTGACTTCAAAGAAACGATATTGAAAATATTCTCATCTGTCCATTCCACATGAGTCCATGTTTTTTGTTCAAGGGTTTTACTTGTTGCAGAACCATTTGCATGCTCTTTTATTTGTGGGGAAAATAAGGCTGAAATCGCATGCGTATATTACACAATCATATCATGTCTTCTTTCACAATCATCCAGTCAGGGTATCGTTGTTTACATATACAGTAGAACCTGTCTTGAAAGACCACCCCTTCTGCCAAAAAAGTATGGTCTCTCAAGACAGGTGGTCTCCCATAACAGGTCACAAACCTATATAATCAATAAATTTGTGCATTGAGAATATGGTCTCTCAGGACGGGTGGTCTCATATAGGAGTGGTCTTTCAAGACAGGTTTTACTGTATCAGTTTTTAGGGCATATTGGTAACCAGTGATTGTTACAAGTCAACAGAGTATGTAGTTTATGACGGTAATGGACGAAAATGTTAGAACAAAGTCATTGAAAGCTTTGATACCATGTACATTTTGTTCATGCTGGCCAAAAAATATTTTCCCATATTAATCCAAAACTACTCAGTACATAAGTATTGAATAAAAGAGCTTTATGCACATGTAAACAGTATTCATTTCATTTTTTTAATTTATTCACTTTATTTATATTTCACAAATATTATGAAGAAGTTTTCATGAACATTTTATGAATATAATGGTATAGAAATTCATAAATATTTTCAGTAGATATCTTAGTGGTGCATCAAAGTGCTTGAATTGTTCATGAACCAGGTTCATGACATTTCAGGAACGTTTAAGATAATATAATTGCTCATGAAAGTTCATGAGTGTGTTCATGAACTTTATGATGCATCAGAGTTTATGAAGTAAGTGTTCATGAACTTTCTTGTGGAACTTTTTTGAACATTTGTCCATGAACTCAGATGATGAACTGATCATGAACATTTGAAGAACAGTTCATGTACATTCATGAACAGTTCATGAGAGTTCATGAAGTCATGAATTTGTTCTCGCATGGGCAGTAATTTCACAGAATGATTATGAGCCAGTTCATGCGAAAACCAGTGCTGTGATGTTGAGCAAGAAATGCTGGAAAACCCCACTCACAGTATGATCTGCTTGGTGGGGACTGATTGTGAGTTGTACCTTTTCAGGGACCTCTTATTGGAGATGAGATCTAGTCCCCTGGGAAAGTGAGTGCTCAGATAATAATAATAATAATAATAATAATGATGATGACTTTGTATAGCATCTAATCTTTAGAAGCTCTAAGCACTTTACAACATTAGACAAAACCTATAAGATAAAAAACATATAATGATATGATTACAAAAACAAACACCATGAAATCAGAAAACATTCAAAAACATGCTGAGAATATTTAAGGTAGAAAACATTATTAGGTCTTTAAGTTTGTTCTTACAGTCGAAATAAGTGAGTTTTGAGAGCCCTTTTGAATGTGATCACTGTGTCTTTGTGCCTAAGTTAGTGGGCAATTCATTCCACGTTGCTGGGCCCTGGTATGCAAAACAACGCTGTCCATATGACTTTGTTTTCATAGTGGGAATAATGAGTATACAATTGTCAGAAGAGGAGCGTAAGTATCTTGCTGGTGTGTACACATAGGCGAGGTCGGATAGGTATGTTGAACTAGAGTCCGACAGTGAAACGTAGCACAGAGAACAAATTTTGTGTTTGATTCTGGATCGAATGGATACAGAGCAGCGGGGAGGTGTGCTTTGATCATGGTACTCTAAGTATGATCCGAGTAGCTGTGTTTTGAACTTTCTGAAGTTTCTGGAGCAGGTATTGAGATGAACCAGACAGAATTGAGTTACAATAGTCCAGTCTTGAAAGTACTAATGAACACACAAGTGTTTTAGTGGCATCAACTGAAAGATATTTGCGAATTGAGCTGATGCGTCTCAGCTCAAGATATGCAGCCTTGCATGTGTTCATGACATATTGGTGCAATGTGAGAGTACTGTCCAGAGTAACACCTAGGTTTCGTACTGATTGTGTGAATTTAATGTTGGTGCTGCTGATATGTATTGTTTGAGGTAAAGGATGTGAATGAGAAAGTCTTTGTGTTGTGATTAGAATGGCCTCAGTTCTATCATCATTCATCTGCAGCTTGTTCCATGTCATCCATGATTTCACATCAGAAATGAACCTCTCTACACCTTGGATGGTAGCATCAACTTCAGTTGGGTGGCTAGATTTGTATATTTGGGTGTCATCAGCGTAAAATTGTTGAGACACTGGATGATGATCTATGACACTTGAGAGCAACTGAATGTATAGAATGAACAGAACAGGTCCAAAAATAGACCCCTGTGGAACACCACAACATAGATCAACTGGGCTGGAGTGTATTCCATTTGCAGATACAATTTGTGTCCTGTTGACCAAGTAGGACTTGAACCACAGTAAGGCTTTATCATGAATACCAAATACATGCTGGAGACGGTGAAGTAATATATAATGGTCTATTGTGTCAGATGCTGCAGACAAATCAAGGAAGGTGAGGACTGTAATCTTTCTGCTATCCAACGCAGAGAGAATGTCATTAACTATTTTTAGAAGAGTAGTTTCAGTACTGTGGCAAGGGCAATATGAAGATTGTACATTGCTAAAAAGACTTTGAATTTAGATGAGATACAAGCTGAGATAGAACAACCTTTTCTAAGATTTTTGATATGAATGGGAGATTAGAAACTGGGTTGTAGTTCTTTAAATCGATATGGTCTAGTGCTGGTTTCTTCAGCAGAGGCTTTACAATGGCAGTTTTGAAAAATGATGGGAATTCCCAGGATGAGAGAGGTATTAATAACATCAGTTAGTAAAGGCAATACTGGATCTAAGCACTCAAGCAGCATTGACGTTGGAAGTGGATCAAGTTCACATGACTTTGGTGCACTCTTCATCACGATTGTACATACGAAATCCATAGAGACAGGTTCAAATGCTGCTAATGGTTGCCACTTAAATTCTGTATCCCAACTGTATCGTGATGATGAGTCAATTGAAATTGTGGTGTCAAGCTTATCTCTAATGGGTTGTACTTTGTCACGGAAGAAATTTGCAAACATGTCCAGAAGGTCGACTGGAGAGAAGGTAGTTGGAAGTGGTGTAGATTTGTTCCTTGACATTAGCTTGTTAGTAATCTCGAAGAGCTCTTTGCAGCTGGAACTTTCCGTGATCTTAGTAGTGTAGTGGGCTGATTTCGCTGCATGGACTATATTTGTGACATTTTTCTTAGCGGCTTCATTGATTTGCTTATGAATAGTGAGTCTGGTGGAAAGCTAAAGCCTCTCACCTTTACGGCAGTCTCCTTTATCAGTGCGAAGCTGGTCCCTAACACTGCTATTCCATGGAGAACACTTTTGAATTGATACTCTGCATTTGGTAGCTGGTGCATGTTTGTCAAGCAATGAACGCAGGCAGTTATTGAGTTATTCTGCTGTAGGAGGTAAGCAAGTTGTTAAGTTAGCTTGGATGTAGTGCATTAGTTTGGTTCTATTTATCATACAGAGGTTTCTCTTAGTAGCAGATAAAGGTGGAGGGTTAGGGACTGATACATCAAGATGGTATATAATGCAGAGGTGATATATAATGCAGCGGTGATCTGATGCAAAGTCATGGGATACCAGGGAGGACCGTAGAATGTTATCATCAGGTCTATGAAGAATCCAGTCTAAAATGTGACCGTGTTTATGGGTGGGTTGGTTAACTGACTGTTTCAGGTTGAAAACATTAATGTAATCTATGACTTTTGATGTATTTGGGTTTCCGGGACAGTCAAAGTGAAAGTTGAAATCTAAGTCTGTCAGATCTGGGGATGGATTGCCCTGAAGATCTGAGATGCCTGTAGAACCCTCACCCAGTGACTGAGCATTGGTTAGTCATTTATTTATAATTCAGGACTCTGGTGGCCATGTGGTCTGAAGCGCTCAACTTTACTGGTCAATGCCATTTCACTTCTGTCCACATTTCTTATTCACCAACATGGTGAGAAATAGGTATCAAATTTTTGGTGGAAATAGAGTCTTCATTGTCAGCAGTTTTCAGGTTTTGAGTTGAACTATGTGTTAAATCTATATGTTGAAGTAGTTTTCCAGGTTTTGTCTTCAATTTTTGGAGTTGAAATTTGTTTGGAAAAAAATCAGATACAGGGAGGATACAATTATGAACAGATCCAAGTTGGATACAGGGTAGATGCTGTAATCTGAAAATGCAGGTCTGAGGAGGTATGCTTTTATGCATAGGTGGAAGTCTGATATATGGTGTATGCTATGTTGTACAGATGCAAGTCTGAGAGGGTGGATGCCTTGTGCGCAGATTCAATTCAGATCGAGGGTGGATGCTGTTATGTGCATATGCAAGTCAGGGTGTATGCTCTTCTGTGTAGATGCAAGTCTGAGGATGGATACCATTATGCACATATGCAAGTCAGATATAGGATGAACACTGCTTTGCATTGATGCAAGTCTAATACAGCGTGGATACTGTTATGCACATATGCAAGTCAGATATAGGATGAATACTGCTTTGCATTGATACAAGTCTAATACAGCGTGGATACTGTTATGCACAGTTGCAAGTCAGATATAGGATGAATAATGCTTTGCATTGATACAAGTCTAATACAGCGTGGATACTCTTATGCACAGTTGCAAGTCAGATACAGGATGGATACTATTATGCACATTTGCGAGTTGGATACAAGATGTATACTGTTAAAGTTTGATACATGGTTGATACTGTATGCACATTTGCAAGTCAGAGAGATAGTGGATACTGTTATGTTCAGATTCAATTCAAATCAAGGATGTATACTTCATGCACAGATACAAGTGAGACACTGAGTTTCATTGAACACTTCTTTGTATATTTAGTTCATCCACCCATTCATCCATCCTTTTAACATGTAAAATGATATTTTAATTTTTCTCTGTTTTAGGGATGCATACCATCATGGCAGGACAGTCTGTGTTAATGGATGGGTGGTTCCTGAATCGCTTTTCAACGTTATCAGGTCTAATTCTTGGGGATATATCCGACAAGAGACCAAAGGTACAGTAGCAGATGATCATTCCATATACCTTTTTATTATCTGCTCATTTTTTTCTCTGTTAACTTTACATTGTCAGAATCATGTAGTTTTTTCCATATTGCATGGTTTCATACTACACAGCATGTATGCCTAAAAATACTGGTAGTATAGTGTATTAGGAACTACTTTGTAAACAAACAGTGTACCCTCATTTTAGTCCATGCTTAGCTTTTGGTTTATTAAATTTGTTTGTGCATGAATTACCAAGCTGTTTAGACCATTTGGAAGTAAAGATGATAAAGTTGACAGTGTGGATGAGTTCACTGAGTCACAAACGAAACTTTCAAACAAGCATACTAATGAATGTGATATTTGAAATGTCAGCAACAAATGTGAGCGATGCATTCTGATCATTTAAACAGTAATTTAGGAGAAATATTTGTAACATTTAGCAAATAGAATGGTTCAGATTATGATCAGTGCTCTCTAGGGTGTATTAAAATATCATAGAAAATCATATTGAAGCAAAGGGCTATCACATATCTATCAGAGATGTACCATTTTTACAAGTCAGTCAAAACACTAAGTTGAGAAAAAATGCAGCTGAAGGTTTTGGTAGGTAACTTAGAGCCTCGCAAAGATCAAAGCCACTTGACCAAGACAATGTAAAATTATTATTTCTGCTGGCTAAATGGACTGTCTTACAACAGCTGCTTTGCAATTTTCTCCATTTGACTATTTTGATGCAATGTTAGGCTAGCGATAGAAGACATACACTGTATGATACAGGTCATAGCTGGGGTCCCTCCAGCTGTGAGCATGCAAGTGACAGGGCATAAACATATGTGTTCTTTAGCTGGTACTAAATATACTTACATTTATGCATCTTGAATTTCCTCAAAATGTCCTTAGTTTTGCAAATCCAAATGACATGACCGTGTCATGGAAAACCTGATACTCACCAAAAATGTACTGTAATTTTGACTACATCTTCAACTGAAATCACATTCTCCTTACTGCACTGAATTGATCCAATAAATCCATTCCATCATAAGTAGAAATGCAGAATTAAGTTGGATCAACAGAAAAATAAAATCCATCCATTCCATACTAACTGGAAAAGTTTTTTCAGTGCACATTCAAAATATGACTCGACATTTCAATTGTAAGCAGATGGAAACAAGATTTTTAAAAAAAACAACTAATGACAATTGCCTGATGAAATTCAGAGGTTGGTGGGTGGTGCTTAGTGGGCATTAATATTTTTACTGTGTATTATTCATCCACAGTTTTGTATTTATTTTGATGCACAGCATAAATTCAGTTACTTCTGTTTCTTATAGTGTACTCTTTTATTATTAAACCATTGGTAGGAAAAGGAAATGAGTATGGGAAAATATGTACTCATTTTGTTGGTACTAATACTGCACTTCCAAGGTCGTGCAGTATTGCTTAGGAAAAAAACTTGTTCATATTTTCCCAAACCAATGCAGTAACCTATAACTATGGTATACAGGCAGATTTCATGCACATTGTTACTAACATCGCTCTTAATCACACCAAACACAATTGTACTTTTTTGTTGGATATTCAGTCATATAGAAATTAGGGATTTTTTAATAATGTATTCACATACATGACAACCATTATACTTTTGGAGTAATCGTTGTTTTTTTTCTTCACCTAATTACATGTTACACTTGCCTGTATATGGATTACGCTTTTTGGTACATTAAAAAAAAATAAAGCCATAAAATGTATTTGTAATTTTTGTTACCATCTCTTTAATCCAGCACATATCGATTTGAGAATATTCTAAGAAGGAAGAGAATAAGAAGAATAGTATAAGAGTACATTTGTCAGTTGTAGACTTTCACATACTTTCTCTGTTTTCTGTTTAAAGCAGCTGTACACGGCACATTTCTAAGACCAATTGGTATCACCATTTTGAAAGCTGATCTCACAGATTCATTATATTTTGATAGTATATTTAGGTAGCAGACCAGTCTGTACTTCAAAACAATGGCACCAAATGTTAAGGTCGTGCTCTACAATTTCATATTTTGCATATGGTTAGATTTTAAAGAAAAATAACTAGCCCGGTTTTTCTCACTGGTTATGCTAACTGTTGAAAAAAGACCTTGTATATCTTGTATTGTTAAAATAACTTTTAATTCCCATTATTTTATGTGTGATTGATGGGTATCATTTGGGTTGTAGAGTATACAACTTGGCCTTACTTCAGATATTCAGCTATTAAAAACGTGCTGGCTCTGCTTTTTGATTTTCACTTCATGAACTTCAGAGGTAAATTGAAGAACAGAAAAGAGCTGATAACTTTTTTGGAACATTTTATATCTTTTGTAAGTCATTCATTGAAGCTGTTATTGTCTGATCTGGCAAAATTTATTTTCCCTAATTTAATAACTGCTCAACATACTGTACTTTAGACTATGAGATAATAGAGCACTCATACATCATCATACTCATTGCAGAATTTTAAAGCCTTGAGTATATGATTGTTCAGCAAAAATTAGACATGCTGACTAAAGTAAGTGTTTTATATAAATAATTTATCAAATTAGTTTATGTTTGCCCACATGTTTTTGCCCATTTGTGACAAAATTTTAACAAGCAGGAAAGATCCAAGTTAGAGGCGAAGCTAAATATATATTTTTATACAGATGATAGTAATCATGGTGTGTACTATTACATTTTATATGCTCAGATTATGCTTTTTGCCACTTAGGTTACACATATACCTCTCTTGTGGTTGGCAGGTGTGTATTCATTTTCAGTATATAAATCTTTACCACATGAAAATTATTTAGTAACAAGGAAATTCTATCTGGAGTAGTATTAATTAACCATGGACCTCTCACAACAAAGGAATAGTTTATATAAAAGGCAGAGTATTTCCAATTTTCCTTCATGGATTTACCAAATGAAGGAATTTCTATGAAGAAGAATATGTTCCATTACCATTTGAAAGGTCTCTTGACAAAGGCATGTTTTCTGTTTGACAGAATGAGATGTGTAGTTAGAATAAAGCCATGTGCTTAACAGAAATGAATGGTTTGGTCGTAACAAAAGAAGACAGAGTAAGCTGCCATGAAGCAAGATTAGACAACTATTTACTTCCAAATTTAGTACAGTAATTAATAGTTATAATGACTTTATTTAAAGAGGGTAACACAATTAGCTAAGAACTAATCTACCTTGAGGCCCTCATACAAAGGAAGTTATTTATTTTAGCTGCATCTCTGAAGCCACTGGATATATTGGGTTTGGAAGAAGGAAATAGAGTGGGCATTTCTAATCTCAACTGGAATACTATTCCAGAGCAAAGTTCCAGAGTACTGTAAATCTTTTTTAAAAAAATTCTTTATTTGGTTTTGAATTTTATACTGTTTGGTAGACATGGATCGCGGGTGGGGATTATTGCCAGGTAGACTATACTGGAATAGTGATTGTAAATGTTCAGGAGCACTATTATTGGATATCATGTACATTAATTTGGCTTTTCTCAAATGGATTTGGTCTCTAATAGGTAATATTTTTAACTTACCAGCTAAACTTTCCTTGTTTTCTTTCTGGATTGATATTAGCCCTAATGCTCTTTTTTGAAGATTTGCCAGCTTTGCTATGTTTTTATCATTTGAATTACCCCATCCTGTATTACAGTAGTCTAAATAGGGCTGTATGTAACTGTTATAAAATAGTTTTCTGTGCCTTTCAGGGAGAAAATGTCTTATCCCTGCTGAGAAGCCATAAACTTGAATTAACTTTTATACTGATATGTTTGATATGTTCAGTCCATGATAGGTTATTATCTACCAGAACACCAAGTAGTCTATCTTGACAGACCATTTGCAAATTCTTATCCATCCATGTCAGATTTCTTGGTATTATGTTTGCTGAGACATTTTTTAACAAAGTTTTTGATACTGGTGGGATAGAGAAACATACCTCTTTTGAGATTTTGCTGCTGCAGCACTTTTTCAGTTCATTAAAGTTGTTTTCTATCACTGGTAACTTTGTGGTAATGTTGGTGAAAAAATCATTGAAAAATTTTGCAATGTTAGTGTCATCAGTGACTGGTGTCATTTACCGGAAGTTAGTGAATTTTATTTGTCTGATCTTTGTGTGTTCCTCCAGTGAATTCTTTGAAGACTTTCCAATTGAGACTGCTCCAGTGGCCTAGTGGTTAGAGCATCCACCTTGCATGTGGGAGGTCATGGGTTTGAACCCCAGCTGAGTCATACCAAAGACTTAAAAATATGGTACTAACAGCTGCCTCGCTTGGCGCTCAGCATTATGAGGTTAGTGATAGGACTGGTCGGCCTGATGTCAGGATAATGTGACTGGGTGGGACATCATGCTACATGTCTGCAGTATGATGCCCCAGTACTAGACATCACTATAAACTGTCACACTGCAGATATTGTAGCGATATGACTGAAAAATTGTTAAAGCTACGTTAAAAATCTAAATCACACAAATCACACTTTCCAAATGGAGTTCGTATTGCTATTTTTGTTTTCAAGCAATGATTGATAATAAGATTTTTTAGCTTTTTCAATCATACTTATTATTTTATTTCTCCATACTTTATATTCTGCATGGTTCCCCATAGCCTTGAGTTGTTCTCATGCTTTGATAGCATCTAGGATTTCAGTAGTAAGCCAATTAGGTTGGGTTTCATTCTTTACTCGATGTACTTTCGGTGGTGCATGCTTAGATACTACATCCATAAATAAGTCAGTCCACACCCTCAGAGCTTGGTCTATGTCGTCCAAATTTTGGATCATATTCCATGGAACTCTATATAGGTCATTGAGAAATTGTTTTCCATTAAAATTTTTGAATAATCTGTAAGTGTTAGTTTTGTATGTATTTTTCTTGAGAGTATTACTCAGTTTAGATGTTCAGTTTAGATGTTGGTTTGCAGTGAATCATAATTATTGACTATAACTGGTATTAGCTTGTAAAAATCAAGACCTGTCTGCATACTTCTGTCTAGTAGCACAGTTGTTATGTAGGCTTCAACAGTTATTTACTTCACATTGATTTTTACAGCAACTCAGATGCAAAGGTATTCCCATTGAAGGTCAGAGTCTGTGGTTTTCTCAGGAATCTGGGTTTCCTCCAGCATGAAACAATAGCATGACTTATAAGTTAAGAGCTTTTTATGCAATCAGCATTATTTAAAAAACAAAAGTTGAATATTTATTAAAAAAACCTCAGCATGCATTGTTCTTTCTCAAAGTCATAGATGTTGTCCTTGTATGATCTTTGAATAACCTTTAGAAAATCACTGATGTCGGGTGGAATATTTTACCCTTGTACATGTTAGAACAGGAAATTGAATCCAAAACCTCAGAGGTATAAAAGCAAATTAATTACCATAGTTATCTTATATGTCGGGACACTATATTTGTTGGGACATCATAAATTAATTTTGAAAGTAATTTTTTGTGCACTGTATGATCTGGGACAAGATAGTTTTTTTTTTAGTCTTAAGTTGTGGAACACCTTTTTAAAGCATTAAAAAAATATATGTTGGGAAATGCACTTCAACTGAAATTTTATTTTAAAAAATATAGCACTGTGTATGTGAGATAAAACTCTTTAATCCACTTCAGCATCATCGTCAATGTAACCCTTCTCCTGCTCACGTACGATCCATTCTTTCTGTACATTTTTAGCTTTTTCATACCGTGAAAAATTATCATTAGAGGTAACACATCACCTGAAGTGGAAACTGCAAGGACTAAAGTCAGATTTTTAAAAATCTGCATGAGTCATGCTAATTCTCACACTATTGACCCCCATCTTATTGTCAGTCTGTCCAGGAATGAGATCAAAGTACACTGGAATTTCATCCATGTTAATGATCACATTGTTGGTGAAATCATCTGCTTCTCTTCTGGCCATCATGAATTCATCCTGATTTTAATTTCTCCAAATTTTCAGGGCGACACTGGGTCATCGATGTCCAGGCATGAAGCACTGTTTTGTGTCACTTTAAAAATTGTTCCATTGTTTCAATTTATTTTTAATATTCTCTTGAATACCGATGAAAAGGAACTAATGTTAGCTTCCATTTTTTGGCCATCCTTATATAATCAAAAACAAACAAAAATTTCACACTTAAAAGAATCCAAAGTCAGCTTCCTAGGTTGGCTTGCTTTGTAATAAAATAACCTTTGTATTGATATCCTTTGTTTAAAAAAACCCGGCTTAAAAGTATCCAAAGTCAGCTTCTGAGGTCTACTTGTTTTGTAATAAAAATAACATTTGTCTTTGATGTTGTGATGGTAAGTTCAAACAACGAGTTTACTGCTCGCTGCCAGTTGTGTTTATTCACCACCTGGCCTTCTGTGTGCTTGGAATCTGTAGTTTTAATTAATACAGTGGGCATAGACATTTGCAGGTAAATAGCATACACAGCAATAACCTGCTTTAATGATACTTTTAGTAACCCATGCTAGCGAAAAGATTGTCACTAGCACTCAAGTGAATGTGCACTCAAGTGAATGTATTTTCAGGTAATGATATTTATTTGCAAGATATCGTCATATAGTTGACCTAGATATAATTAAATCTTGGTTATTTTGCTCCTAACAGCATGTCATGTGTGAATGGCAGTTGTTTTCAAAATATCACTTGATTCCCTCTTGTTTGCAGTTTTGTTGGATCCAGTTTTCACTCTCATAACATATTTAAACCTTTAAGTTTCTCAATGAACAATGTGTTATGTGTTACACTGGACAACAAATTTTTACAAAAGTCATGTTACTGAAATAAAATTAGTCAATTCTTATCAATTTTTATGTGCTGAACACGAATATGACAGTCAAATTGCAAAATTGGCTCTAGTTTTTTTGTAATCTGCAAGAAATTAATGTTTACATAACGAAATGCATTCCAATAGTAAAAGGTCAACTGTAATAACCTACCTATAAAAAATCAAGTCATTGACTACATCTTAGATTTCTTCGCCTGTCTCTTGTACAGCTGTTCGGGAGCATCTCTGAGGAGTGTCCAGCAGTAGTCAGCCAGCATTGTAGTGGACCATTTTCCCTGGTATCTTTGTTCCATTGTTGCGATATCTTGATGAAAACGTTCGCCGTGTTCATCACTAACAATACCACAGTTGCTAGGAAAGAAATCCAAATGGGAATGAAGGAAGTGAATCTTTAGAGACATTGCAGCCAAGTTTCTTATACTTCATCAACATGTCTTCTACTAGTTCCTTATAGTTTTCTGCCCTAACATTTCCGAGGAAGTTTGTAGAAACTAGGCGAAAAGCATTCCATGCTTGTTTCGCGTCACCTTCCAGCAAGTTGTTGAACCGGTCATCTTTGAAAAGCTCTCGAATCTGAGGACCCACAAAAGCTCCCTCTTTAATCTTTGCTTCGCTGAGTCGAGGGAATTTTTCATGCAGGTATCGGAATGCTGGCAAAGTCCGGTCAATGGCTTTCACGAAGTTCTTCATCAAACCTAGTTTGATGTGAAGGGGTGGTAGCAAGATTTTCTGAGCCTCAACCAGAGCTGGGTGTTGGATATTCTTCTCTCCAATGGCTACATTCTGCCTGTGAGTCCATTCCTTCCTCATGTAGTGCATTTCCCTTGCTCGGCTATCCCACTCGCATAAGAAACACATGTATTTTGTATATCCTTGCTGCAGTCCCATTAAAAGGGCAACTACCTTCAAATCACCACAGAGGTGCCAGCTGTACTTGTTATACTCAATGGAATTCAGTAGCTGCCTTAAGTTATCGTATGTCTCTTTCATGTGGACAGCATACGCTACTGGAATAGATGGAAGAATGTTTCCATTGTGCAAAAGCACAGCCTTGAGACTCAGTTTCGAAGAGTCCACAAATAGTCTCCATCCTTGTGGGTCATGAGTGATTTTTAAAGCATTCATGAGGCCCTCAATATCGGAACAGAATATCAGATTACTTTCCTTTCTGAAGAAAGGCTCCAATTGCTGGTGGCGCTTTCGATATGCAGTAATTGTGACATCTTCTTCTAGAAGATTCCATTGTTGGAGTCTTGATCCTAGCAATTCTGCCTTGTTCTTTGATAAGTCCAAATCACGAATCAGGTCATTTAGTTCTTCCTGTGTTATTCTGTGTGGGGTTGATGATGCACCACAGTGAAAATCTGGATCACTGCATGCTGATGGACCAGGAGAAGAACAGGTCGACTCACCTTTGTCTTCGTCAGATGAATCAAGAGAATATTCTGCTGGAGGTTCTGGAATAGGAAGTCCCTCACCATGTGGAACTGGTCTCAATGCAGACGGAATGTTTGGGTAGACTATTCTCGACTTCTTTCGCTTCGTTATTCCGCCGGAAAGAGGAGGAACCAAGCAGAAGTAACAGTCATTTAGGTGGTTGCTTGGCTCTCTCCACACCATTGGGACTGCAAACGGCATTGATGACCTTTTGCAATTCAACCACTGTGAAAGCTGTGTTGTACATGTAGCACAGCATATATGCGGAGCCCAAGGCTTGTCTTGGTCACCAACCTTGCATCCGAAGTAAAGATGATATGCCTTCTTCACTTGAGAATTGATACTTTTCTTCTGGTTGGCAAATGTCACTTCCCCACAAATATAGCAAAAATTGTCCGCGGTATTAACACACTTTCGAGGCATTACTGTTCTTTATTGTACGTAAATGGATAAAATAATAAGTTTTATGTAACAGTAGCTTGAACTGTCTCGCACAACGTCTAAAATATTTTAAATGCTGAACCTATCTGATTGGGCTTTATATAGTACACTGCTTACGTCAGCTTCAGCAGCCGCCTGGCATTAGTATAATAGGCCTACACATGTATAGTACACTGCTGACGTCAACTTACTTCAGCAGCCGCATGGCATTAGTATTGCATTGCATCAGAAAATGATGCAGTCAACTGTGGATGATGTGAGCATGATGGTATTATGCAATGTTACATCATTATTCCGGATGTTGCTGCAGTCCTACTGGAGAAATTTACACAGTGAAACATAGAAAATGAGGTATATGAATATCTTCAAAACGAGAGCCAATACAAATTTTTCACGGTTATATTCGTGTTCGGCACACCAAAATACTACAGATTAGGGCCTTTTCAAGTCAGTAATGATTTCACTGTTGACCAGTGTTATTGGACATAAGTGATACACTCTACAGTATGGAGCCTATGCTACATATACAGAATTCATGGATATGTTTATTATTTAATGCTCCGGATGAAAAAAATGGAATAAATGGTAATAATACAAGGTTAGTTTCTTTCTCCAATGTCAAATAAGTGTTTTATCTATTTTATTGCAACATGCATTGTGGGTGTGTGTCAAATTCAATACAAATTTATTTCATTTATTTAGTCCTGGGACATATGACCTAGGTGAAAAAAGTTTCACTATAAGTTCTGGGACATTTTTAAAAAAATTACTTTAATATGTCCCAATATATATGGCAAATACCATACAACTAATCCAGTTCAAAAAGTTTTGACTTGTGGCTATTATGGTCATGCATAGCATAGATACTCAAATATTCATCCTGTTCGACATGTGGCCCATGAGAAACAGATTTAATTTGTACTGTTTTCATTATTATATATCTGTCAATTTGGCAGAGCATATTATTCTGACTCAATCCTTCTATTTGTCTGTTAACTTTTCCCAGGAAGAACCATCAACACACGAGAAGCAACTTGCACGCTTTCTCACATACCCACATTAGCCGAGCCTGAGACTCGAATTCAGGCAGACAGAGGTGAGATGGCAGTGATCCGTAATGATGAACGCTTTAGACCATTCAGCCACTCGTGGCCCTGAAAAGGACAGGTAAAATGTGTAATCATTTGTGTGTATTGTATACACAAAGGTGTACATAGCACATGCTACTTGCAGCCAGCTGAATGTAGTGTGTTTCCTCCTTCCAGTTGGAGATGTGGAGCACTGCACATGCATGTTGCTTCCTCCTATTAGGGAGGTGGAGCACCATGCACTTCACTACTGCAGTGTGTTGTCCTTCCCATTTAGGAGATGATACACCACACATCTCATGTCCAGGGAAGCACAGGAGGACGTGGTGCACTGCTCCCAACATAGTATGGGTAACTTGTAGTACCCTCGGATGGGAAGGATCACCCGGTCCACACAGTAGAGGTGATGATACAGCTCATGTCCTCACCAGGTCACATCAGATTTGTAGGCTACATGTGTCACATCATCCATCACCACTTTGAATTATGGGACATGGTACAGTTTTCTGACTGATGTCCATGCAATCACCAGTTGAAAGTAAGCTAGTCAGTGATGTCATCTTTATCCTTCCTGATTCCAATGAGGTCAGAGTTGAAACTGTGCCACCCAAGTTACTTGTTACCATTGCTTTGCATGCTGACATCTCAGCTACATCATTTTGTATGCTGAGAGAGAAATCCAGCCGCCTGACTGGAAGCTATGACCAAGACATCAAGATATGCGTTTCTTTCGCAATGGTATTCTTGGTGTAATTTCTGCGTATCTGCCTTGACTTAACATTGTACTTGTCAAAGATCTTACTTATCTATAGTAAAGACTTTCTAAAGACTGCACCATTTCAAGCTGAGACCCTCTTCATAGGATTGAACCTTACAGTGGCTTCTCAAGACTTGCTGAATCAACAACATCGATCCTTCCTAACCACTCATGGACCATCACAGTCAATCAAGCAGCATGGGAATGCAAATTACCCTCAAGGCCATCCACCAAGTTTTTCAAACAGATGCAGCCCCAGTCTATTACACAACCTCAAAATACAGGTTGGGTTCATGGCAAACAGGAATAGATATTTCAGACCCTCAAGAGGAAGTTATCTAATCCAAGGGGAGGCAAAACAATAGGGTCCAATCTCTCTCCTGCTATGCATTGAGTTTCATGAACAACCCCTTTTGTCAAAGACCCTTGTGTTCTTTCACTAGTACCATGTGTGGTGAAATTTTTGTGGGAGGAAATGTATACCCATTTGCAGAAAGGAGCAGTCAGGAGGTCCCCCAAATAACCAGTCTCTTGCATTCTATTCCCGAATCCTCCTAGTTACCATGAAAAGTGGAGAGTTTCACATTATATTCGATCATTCCCCATTAAATCATTTTCTTTCAGAGGAACCATTCAGGATGGAGACCATTTTTTCAATCCGAAATGCAATTTGTCCATCATATTTGGTGGTCTCCGTCAACCTTCAGGATGTCTATTTGTATGTCCAGATATTTACTCCACACCATAAATAGTTCTTGTTTCACTTAGACAAGGAAGTTTATCAATTACAATTTCTGCCATTTGGAATCTCTTATGCACCCAGAATCTTGACCTGTGTTCTAAAAGTAGTAGCGGCATACCTCTGATTACTGGAAACACAGATTCTCCAGTATTTTGAAGACTGGCTGATCAGCAATATTCAGTTCAGTCCCTTCATTAAAATCCAAGTCATTGTTGAACCAAAGTAACTTGATTGAGTCTTCTACCTCAAGTTCTAAAAGAAATCAGAACTTCCATTGCCCGTATCATACTCATTGCCCCACTGTGCCCCCAGCACTTGTGGTTTATCAACCTTCTAGACCTGTTGATGGAACAGCCCGGGTCTCTACCTCGCAAGAGGGATCTTCTGTTGCGACACTGGGATCACTTCTCCTCAACTTCCAGGTTTTGCTTCTTCACGCTTGACTCATCTTAAGTGATAATTTTGTCAGCCTGAATATTGTTCAGACCAGGAGAGCATCTACATGAAAGGTCTTTGATGCCAGGTGTAATTGGTGCAGTAGGAAACACTTTGATCTTAGTGGTCCCTCTGTAACTTCTTTTGCTGATTTCCTTCCTTTGTTCCTGTTAGAGAAGAAAAGATCTTCAGTATTGACTATAAAGGGTTATTGAGCTGCCATACTTAAATTCTCTCATAGCAATCTGTTCACATTCACCCCTTGCTGATCTTATCAAGCATTTTAAACTGTAGAGACTTATTTCATACTTCTTATGCCCAGATGGAATCTTTCTTCTTTTATGGTCTTTGATCAGTCATCTCTTAGAATCTTTGAGACTTCCGTTCATGACCTCACATTCAAGACTGTATTCTTACTCATTCTAGTGTCTGCAAGAAAACAGTAATATTCATACCTTGTCCACTGACACAGGTTGTCTCCGTTTTAACGGTAATTGCAGTTTTGTTTCTTGCATGTGACAAAGATGATTTTAAGCTAAAAGTGAGTCATGTTCTTTAGCTCCATAGAGATCACCACTCTCTGTCAAATTTGTGCTTATGATGATCCAGATAGACTCTTGTGCCCAGTGAGGGCCCAACTTTCTGTGTCAGGATATATATAGATCAACCTCTTTTCCTTCCATCTAAGGGCTGTGTCAACATTTTTGGCTGCCATTATCTTATTGTGGATTGTCACCATAATTAAAAGAATGAGAGCATCAACCTCCCCAACTGACAAATTTAGCTACGCAGTAGCAACAGGTACATAATTGCTGCTATTAAAATGTATTTTTTGGGCAGAGGAGTAAAACTAATTTTACTTGTGCAATACTTACCTGTTGGTATTGTTGAGCGCCCTCCTTCTCTTCCTTGCTGATGTCCTGGTGCAATTGTCATCTAAGAAAAAGATGCCAGTTCTACACATGCCTGATGCCCAGTGTACAAGTCTGGCATTGCAGTCTCTGGATTTCAAGCTCAGAACCACTCACATTAGGCTACTTGTGTGGGACATATAGCAAAACCCATGTCTAACCATCAAATTTATTTTGTCCTGTCAAGTCATTTCCACCAAGTATTTAGTTCCAATGCAATAACTTTTGATGGATGTGATGGATTGAAACCAAATTTAGTGATGGACTTTCAGATCTGAAAACTCTCTAATACTCAGGTATGGCACCAAAAAATTTAACTTGGGACTCAGCTGTTATTCAGACTGAAACGTCCAGCAGAATCAGTCTTAATCACAGTATAAGAGGTTTGATGAGTCATGTATATTTAAACATAGTTGGAGATAAGCAATGAAAAAGTGACTTTTAACACATTAACCCCTGGAGCTTTTTGACATTTTTGCCTAAAAATCGATTAGGAAACACATTTTGAAAGCTATTTCTGAATAGACTCGAAAACACCAAATCCCCAGTCATCTTTCAATAAAATACTGCTAGTGGTGTTAGAAACATCGATTTTCGTTGGTTATTTGACTCGCACATGAGCAGAAGGGTAAAAGTTGGAGTTTTTTGTTATTTTTTTGCTAAATGGAGCCATTATTTTTATATGGAGACCACTCTTTATTCCAAATGCCCATCTTATCCTACTTTTTGCAAAGGCTCATCTGTCTGTTTGCAGTTCATACCAGTTTGCCTTAGATCTGAGACCAAAAAGTCTAAAATCTGGACACAAAATCAGATTCCGACCACGGGCAAATTTGGGTAAAAAAAAGTCCCCTACAGCATACAGATGGGGATCACTAGTATCCCTGTCTGCTACATAGCCAGGTAGTTACTACAGCATACAGGTAGGGATCACTAGTATCCCCCTTTGCTTCATAGCAAGGTAGTGCTCTGCAGCATTCAGGTAGGGGTCACTAGTATCCCCATCTGCTTCTAGTGAGGTAGTTTACTGCAGTGTATAAAGGTTGGGATCACTATAATCTGACTATACCTCCCCGTTTGTTTTACCCCCTACTGTTTTCAGTAATGGAAATCGTTAATTTGATAAAATGGTCACAGAACTTAGTCAGTTCATTCATTGATTTATAATTTCTAACCTGAATCTGACCAGTGTGGCCCTAACACTGGCTTTCTATGTGCCTTTCATTTTTAATGGACTTGCCATACTAACCGGGGACCATGTTGTGTACACTATGGGCAAGTTAATTTTCTCAGACAACATTGGGACATAGTTCATCCTGTTTGGTAACTGCCGGATAATTCCGTAAATTATCAGGATGTTGAGAGCTTAGAGTTATATCCTTGCATACATGTACATAGAATTTACACTGCCTGTTAAATCCATGTGAAAGGCAAACTGGTAATTGTCATTCTTTTCCTTTGCTTGATTTGACATTGTAAATATTAGAAGCAGATGACATAGTATTTTCCTTCTATGTACATACATATGTAGTTGTGCATACACCCCTTCACTGAAAATGGACTTGTCCAGGAACTGAAAATGACTGGCAAACAGGGCATCTTTTACACTGAAAACATCCATTTGGAATGAAATGTGCAGACAATAACCGTGTTACAGTACCACATAGCATCAGGTTTTAAATTATAAATCAATAAATGAACTGAATTGGTAATGGGGTACAAACAAATGGGTAGGTATGTTCAGACTATAGTATCCCCCTCTGCTACATAGCTAGGTAGTTCCCAACAGCATACAGTTTGGGATCACTGTTATCCCCCTCTGCTTCATAGCTAGGTAGTGTACTACAGCATACATGTTGGGATCACTAGTATCCCCCTATACTTCATAGTTAGGTAGTCCCCTACAGCATACAGGTTGGGATCACTTATATTTGTCTGCTTCATAGCTAGGTAGTGTACTACAGCATACACGTTGGGATCACTAGTATCCCCCTATACTTCATAGCTAGGTAGTCCCCTACAGCATACAGGTTGGGATCACTTATATTTGTCTGCTTCATCGCTAGGTAGTGTTCTACAGCATACAGGTTGGGGTCACTGGTATCCCCTCTTTTTCATAGCTAGGTAGTCCCCTACAGCATACAGGTTGGGATCACTGTTATTCCCTTCTGCTTCATAGCTAGGTAGTGTACTACAGCATACAGGTTGGGATCACTAGTATCCCCTGTTTCATATCTAGGTAGTCACCAACAGCTTTTAAGTAGAACAATCACCATTATCCTGTAAATCTAGCAGCTAGGCAGAATTCAATCAGAGGGATCCCTTGGGTAGTGAGAGCTTTGTCAGTGCATATATCATTGATACTCATTGGCAGTATTTGACTGACTGATTTTAGAGGGGGTTATTTGAAATAGTTTGGTTACATTTTGCTTTTAATCTTTCAGGTAAGGCAGTATTGATCCATTAATCCATATATAAGCTTTTGTACCCTTAGGGACCCCACAAAATGATGCATAGGTCATGTGGTTGATCAGTAAGCTAATCCAGAGTGATGGTCAGCTCATAGTTTTAGCTACTAACAATGGTTTTGTAGTTTTTCCATTAATTTAGGGTGATCCCTTGCATTTGAAGGCTCCTGTAAGTAGAGTCGGACTTGGATTAACAATTTTCCTTTTATTTTGGCACTATGTGCACATTGGCACCATCCTTCAGTTCACTGGTCAGTGCCACTATGCCATTATCATTAAGAGATCATCATAGATATGCAAAAGGGTTTTGTTCTTGTCGGAAACACTGCTACTATTTCTAGTGATGCCTGGATTGAGCATATTGTTACAGCTCATGTCATGGGGCTGCAGAGCAGTCATTTTAGTTATCAGGGCTAGTTTGCCCTCCTTGTTGCAACGATAGTGTTCATATGGTTCATGACCCAAAGTTGGGCACATTATTGGAGCTCATAACCCCGATGATTTCATGACATTCACTGTGTGAATTCCCACAGAATAAAGACAGCTTTCAACACAGTATTGAATTCATTTGGTTTTGGGTCTAAATTCATTGCTTGTCCTTGTACTGAAAACATAAGCTACCTCTTGTAGATATGGGTTCTCTCCTTGATGTCCACTAACCTATTTTTTACTTGGTTTTTTTCACTTTATTGTCATTCATATTCCATCACATCTTTTTCTTCTTCAATGGATATTTCAAGATTACTGTCAACTTTCAGATGATTGTTCAGAAAATTCTCTATATTGGAGCAAGTCAGATAATTTCTCTGCCCTGTGATTTGTTCTCTATTTTTCCCATTATTTTTAGTTTCACGTAACTTTATTTTTTGTGGTGCTGTTGAAATAAATTTTCCTTTTCTTTGTTGTTTTTTGTTTCTTCATAAACATAAACTATTGGCTGAGTTGCATGCATGATTGGTATATGGTGGAAAATAAATCTAAAGTGTTTGCCATATTAACTCATCTAGCAGGATAAAGGTTTATATTAATACAACTGTACAGTCATGGCATCCAGTACACATACAAAATTAAATGTGCTACTTTATTATGGAACACTTTCTAGGTACACTATGAGCTGTTGCAGTACAATACATTAAAAAGTCTCTAACCCAGGGATAAAAAAGATTTCAGCCCCAGCCTTTACATTTTGAAAATCTAAGTGTGTTTACTGTCCAGCAAAATTTTACAGAGTTATGGCTTCCCTTTTTTGATTTCAGACTTTATACTTTGATTGCATCATATTGCCATGACCAGATTGTGTCATATGGACATATTTGTGATAGGGGTGAAATGATTCATCTATGCTTTTGCCATATGGATACACATGTCAGTGCAAGAGGTGAAGAATCGATACAAAATGATACTTACCCTAGACAAGTTACTTTAATCTTCATCAGTCATGAATAATTATTAGTCATTCACCTTTTTATTGTTTAAATTGAGATTTCATACAGACGTTACAGGCAAAGCACTTATTTTTATTAGTAGAAAGAAATACTATTGACAATACCTATTCACCTTCTACAAATATGCACAAGGTGACTAACTAATGTGCATTTCAAAATCTGCCTCCCCATTACCCACTTTGCTGATTCCATGCTAATTATTTTATCCTGTAAGCATTTTCAGCCACCATTAACATTTATCAACCTAAAGTAGACATTTTGCAGTTGTTCCCATGTGTGATTGAAATTACTCATCATTTAATAACTACTTTTACAGGACATTTCTCTGTTGCTTTTTATCTCATCTGTTTAGATCGAATTTGAAGGTTTGTTTGCCATTGTGTAATGCATTGAAGTATGTTCCATTCAGTTCTGATCATTGGCATCTGACAAATTGGTACAGAAAGATTTAAGCAAACTCCTGAAATATTAAACCATCAAAATCTGACTGCTTGCCTCTCCCCTTGACCTTATTGTTATCACTTTCAAGGCTCATTCCATTTTTTGAAAAATTCCTGCAGACACCCATGATTCTAAGTGGTTGCAATTTTTTAATTCTATTTCAGAGTAAACAATAACTATCGAAAATCATTCATTGTAGCTAATTCACTATGTGACATACTGAAAGTATTAGCATGCAAGCTCCAGCGAAGGAGGTACAAAGTAAACAGATGAATTTCATGCAAAATTAGCTTTTCTGTTCAGTTCTTAAACCATGCATGAGGAAGTATGTTGATAAACGTAATCAGTGACTGAATGTGCTGAAGGGATACAAAAAACCCTGTAACACTGAATCTGAAAGGGGGGAGGGCAAATTTTAAATCATATGAGTATTAGTCACCTTGTTTTAATTTCTTGCTGGGGAGTGAGTGTTTGTCAGTAGTTTTCCTTTTATACTGATAATTGAATGCCTTAAGGGCTGTGGGAGTTTTGCATCTGCAGGAAGTACAAAATGATGGATTTGGTTATTGCTTGCATAAGGGAATTACACAGATTCAACTGTTTTGAAGAAATTGCTGCATAGCCATCCAGATTGCTAGTAATTACAATAGTTATGAATGGACCAAGTTGTCTGCAATGTGATTGGATATATGTTGTCATGTGATACTGATCTGGAACTTTTACTCATCAGTATATGCTGTGGACTACCTTGGTTCCCAGTTTCCAGGTCATTTTCTGTAAAGCTTCATTTGTTTGAATGCCGTACAACATAATAATAACACAGACAAGACCCAACCCATGTGATTTCGGATTAAAATTTTTAATCTTCTGATTATCATCACCAATTAGAAGTTAAAACAAGGTACATATCTTCCTTCATTCCAACACTAACCTGTTTTGTCAAACAAAAGATATGGTAGGCTTTTACATTTTGGTTCAATAGTATTTTCCACCAGCTGTTATTAAAGGTTAGGGTCATATGACAAACAGGTGATCTTACTAAAAATTGACACAATTTTAGTTTTGAAAGATCAAAATACGTAGAAAGCAAGAACAGCGAATGATACAACAATATGTGCCAGACACAGGCTTATTACCTTAATGTTGGGTAATAAAGAAAAAAAAGACAAGAGGATGTTTGTTTTTAAAAATCATTAAGAGTGACAAATGTTCCTTATATCACTGCCATTACCCACTCTAATATTATATCTTATAATACTATATGAGTCGGGGGCCCCGAGTGGCCGAGTGGTCTAAAGCGCTCTTCGTTACGGATCACTGCCATCTCACCTCTGTCTGCGGCGGTTCAAGTCTAAGATTCAGCCAATGTGGGTATGTGAGAAAGCTTGCCAGTAGCTTCTCGTGGGTCGGTGGTTCTTTCCGGGGTTTTCTCTGGTTCTTCCTCCACCATTAATACTGGCCGCCATGTATAGCCTATCATGTGCTGCAAAATGGCGTTAAACCCCACAACAACAACAACAACAACTATATGAGTCGACAGCCCTTAGCTTGTGATGTTGGGGCTATGTTTACTGGCAAAGTGAAGATGCTGATGAAAGAAAACTACAAGCTACCAAAATTTGAATACTTAATGACATCTACTGATATGAAGCAGAAATGAAGGAGATTCAGATTATAAGGATTAAAGGATGGTTGGGTATGTATTGAAATGTAAATTGTTACATAATCACTCACAAAATTAGTATATGAAGTCCTTCAGACTTGATTTACTTTGTGAGGGATTAGGTAAAATTGACTCCTCAATAAATATCCAGCTCTGATCTTTTCATCCTATATTAAGATGTTTTTCAAGCATTCATGCAATTCAAAGCAAAGAGTATGGTGATTAAGATGAGTCCAGCATCCAATCAAATGGAACAGCCTAAATGGATGAAATGGTTGAAGTGAAAGTGCTGACAACTACCATAAAGTCTGTTTTAAAAAGAAAATTCTTTATCTTGTCAAGGATGAGAATGGCGTATGAACAGATGACAAGTCTATGTCTGTAATCTGCATATTGGAAATAGAACCAAAATCTCAGCACTTATAAAATGGCACCACCATACCACTGACTGACATTGTAAAGATAAAAAGACCAATATGTTGACATTTATATCAATATTGTTTCTTATCATAGGAAGTGTATTGAGACTCGTATTGATACATGACATAGGTATATCATTTCACTTCTAATTTAGTGTACATATTACTTTGCCATTAAATATTTTGTCATTATCTACATTTGTCCTCATCCAAGTCATTGTTTTTTTTCTTCTTCTAGTTTCATGTCTTCCTGTACAAAAAGATGCAAACTCTCCTGTGCTTGCTGTTCTTGTGGTAAGTTTAACAGACTTAAAGGACAGTCTCCTGTTCTTGTGGTAAGTTTAACAGACTTAAAGGACAGTCTCCTGTTCTTGTAGTAAGTTTAACAGACTTAAAGGACAGTCTCCTGTTCTTGTAGTAAGTTTAACAGACTCAAATGACAAAGTCTCCTGTTCTTGTGGTAAGTTTAACAGACTTAAAAGACAAAGTCTGCTGTTCTTGTAGTAAGTTTAACAGTCTTAAAGGACAAAGTCTCCTGTTCTTGTGGTAAGTTTAACAGACTTAAAAGACAAAGTCTCCTGTTCTTATAGTAAGTTTAACAGACTTAAAGGACAAAGTCTCCTGTTCTTGTAGTAAGTTTAACAGACTTAAAAGACAGTGTCCTGTTCTTGTCATAAGTTTAACAGATTTAAGGTGCAGAGTCTCCTGTGCTTGTGGTAAGTTTAACAGACTTTAAGGACAAAGTCCCCTGTTCTTGTGGTAAGTTTAACAGACTTAAAGGACAAAGTCTCCTGTTCATGTAATTTAACTGTCTTAAAGGACAAAGTCTCCTGTTCTTGTGGTAAGTTTAACAGACTTAATTGACAAAAGTCTCCTGTGCTTGCTGTTCTTGTGGTTAGTTTAACAGACTTAAGGTGCAAAGTCTCCTGTGCTTGCTGTTCTTGTAAGTTTAACATCCTTAAAGGACAAAGTCTCTTGTGCTTGCTGTTCTTGTAAGTTTAACATACTTAATGGACAAAAGTCTCCTGTTCTTGCTGTTCTTGTGGCAAGTTAAAAGACTAAAGGTGCAAAGTCTCCTGTGGTAAGGTTAACATTTAAAGTGCAAAGTGTTACGTGGTTGCTGTTCACGTGGTAAAGTTTAATAGACTTAAGGAAAGAATATACTGTAAATTCATTTAATTCTGTGGTCATCAGTTTGAGTAGTTTTGCAAAAAGAAGACCGGATGTAAGTATTTAAATTCATGGATTGGTTTTCAGAAGAATCATTTTCCATTGGGTCTTTGAAAACAAACCCCAAAACAATGAACTCACAGTGTTAAAAAATGTACCATTATTACTGATCTCTCGGTAAAAAGTTTAAAATCCATGGAATAAAACTCCACAATATGTACTCTTTTAAAAAATTTCATTTAATTTGTCCACGTTAAATTCAAACTTTCCTGTATAGTTACTGCCATCTAGTTCTTGATTTCCACATTTGTGAGACACAGAAGTGCCTAGAAAACACCTGCCTTCTCTTCCCACAAGTCCCTTATAGTAACCACAGGATTTGTCAGTCTGTTTCAGGCATGTTAATGCATATATTTGCAAATACTTAACTGGAGAAGCTGTGGTGGCTTGCTATTGTAAGCCCACTCTTTATACTGCATGTTTAAAACCTCCACTCCACAACCTGGTACTGCCCACCACCCTCCTGACAGTGATCCAGGGGATTTTTATGCAAGTTCTGTCCTATATTAAATGGATATACCTGTTGTTATTTCTGGTTTTAAGTTTATTTAGTTATTTGAAATAAATTTTAATTGCAATTTTTACCTTTGACCCCCTCTCAGTACTCCAGGTATGGTAACCATGGATGACATACATCTGGCAGAATTTTATCAGAAGAGCGACATAACCATACGAATCAACAATCATGATGGAACAAAAAATTACTCCCAATTTTGGATTCATTCCACACCTACCGCCTGGTCACATAATATTTCCTGATTTTTGCGCAGAACACACAATTATTACATTATGCCTGCCAGTTTTCATTTTTCCAGAACAATTCTTACATAAATGGCTATATCATATGAAGTCCATAAGAGCCATGTTCTATTTTATAACCTGTTTATATTGTTGTGATGTAATTACAAAGCACACTTATCAGGTGACATAAACTACATGACAAGTGGGTAAGTACAATAGATTTAAGTAAGTTGCATTGTGTCATTAAAGACAGTTTCGTTAACATTTATCTTTAAATTAAGGTTAAATGCAAAATAATTATTCATTAGTGGGCTTGGGTAATTTGAATAGTGTGTTAAAGTGAAAGAATAATTGGCACATTGCGGAGTGTTTGTTTATGGCATTGATCAGCATTTTAAACATTTTCAAAATACTGAAACACAAGCTAGATAAAAGCTCACCTGATAAGTATGATTTGAAGTGATTGATACGGGTGCAGTATCTGTGTAAAGTAAAACCAGAATGGTTTGGCAGTATCATTTGGATTTAATGTTTTGTTGTATTTTGTCGAAAATGGACAATATTTAGTCAAAATGACACCTAAAAATTGCCATGAGAAAAACCTTATTTTAGGTCCTAATCTTGTTGGTTTTATTTTGAGTATTCCAACTTGGCTTTTGAAAAGTTGACAGGTATGCGTAGCTCCCCAAAACATATTTAGTGAAATTTCACCATTGGTGTTGGTGGAGATGTAATGGACACATGATGTTGCAATATCCTCTTGGCGATAATAAGTCATGCAATTTGAGCAGCTAAATGTTACTTGTAATTTTAAATAATGGTACTCACAGACCATTCATAAATAAAGCACTTCCTCAGATCCTGAAGGTTGTATAACATAAAATTGTTGTAAAGGTCAGGTTTGAACTTTGTCCCAGGGAAATAATTTGAAAAAGCAAATTGTATCCATTTAAGCATTAGTTTAGTTTTGGATAGCTGTCCTTGATTGCTTCCTTTTATAATAGGAATTGTACCTACTCTTTTATTGCATATTATAGTAGCCCCATGTTATTGTTTTAAGACCGGATTAACATCTTTATTTAGTATTTTATTTTATTCTGGGCCTAGCATTGCTTGCTTATTTTGTCATGGTTATAAAAATAAATGAATAAATGTATGCATTAGTGAGAAATCTCTGGTAGGTGACTCCTTGTTAAGTTATAATTAGGGTAGACAGAGTCCTTGCATTTCTTGTATTACTTTTCGTTGCATAGATGTTTTTGTAAATAAAATCAATTCAGCTAGGAACAAGGTCTAAGCAGGGCATGGGGAAGTTTGGTCATAAGAAGTCCTCATGGGGACATGCACCCCACTTGTTTATGTTGCACTTGCTGTGAGAGGACAGATGATTGTCCTTTCTGCAGTCGGTGGTCTTTCAAATTCTCATTTTCAGTGTCCATCAGGTCTTAGAGTAAGATTACTGATGTCTCTCCAGCGATTCTTAGGGCTTGTGGGACCCTCGTAAGGGAGGTTATAAATGGGTGGAGGGTTGGTTGTGAGGGCAGAGAGTGAGTTGCACCTTCTCTAGAGGGAGGAGCAGCACTCTCTCTTTTTCACTAAGATAGAGAGTCAGACTATCCTCTCACAGAGGAGCAGCACCTTCTTTTGTCCAGAAAAGGGTAGAGAGTGCGTTTTGTCCCCTTGTACAGCTCAAAGAAGGCTGGAAGTTTTGCTCCCCTGATAAGTGGGGAGCAGTGCCTGTCCAGTCCACAGTGCCCCATGTTTGTGATGGTGTCAAGCTTCCCAATAAGAAGAGAGTCCAGATATGAGTTGAACAGAACAAGCAGAGGTGGTACACCATCCTCTCACCTGTCAGCTAAGGTGTCAGAGGAGGAATAGAGCTGGTCTTTCAATAATTGCCCCGTGATCTGTGTCCCAGACCATCAGGTTCTGGTGATTCTAAAATTCTCAAGTTTGGAAAACATTTCAGGGGCAAACTTGCAACTAGATCTCATGTTCCTTTTTTGTTCAGTCACAATTAAGGAGCCCTTTCATAGGTTTAGCAAAGACCAAGACTTGGCTAGACAATCCCCTCCCATAGAGTGTGACCTCAGGTAGCTGATTCAAACTATAAGGTCCATATCCTATCTTAACCCACCAAACCTCCCACCATGGATGCTGAAGTTCACAGGCTGTACTCTTTTCATCAGCCTCATTCAGTCTGCTGAAAGAGGGATCTACCACCAATGACTTCATTGTTTATTGGGAGCAGTGGCAGAAACTTCTAGACAAATGTTTTGTCCATGTTCATGGCCTTGTTAGCTCTGTATACTTGCAAGATCTTAGTTGGATACAGTAAGAACCTTTTGATGGCTCATGCCCTCCATAACTACTCAGGATTTGAATGACCAACATTGGTCATTTGCAGCTGCTGCTGGATCTTCAAAACTGGCCAAGAAGTGAGATCATCCTGGATGCCCTCAGGGTTCATCAGCTAAGATTTTGAAAGCTACACAGCCAGAAACACAGAGCTCTCTTGTTAGCAAGCTGACTCTAAAAGGACATACCTCAAAGGCCCAGGGAGGAAGTTCATGGGATATTCCCCATTTCCCAAGGACAGCTGTGAACAGCCCTTGCGACTTGTTTCCCCTCTTGCAGAGTGTTTTTCTTCCATTTGTTCCTGTTGGTGCCAGAACCAATCAACATGGAGACCACAGCCTCAGTCAGGAATGACATAAGATCTAGAGACTGGGTTGATCTGCAGGATTTGTGCCTTCACATCCCTATCTTTCCTCTACATAGGAAGCACTATGGTTTTCGCTTGGATAGGAAGTCTTCAAATTTGAACTTAACTGTTCAGCCTAGTCTCTAGTCCAGAGCTTTTTCCAGGGTAGTTGCTGTCCATTTAAGGTCAGTAGGTGTTAGTCCATAGTGACCTGGCTTAGCCTTCTACCAAATCCAGAGAAATAGGAGCTCATTTCTTCTCTAGTTTACTCATGAACAGAGGACTAGACTAGTTTGTTTTCCTTGGGACAGAGTAGACAAAATCCTGTCCCTGTTGGAGGCATGACAAGTAAAGACCATGTTGTTGGTTTGCCCTTTTTTCTCTGATGGGAACCTTGAACTCTGTAGCAGACATGGTTCCCCTAGGAAGACTGCATTTGTGTTCTGATTTTGCTGGGTTGGGATTTCCACCATTATCTGTTTTGTTGGACAAATTGGGACTGGATTCTAGCCAGAGTCCCCATGCACGCACTGAACCCAGCTGCTACCTGTTTGCAGATTTGTCAGATTCAGAGTGTGGCACTCATCTAGAGCTTGGAAGGACAGATTCTTCATGATTTTGGGTCCTGGGAAGAATCTGTTTTTAGGTGTTCATCCACCAAATAATAGATTGCTGCTCCATTGGAGACAAGGAGGCACACATGCACATTCTCTCTGCAAAGAGATTTGGAACCTCCTTTGCTGACCAACATCAGAAGGAAATACCCATTGGGTTTCCTGGCAAAATATATTTTGGCAGAGAGTCTGCCAAAATAAGAGGAGATATTTCTCATGGAATGGTCACTTTTCCAATTTGTGGCAGACTCCCTGTTCCAACTTTAGGGACTCAGCCATTTCCAACATGGAAATTTGAGAGAAATCCTGCCATTGGGACAGATTCTCACATAGCAGACCTGATTTTGAGCTGCAAAGACCAGTGCCTCACTCCCAAATGCCAAATGGAATCTTTCATGTGTCTTTTGGTCTATTAATTCCCCCTGATTTTGAGCTGCAAAGACCAGTGCCTCACTCCCAAATGCCAAATGGAATCTTTCATGTGTCTTTTGGTCTATTAATTCCCCCTCGTAATGCCTCTGAATGAAGTTTTCTTTGAGAAACTGACCCTTAAAACAGCCTTCCTGCTTGCCTTAGCACTGCAAGATGAAGGAGTGAGCTTTATACCCTATCCATAGAGCAGTCATATGTCAATCAGGTTCAGTGGGAATAATGAGTCAGTTTCTCTCCTTTCCCAACCATGTATTTTAGCAAAAGACCAGCTTTGGTTGTTCCACTCCTGATTGAAATCTCCAGTCTCAGCCATGTCTTTGCTAGGTATGATTAAGATAGACTATTATATTTACATTTTTATTCGACAGCCTTTAAAGGAGGAAGAAAGGGTGGGAAATGTCTTTTCTTCTCCATTCTAGGTTCAACTGATTTTTCAGCTTCCATCATCTCTAGGTGGATTACATTACCTTTTAAGAGAGCTTACCATTTGCTTACCAGTAGGGATATGTCTTTCATGAAAATTGAAGCCCATGAGGTTTAAGTCATTGCTACCTCATGGGCTTACTGAACTCATTCATCTTTGGAGGATGTGATGAAAGCCACAATTTGGTGTTCTCGCACTACTTTCTCCTCCTTTTACCTTCTCTTGTTAGCTCATCATAGTGAAGGCATCTTCCTGCTGAGCCCAATTATTGTTGCTCAGAAAGTGTCCCAAGCAGATTCCATTAAGCAATAATCTACTTTTAAATTGGGGTGAGTATTCCTTGCATTTATATTTTGTTTTAAGTTTGTGGGATCATCAGCCTCACACAGAACTCACAAATTCAGCTATGCAGTAACAACTGTTAGGCATGGTATTACTTATATTGACTCATTCCCTACCACTGTTGTGTATATCTGCTGTATACATGTGCCTTGCCTCTGCAGTGACTCATAAGTCCACTTGTAAACAAGCACTGCTATCCACCATAAAGGTTGTATCCACTTACCTGTTATGTGCCTTAGACCTCAGTGATGGATTGTTCCACTGTGTTCATGTTACAGATGATCTGATTTGTCAGCATTGGGCAAGAAAAGAACATTCATCCTATCAAAATAGTTTACAAATGATGGTTCTTCCTTGAAAGACATCATATACTAAATATGGCTACTAAATATGGGGATTTTTGGAATTTTGTTATGTTATAGTTAATACAGACGGTTGCTGACAGTAGAAACAATGGTTTTTGTTAGCGATTTGGAATTGTAGTGTTTTAGGTGTTCAGAGGACGAAATTGATGATATTAAATTACTAAGTGTTAGCAGTGACATCTAATTATCATCTCTGTCCACTCTGTCAGAAATAGAGACAGAATCAGATGATTAAGACATTGCAGTGTGGATAAGAGATCAATTTGATCTGCAGGGCAGAGTTCATTGAAACCATTGGACTTGTGTTTTGGAATAGAAGAAAAAAATTCTAAATAATTTTCCCCTGGCATTAAATCAAAGAATTGTGGCTGAAACTAATAGTGTTGGAACACTGTGGAGGAAAGAGAAGCATGATGATGAAGTTTGAAAAAAGATGCAGCATGAGGTGTCCTTAATTTGCAAGCAGTGTGATGTTTGTCTTTGTGTAAAACAAAACTGCTTTTACAAATACATGTATCACCAATAAGAAATTAAGAACTGATAGAACATAATGACCATTTAAACATTTGTAAATAATTACACAGATCTGAACTATAAATATATAAAATAATGTCAGACAAATTGTAGTGTTACAGTGAGTGTCTTCTATGTTCAGTTTAAGGAGTTTTTATATTAGGCTTATGGAAGTCAGTGGGATAAGAGAATCACACAGACAGAAGGAAGTTATAGCTTTTATATATGCATGGTTTTATATACAAAACAGTCAGTTATAAGGAAAATAACTGAAATCAGTTGGCCCATATCCCCAAATAATCAGCTCAAACTTATCATTTGGCTGAAGGCCAAGATTATGCTCTGATACTCCTCCCACAGGTTAGCTGCAGTTGTGACCCCAGCAGCTAGGCAGATAAGTGAGCCACTAAAGCAGCCCCTAAGCAGTTAACACATTAACCCCTGGAGGTTTTTGCCATTTTTGCCTGAAAATCAAGTAGGAAACACATTTTGAAAGCTATTTCTGAATAGACTCGAAAACACCAAATCCCCGGTCATCTTTCAATAACATACTGCATAGTTGTGTTAGAAACATTGTTTTTCGTTGGCTATTAGACTCGCGCATGAGCAGAAGGGTAAAAGTTTTTTTTTTTGTTTTTTTTTTTGCTAAACGGAGCCATTATTTTTGTATGGAGACCACTCTTTACTCCAAATGCCCATCTTATCGTACTTTTTGCAAAGGCTCATCTGTCTGCTTGCAGTCGATACTGGTGTGCCTTAGATCTGAGACCAAAAAGTCTAAAATCAGACACAAAATGGGATTCCGACCATGGGTGAATTTTGCGTAAAAAAAGTCAGGTCCAAAAAATGCAGTTTTTCTATCTGTATTTTGTAGTGCAACTAGATATTCCTGATTATTTGGTATCATTGTAGAGCTACATCTGTCTACCTTTCTATAATACAAGCCACATTAGTGTATCATGCATGACCATGACGCTACAGAGCTCGGCGGCAGGCTACTACCTCCAGCCCCATAAAGTCGTCGCTAGGGGTTAATGTATTAAAGAGTTAAAAGGTTGTTTTTGGGATGAGTAAAATTAATTTTAAGGATGTAATACTAACCTATTGCTTCTGCCAGGTTCCCTCCTCCAAGCCCACACTGATGTTCCGCTACATTAATCTGTTCCCTATGAAAGAATATAGGGAGTATGCATGACCATCAAAAGTATGGTGTTTCCCAGGGGCAAGCCATTGTGTTCTGGAATCATCTTGTTCACTCTAATAGGAGGATGAATTCTCATCCATATGGTTTGGGTATTTTGAACCCAAAAGCACCAGCTATTTAGCATCTGGTAAGTATTACATCAATTCAGTAAAATTAGTTTACATGCCCTCCTACATTGAAAACTATCAACTTTTCCTAAACATCAAGAGGTAATTTCTGGGTTTGTGATTGTTTAAGTGCAAGTCTGTGATGTCACCATCCAGCTGATGATTTAAATGATTCTCCACCGGTAGCCATGGCAGCACAATTAAAGGACCTTCAATCTAGCAGCATTTCTAGTCACTTCATGTCCATTTTGACACCACTTCAGAATCCATTTGCTGAAACTAAACTCCCATTCTATACTCCCATTTTATGTTTGGCTCTCCATTACATGTACTTGAATTTTTGTTTGGATGTTTGGCAATATCAGCTATGAATAACCTTTTCTTAAGCCAGTCCTATACATATTTCTCTGAAACACCAGATTTTCATTCCATAGCACAATGGTTATGTTTCTTTGCAAAGTCTATAACTTTCTGGTTAATTCTCCATTGTGTTGTATTTTCTCCATTTAGTTTAACTACTGAGTTTAGCTGTTATGTATATTGCATGGTATGTTTATAGGTGTTTTAAATTTTTTAAATTTCGTTATATGCTATTATAATGAAACATTCTATCTAGTTGCTGACCTTGTCCAAAATCGGTGAGTTTTGATATATAAAAAATTCACAGGGCGAGATAATTTTCTTAAGCTGTTTTTTTATTATTTTTTTATAGCTAGACTATGTGATGATTATCATGTTTTATTGCGATCTTGGTGATGAACTTTGTAATTATAACTGAGATTCTTTTAGAACAATGTACTTTTGACCCTTATAGGGGGTCTTTCTTTATGTGTTAATTTAAATATAAATCTTGTTTATCTGAAAATCAGTCATTTGTGCTTGAAGATCTTAGCAGAATCAATTGTCCAGAAGTTCATTTGGGCTGGAATTTATTTATTCAAATTATTTAATTAAAGTGATTCTTCTCTGGAAATACAAAGTGCTCTTCAAAAATAATATTCTTGGAAATAGAAACTTAAATTTATAGTGAAATTTCAGATAAGAATTTAATTCTTGGATTTTATTTTTGTGATTCAACAAAAAGCTGTTGGCACATGAGCATTATAGAGGCCACCAGAGACACATCAACACCTTCAGCATTGGATTTAATTTGGATTTCCACTAGTTTATTCAGACTTAATTATTAGGACTTGTTCTGTAATTCTAGGATTATTTGGGATTTAATTCGCAATATCATAAGTTCCTTTTTTTAAATACATTTTCTCTTTGTAAACAAGGGAAATAAATTATTTGTTGAATTTTACAAAGCTATTGCTTCTCTCTCATTTCTGTTACTTTTTTATGACCATAGAATTGTACTGTAGCATTTAATAATATATGATATTTAAGTGACAGGATACTTAGTAACTGATAATACACTTGTATTTAGTACAGTAAATGACAGAACACTGACTATCAGAAACATGAACCATTATTTATGTGGAGTTGGGGTTCCTTTTGATCATACAGTCTGTGAAATGTCAGTAAGGATTGCTGCATCTGAACAGATCGATTGTTCAGCATGAACAAAGGAAGTTATAATATACTCCCTGTCAGCTGAATGCATGTATAGGACTCTTCATGGTAGCAAATTTGCAGCATGAGCAAAGCAGGTCCTACTTTTACAAGCTAAGGGGTTAAGATCAGAATTAACATCTTCACAGTTTTCTTAAAAGACCCTGAACTGGGAGAATAAGGAAAGTGTTGCCTTTACATACTAAGGTCAGATTTATTAAATCTTTTGCATGTCATGCTTATTAGATGACACATACTCTTCATCAGCAAAATTTGTTGTAAAAAAAATCATTGATTTCTACGAGAGTATATATGGTATAGTCAAAGATATTGAGGGTGTAATGAATGGACAGCCCAAAATGTAGTCACGTAATTGATAAGCTTAGGCCACAGTGCCGTAAGTTTGGTTAGGTAGAGTTATTTAACTCTAGATACATCTATATACTCGTTATTATGAGTGAATAATAATAATAATAATAATAATGCTTTATTTATAGAAGGTGGCTCATTAGTCAAGGACTATTCTCCCTTGAGGCCCTTTTAAGGAGAGTATAACAACCCGGCTGTAGATTTTCCATCATATTCCATGAAAAACGATGGAAAACGATGGAAAATTCTAGCATGGAAAACGCTGGAGTATTTGGACTAATATTCCAGCCTCTGTCCATGGTAGGCTGGAAAACCCTGAACAATTCTTGCATGGAAAATGCTGGACAATCCTAGCATGGAAAACACTGGAGTATTTGGACTAATATTCCAGGCTATGTCCAGGGTAGGCTGGAAAACCTGGACAATTCTAGCATGGAAAACGCTGGAAAATTCAGCATGGAAAACGCTGGAGTATTTGGACTAATATTCCAGGCTATGTCCAGGGTAGGCTGGAAAACCCTGGACAATTCTAGCATGGAAAATGCTGGACAATTCTAGCATGGAAAACGCTGGAGTATTTGGACTAATATTCCAGCCTATGTCCAGGGTAGGCTGGAAAACCCTGGACAATTCTAGCATGGAAAACGCTGGACAATTCTAGCATGGAAAATGCTGGAGTATTTGGACTAATATTCCAGCCTATGTCCAGGGTAGGCTGGAAAACCCTGGACAATTCTAGCATGGAAAATGCTGGAGCATTTGGACTAATATTCCACTCTTTATCCAGGGTAGGCTGGAAAACCCTGGACAACACTAAAATTTAGCTGAAAATTGTTGAAATATTTTATGAAAATGAGATTTTTAACAGTGATGCAACTTTTATTTGATGATAATTTCAAGAAGAACATGATCCAAATTACCCCAACCAACTCCTTGTGTGGACTGAGGTGTTTAGTAACTTTTGAACAAGGAAACAAAAATTAAAAACTATACTTGTCACTGGTAGCTCAATAGGTTGTGCACTAGTATTCAGTAGATAACATGGCTTAAGTTGTCATAAATGTTGCTACACTTCTACTGATGTGTCATAAAATCCAGATTACTGGCTCCTTACATCATCCGAGTTTCTAAAAATATGTTCTCTTACTCTAGTTATAGTTTGAATTTATTCTGAAGCAATCTTAACAACAAAATAACAGAAATTCACATTAATTTCTATCTCAATTTTAATTAAAAAATTTAAAATATTTTTTACACGTGTTGTTTCATAGTTCATTCACCACATTTCTTATTTTTCTGTTGTCACCACTGGAGTCTGTGGAAGTGATGGTACTCTTGATGGTTTAACCAAATCGCAAAGCTTCTGCCTCGCCATCACTTCCCCAATGTTACACTTCTTGATGATTTCTGAAATACAAATCGTTGTATATTAATAAATAGAATCAAGCAAGATTTCAATCCCATATATATATATATATATATAGAGAGAGAGAGAGAGAGAGAGAGAGAGAGAGAGAGAGTGAGAGAGAGAGAGAGAGAGAGAGATGGGGGGGGGGGGAATTGAGAGAATGAGAGAGTTATGCCTGAAACATTTCATGCAATTACAGTACTTTTACAATCCCTGAGGTTGGTAATTGTAATGAGGCACTTGGCTTGATGACTAACTTAATAGGCTTAAAAACCTGTGGTTTCCATCATAAATTAAACTGGCTACCTAACTGCTTCTGTGGCCTAAGTCTAAGTAGTTAGAGTGCCTGCTGCGGGTGTGAGAGGTCACAGGTTTGAACCCTTAACCGAGTCATACCAAAGACTTATAAAGAAAAAGGTACTTTTAGCTGCCTTGCGTGGTTCTCAGCATTGACCTGTTACCTCATGCTAGCGTCTTTGACGCCTCTACTCCTTTGACGTGGAAGCGCCTTTTGATGCCTGCTGTAAACATCAGCCATTTAAGCCGGTTTTCATAGCACCATCTTCGGGGAAAACCCCCTATTAGATACTACATTCATTTCTGTGAATAACAATTACATCAGATCACATGGTCACTGTTTATGCCCTGGTTGATATCTGCTATTTAAAGTAACTGGGTCATAATCTCCACTCTCCAAAATGGAGGTCGCGGATTTCATTCAGTACTTAAAAAGGTTTCACGATTAGAATCACAACTACAAAAGATTCAATAACTTAGGTAAAGGCTCTGATATTGATGTAGACAGCAATTAGTTTTTATAAATTATCAAATTCAGATGACTTAGTGATGTAGATGCAGATGAAATTGTAAATTTCAAGTACGAGAAATGGCAGCTACGATTGGTCACACGGCCTTACTGACATGACGGTGAATGAGTCCTCTCAAGATTTTGAAGCACATAAAAAATTCTTCAGTGAAAAATAATTACACAGCTATAACAATCAGACTTTAATATTAAATTTTTCCACACATAACAGATGTGTACAAAAATGTAAAATGGTTACAATTGCTGTTAAACGTAACATACACTACATTGCTTAACAGTTAACAGGCAGGCCTATGCGTATGGAGTTGACTAGGTAACAGGTGCTCTATTTATAGCATGCTGCACTTTGTAATATAAGGTAAACGGTTAAGAGGTTAGTGTTAGGACTGGTCAACCTGGTGTCAAGATAATGTGACTGGGTGGGAGACATTATGCTACATGTCTGTGGCATGATATCCCAGTGCTAGACATCACTATAAATTGCCACACTGCAGACATCGTTACAGTGATGTGACTAAATATCTGTTAAAGCTACGTTACTAAACATGTGAATCACGCACACAAAAACTGGCTACCATATACATGAAGTTGTGATTATACCATTTAAACTGATAGTATATTTACATTGTCCATTTGAATATTGCCTGTCTACACTATAATGTTTCAAGTAGTAGTTATGTATATGTTTAAATTTCCAATAATGTTCCAGCCTTAGTTCATAAAAAAAAAATTGTTACAATTTGGCATATATTTTGTCATAGGTTAACAAAGTTTAAAATGCATGGTTAATACTTTAAAATACACCATAAATTATTTGAATTCTGGACTGGTCTTGGAGAGGTGGCCTTGTGTGTACTTATTATTGGCTCTTGCCCTAAGTTAGCATCTTGCCAATATAGTCACCAGAACTGTACATCATTCTGAATATTTATTTAGCAGCTTGGTTAAAATCCTAAATTTGACATATTTCTGCCTCATGCTGGGTGCGAAAAAAAAAATTAATCCAAATTTTCACCATGATGATTCATATGCACTAAGTTTCTGATACATTTACTTATCTACATACACAACTCCAGGTTATAGCTAATGTTCTAGACATTTGAATTTGAAACAAATGTGGTATTACCTCTCGCTTGCTTGATTCAGATTAAAAGATCGAAGAATTTCAATGAAGCTGTCGCCATCAAGTTGTTTGCATAACTGTGCCTTGCAACTTTTTTTCTGAAATTAAAGGACACAAACTAAACAAGTATTTTTGGTGAGGAAAATTGATAATCATTTGCAACAGTTTACAGCTGTACATTCTTATTAATTATACAATAAGTTACTATTAAATATTACTGAAATAGCTGTATATAAATTGGATAGACAGAAACAAGCCATAACCTGAATCGAAGATTAATTGGAAAAGAGATCTACTGGTATATTTCAGAGTCACAGTCTGAAATTAATTAAAACAAATATAACTTATTGCTACAAATAGTACAATGTCTGGAAAATAATAACGAAAAGGTAAAAAATACAAATACCAGTCAGATCATTAATAATATCATGGGTGAATACAGTTTAAAGTGAAATTTACAATTTGGAAATGTATATTCGCAAGGCCGGCACGTACCAACTTTTAGAAAGACAGCCATGAGATGACTGGTCATTGTGCATTGCCGTTAGGGATAAGTAAAAAATATTGCCAATTATGTAAACAAAGCTTAAAACATAACACATACCCTTCAATACCCTTACAGGTTTGACGTTTAATTTATGTCTTCAAACAGCATAAAAAAAAGAAATTGTTCCATAGGATATATTTCGTAATAGCTTTCTGTAAATTTACGTCACGCGAAGTCTTTCGCAGCTAAGGTACTTGGCGGCCGTGCAAATAATTTTGCTACATTTGGACTGAGAAATGACTTACCTGCAATTTTCGCAATAATACACTCATGGTATCCCTTGAATCCACGACAAACTGCCTTCACTTTCTCTCCCGTGCGATATTCCTTCATTTCTTTTCGTGGCGAGTGAAAATCAGCCATACAGATTATGCCTCCCTGAATGTGACGATCATTCAGCCATATAACCAGGAATATTTTGAGTTCAGTGGTCATCTTAAAATCCTGGGATATTTTATATTGTACAATTTCAATGACACTCTAATCGAAAATTGCGCCCAATTCTAGACTGGTTATCCAAAGTCTTTTACGGTGCCAAATTTAGAATCAAAATTTACAGAAACGTTTTTTTCTTCTTTTTTCTTCTTCTTCTTTTTGCAGAATATTTTGTTCTAACGCATGAAATCGAAATGTGCCGGCTTTTTCAATGTAGTAATTGGTTTTTAAAAAAATAAGTGCATAATTTTATATCCCATCATAGTCAGCTTCATCAGCCATCATCATACAGAACAATCTCGGCTATTTCTGCGTGACAAAAACGTGACTCCGATACATGAAGGCGAATACTTGACAGAAAAATCAGAAATTTTGTTCTCTTTTGATTTATGATTTATCAAAAGACTTAATATGTATACATCAGATACCAACGCCGTGATTTGGATATGTTGGGGAATGGATCGGTTTACAGTAAACTGGTTTCAGAAGACAAAGTTTACGACCAAGAGGCAATATCGTGTCGAGGTGTGGAACACAAATGGAAAGACAACACAAATTGGACACCCAAATATTATAGGTGAGTATGAAATAAACGGAGTATCGACTTTATCTCGTTTGCCCAAGTATAAACTGACTATATGATTAACCGCCCAGCACTATATTATATATGTATGACTGGTAATTAAATTGTAAGCAAGTGTAGAAGCCCACGTTATACAAGCAGTCATTGGTTGGCACCGGCTTTTGGCACTAAATATTTAGTCCTGGTATTGGTATAAATTGACAAATGTGTTCGAAGCTGCGCAGTTGAAATTCATTATATAATTGTAATACGAAATAGTTGTTAAAAGAACTGACTGATTTAATTTCAATAAATGTGAAAAGATATACAAGGTCAAAAACAAGTTTCCTCTTGCACCAGTTTTAAAATTAGAGTAGGTATTTTTGTTTTTCAATATATATATATATAACTTTCAAAGCAACCTAATTTGTGCAATTTTATGTTAACAGCCATAACCTTGTAATTGTCAGTCTTGGAAATGTTAACTCCAGTGATACATGTAAGCCCAAAAAGGGACTGCTTTGGTATTATGATAAAGTTGTGAATTTATTGAGTATTTGTAGATCTAAGTCCAAAAAGGTCTTTAGGTTACTGCTAAATTTTCAGACTGCTTCATATATAAGTAAAATCATAACTTAAGTCCTGGAAAAAGAAATTTTGAAAAATTTCACATTAATCTTAGCAAGATTAAAATTTACCCAAGTTTTACCATGAAGATGATTTTTGAACGATATGTTAATGTTTTAATCAGTCTGACTGTACAGTCTGTAAGCGTTTTAATGTTGTTTGTGTATTACAGGTACTGGCGTTCAGGAAAAAGTACATAAGCAGTATAAAGTTAATTCCACAAAGTCCATTCCTAAAAGCACCATGTTCTGGAGGAAGAGAAAACAATGGTAATTCCAGGAGTAGTATAGAGTTTTTTCACATTTAAAATAATATCTGCAGCTGTCTCTCACAACATTGTTTATTTTTGTGAAGATAAGCATTATTCTTTATACATTTGTTCTTGCCTAGTACATCACAGCTTAACATGGCTCATATCTTAAACAGTTTCATTACCATATCAATAATTTAAGGAATAAACAAATTTCACTATACAACACTAAGTGGAATTTTCAGAGTTCAACAGAATTGAGTATATGGTGAAATCATTCAGTATTTACAGACAGAATATTCAATGTACGTGTTTGAACAGAACATCCACTCTGTATGGGTTATCCAACACACCATACACAATATATGCACAATGTACACCATATACAACCAAATCAGCCAATTACAGAAATTCCAGGAAATATCTGATCAGTATTGATTCTTGCAGAACAAGATATAATAATTTATTGTTATGCATTGTGATTTAATCATACTTCAGTTTTTAATTATTTAAAATGTTAAATATGATTTTTACTTTCATTTTTCTTATAACGCCCTGAAACGTTATGAAACTTGAGTTGTGTTTCTGAAAACATCACATAAATGTATGAAGTGTATGTTGTATCACATGTACTTTGTATGATTGAGTATATTATTGTGTATCAATTACTTGTCATTTAGGGGCCCCGAGTGGCCGAGTGGTCTAAAGCTCTCTTCGTTACGGATCACTGCCATCTCACCTCTGTCTGCGGCGGTTCGAGTCTAAGATTCAGCCAATGTGGGCATGTGAGAAAGCTTGCCAGTAGCTTCTCGTGGGTCGGTGGTTCTTTCCGGGGTTTTCCGGGTTCTTCCTCCATCATTAATACTGGCCGCCATGTATAGCCTATCGTGCTGAAAAATGGCGTTAAACCCCACAACAACAACAACAACAACAACTTGTCATTTACATGCATTCATTGTGTATCATGTTTGCATTACCCATGTTTAAATGTTGCATGCATTAACACTGGATTTGTCGAACTAAACTACTGTAACAGTGTAATATTAACTGTACATATTCAATTCCCACAACAAAACAATAATGTTTGAATGTTAAGATTTTAATATTAATTTTAAATGTTCACTAAAATTTGTATTTCTCATTACAGTGTTGTTGATCTAGGTAAATCCAGTTCTGTTGGTCTTGGAGATTATGAAATTGGTGAGTGTATGAGTGCAAGTAATACTAACTCTTCAAATATAATGAGAATATCAACAGATGAACCAACTAGATATGGTGACAGTGACACGAGTTTTTCATCTGACTCAGAAGAAAGTATAGAGTTTTAATCAAGTTCAGACGATGAACAGTATTATCAGGTGAATGAAGCAACTCAGTCTTACCCATCCTATGTCACAGATCCCCATCTTTGTGTCATAGCCCCATAACAAGATATATATTGCAGTGAAATCACAAAGTCTGAACATGTTATTGCCCTTGGGGCTTTGCCAACAAGACAAATTGTCAAATGCTAAATATGTGACTTTTTGGACTTAATTCATTTGCATCTTCCTTCAGCAAACACAGGATTAACAATTGTCAAAGATTTGAAGGAAAAAATGTGAATTCAGTAAGGAGTATCTCAAATACAATTTTTATTGTGAGATCTGCAAAAAATTGATGAAATGTGTGAAACTGGGGGCTGTACAGGTGCAACTAATAAGTATAAGCAAACATCTCTTTGGAATGAAGTTGGCTCTGACAAGAAAGAAGACTTCCTTTCGTCATCAAAAATAGGATAGAGTGTCTTCGAGAACCTATTATTGTTGTTGAAATTGGAAATGCCATTTATGGTGCTGTTCTCCCAAATCATCATGAAAAGGACTAAAATGGCTCTCACCATTGCACAGCAGAATTTCATACTTGTACACTGTAGTGTCAAGCTCATGTGGTGAACAGATTTGGACATATTTATAATTGTATATGCACCAGATATTTTCTGGTCAGGATTTAACTAATTTTTCAAGATATCTTTTCATACATGTATAGTTTGTGTTACACCAACATTTTTGTATAGTGATGTTCTTTTGATAATGAACATTTAATTATATATGTGGTACATACAATAAATGATATACTACTTCAACACTTGTGGTTTGTCTTTTTAAAGCAGGGGTCAAGTATGTGTGTATGTGTGTGTGTGTATGGTTTAGTTTGTTTATTTGACTTGTGTCCTCTATTCTCAGTATATATTTATCATGGATTTGAAATAATAGTTTAGTTTCAAGTTCAAAAATCTGTGTTACAGTGCAGTTTAGTCATGATTGCTCTTTCTTTAGGTAATTAAAAATAATTCTTAGTACCAATCTTGAAAATTGACTAAGTTCTTTTCCAGGGTTTTCCATGCTGAAATTTATCCAAAAAGTTCTAAGTCTAAACTGTCCATGCTTTTCCAGGGTTTTCCATGCTGAAAAAAATTCAGAGTCCAAAATGTCCATCGTTTTCCAGGGTTTTCCATGCTGAAAAAAATCAAAGTCCAAAATGTCCATCGTTTTCCAGGGTTTTCCATGCTGAAAAATTTCAAAGTCCAAAATGTCCAGCATTTTCCATGCACAATGTCCAGGGTTTCCATGCTAAATTCTGCAGAATATTTCATTTGTCCATCGTTTTCCAGGGTTTTCCATGTTTTTCCATCGTATTCCAGCCTTTTCCAGAGTATATGATGGAAAAAGTACAGACGGGAATGCACATTATATGAAGAGAGAAATAATTACTGTTTATTTTAACATGTTTAGTATTAAAATACTAAATTCCTTTATCTATTAAAAACACATACATGCTCATGATATCTCTTCTTAAATACTCTAATATTTTCCGCAGATTTTACATGTAGTGGAAGCTTGTTCCACATAACTTTACCAGAGTATTGGAAGCTCTTTTTAAATTGCTCTGTTCTTGGTTTTGGTGCTAGAAGGTTTCCATGTGATATTGATCTCAACTGGTATTGTGTTGAAAAAGGTCTGAATAAGTCCTGAAGATACTCTGGTGCAGTTCCATATAAACATTTAATTTTAGAACTGTCTTGTGAAAATCTATCCTGTCATATATTGTGAACCATGTGAGCTCTGTAAACAATGCCTTTGAGGGATGATCAACAGATTCATCTAAAATTATGTGTGCTGCTCGTTTCTGAAGTTTATAAATCCTGTCAAGCTCAGATTTAACAGTTTTCCCATACATTTGAACAATAATCCATTGTTGGAAGAATATATTACTTGTAGTATAGATTTCAAGTTTCCATAGGTATATATTTCTTGACTCTGTTGAGTAGGGCAATTTTGGATGACAGTGTTTTGCAAAGTTTATCAATATAGTCATCCCATAATAAATTATTATCCATGGACACATCTACAAGCTTTTCATGTTTGACATTTTCTAACAGATGATTTTTTATTGCATGAAATAATTCTGGGTTCCCTGACTTGTGTAGCATTTGCAATGTCCCCAGAATCATACATTTATTTTTATCTTCTTTAATTACCATCCTATTTTATTGTGCCAAGTTTTGGACTCTAGTAAGGTCTGTCAGTTTAATCTATTTTGAATAACTTCAGTATCAGAACTAGATGTATACAAGGATGCATTGTCTGCAAACAGATCTGTATTTGTGGATTCATTATTTAATGGTAGATCATTGATATAGATAAGGAAGAGGAGAAGGCCTAAAACTGAGCCTTGAGGGACCCCAGAATGAATAGTGTGAGTTTGAGAGCTAATATTGCCACTGTTTACTTGTGAGACCTTTGGTTTAGGTATGATCTAAACCAGTTTAAAGAAGGATTGTCGAACCTGTAACAATTCAATTTTTGCAACAGAATTTCATAATCAACAAGATCAAAGGTTTTCTTGAAGTCAGGGATAATAATCCCAGTCATATTCCATTATCCTTTTCCTTCAGCCAAAGATCAGTTAATTTGGTAAGTTCTGTTTGACATGAGTGGTACTTTCTAAATCCTGAGTGTGCTTTATGAAATAGAGAGTAAGTTTTAAAAAATTTATAGACCTGATTGGCTACTTGCTTTTCAAATAATTTTGACAATACAGGTAGAATTGATATTGATCTGTAATTCCCTGTATCACCCTTTTCTCCATTCTTAAAGATAGGTGTAACTGTTGCACATTTCAGTGTTTCTCAAAAATTATCACTTATTATACTTAAGTTTATGATATGCGTTAATGACTTTGTAATTACTGGTGCAGCAATTTTAAGAATTCATAGACCAGTACCATCTAATCCAGAGATTTATTAATATTCACCTTAATTAGCATATCAGAAATATCAGCTTCACTAACATTAGCTACTGAAAAATAATTAACATCAGGAATTTTAGGTCTTATAAATGAGAGAAGAGCATCAAGTTCATTTGGGATGTTAGTCTGATTCTGAATACTGCTACAGGAGATGCTTGTGGAGAAATTATTGAACATTTCCACAATGTCTTGCACAGATGTTGCTATATCATCATTTTGCTTAAGTCTAGGTGGAAAACAGCTGTTCTTGGGTGGGTTCAGGTCTTTTAGATGCTTCCACAATGTCTTGGTACTCTTACTTTCATCAACAGCCTGTTTACAGTAGTTCTTTATTGCTTTTTCTATCAGGTGATTAGCTACTTCCTCCACTTTCTATAGCTTTTCATGTAATTTTTCTTGTGGAAATAGAGTGAATGAGTAGGTGAAATAGAGTCCAAGATAAAGAGCTGAAAATAAAAATTAGAAGTCACTTAAGCATGACAGTCATGGTAACCTTATTGTTGTATAGTTGAGTTATGATATATCTACAGGTTAGTTTTCCTGAGTATAGTGAACTTAAACCCAAATAATCATGGAATTTCTAACACAAGTCCTAATTATTTAAGTTCTGAATAAACTTTAGTGGTATTCCAAAATAAATCCAATTCTGGAAGTGTTTGATGTGCCTGTGAAGGCCTGTGGCATAGTGATGTGCTGACAGTTTTTTGTTGAATCACAATAATACAATCCAAGAGGATGTCCTTTTTTGAATTTCACTATAAATACAAGTCACTATTTCCAAGAATGTTAATTTTGAGCACTTTATATTTCCAGAGGAGAATAACTGGAATTAAATAATTTGAAAAAATAAATTCCAACCCAAATAAAATATTGGACAAAACAATAATACAACTGATTCTGCTTAGATCTCATAACACGAATGAATAATTTCTAGATAAGCAAAGATTATATATAGTCCTCTGCTTGACCTTGGGTCAGAATCAACATTTTCTAAAAAAAACTATTACCTAATGGAACATTTCAATCTGGAAGGTTCCAGATGTTTACAAGATAAAATTTATGTTATAATTAGAAGTTCTGTTACTAAAATTATAATATAAAATGTAAACAACAGGTGTATCGAGCATTTCATGGGGAATTTCCAATGTTCTGGACTCAGACTGAGATAGATATGCTGTTTATAAAACTAGAATCATTGTTTCAGGTCAGGCAGAAAAGGAACTTAATTTTGGACAAGGTCAAGTCCAAAATGCAACTGTCGAATTTTAAAAATCTAACAAACAATGCAAATTAAATATACATGACACTAATAACATTTTTCATGTCTTTCACATTGCCTGACTGTGTATGAATGGAAATGCATTTTCTGAACATTTCATCTAAAGCTCTTTAAGATAAATCAGTGAAAGTTGATGTCAGCTGAGTAACTTGACAGATCTGTTTGAATGGGCATTGTTAGATTTCCATATTGTGGACTTGGTAGGCAAGAGACAAAAGTAACTTAATTTGCTTGTTTTTAGTTCCGATTTTTGAAAAAAAAACATTTGTAAAATTTATATACTGTACTGTGTATACATGTTTTATCTGGACTAATTTGCATTAAAATATTACAGTGTAAGTATGTCACTTAATTTTGTTGGGTTGTAACAGCTTATTTTGTGTTCCTTTTGATTTAACATACATAGTACAAACTCTGACTTTGTACATGATAAAGCACATTTTGATTTGATTTTCAGGTGTCACATAATGAAGAATGGAATCAATATGATATTTGGGAGCTTTCATGTTTATCAAAACAGGTAAGTACATGAATGTATTTGTATAGTAAAGAAGAGAGAAAAAGTATCATTTGATCACTAAACAGTATATTTGTTTGACTTGGGAGAGGGACATAGAAAGTAAGCCATGTCTTATCATCATGCATGAAAAAAATTAAAACTTTTGACTGTACCATACATAATATGTAAGCCGCTATGTGAGATAGTTACGTTACTACAAGTTGTATCATGCATTGCCTGGAACTGAATTAAACACCAAATTGCAGTGACTTGTCTATCACACAGGACTAAATTTTAGTATGTAAGTGATTTTATCAGAACTCTGCATTTTTAGAAATTCTGTGTGTGTGTGTGTGTGTGTGTAATATTTGCTTGCATATGTGGTCAGCAGATGAAGAAGTACAACATTGTTTTCATGCAAAGAATTGGTTTTTTAAAAATGGTTTGATTAGCAGAAATGTAGCACAATAGAGAAGTGTCAGACTTGTTCATGAAAACCCCAGGATTGTATTTACTAGTCTCTGTTCTGAGCCATGGTTTTCTGTCAGACAGAATTGGATTTGTATTGCAGCCATGTGTAGATTCAATAGAATTTACTGAAAATGTCAGGGTTCACTGTTATCTTGCAGAATACTGATGAGACAGTATTTTCTCTAGTTGTTGATACCCAATAAAAAAGAAATTATTGATACAGTACCAGAGATGGAAAATTTAAGCCAATATAGATCGTGAATTTCTATGCCACCAGTCTTGGATTGAAATGGTAAACCTGTATTAGAATCATCATGCTTGCAACTGCAGAATGGGTTCTGCTTGGGCAGATTTCTGATGGAAACAGTCTTTTATGAGTTTACCTTTTGTTCCGTATAAAGAAATACTTTATGGTGTCATTTTGGAATAGTTTTAACATGTAGTGTTTGAAAAAAAGTAGGACAAAGTTATTAATTTGCAATTTCATCACTTCTTGTTATGTTGGACAACTGTGGGCTTTTATTAGTTTGAATCTACTCCATTCTTTTGCTCATCTAGTCCTAAACCAGAAGAGCTTATGGGATGGCCTGTTTTTCATTGTCTGTCTATTTGTTTATTTGTTAGCATGAGTTTGTATTGCTACTTCTAAACTTCACACACAATCTTCCCATGGTTGTAAATGAAAATGATGCTGCTTTGACAACTGGAATTTTTATTTTAACAGACATAATATCACTAAAGAGGCATACTGTTTTACAAAGTAAATGTTTGTAACATGCAGACTTAATTTACAAAGTAAATTTTTGTAACAGGCAGACTTAATTTACAAAGTAAATGTTTGTAACAGGCATACTTAATTTACAAAGTAAATGTTTGTAACATGCATAATATTTTACAAAAGTAAATGTTTGTAACAGGTATAATATCAGTGTAACAGGCATATTATTTTCAAATTAAATGTTTAGAATAGGAATAATATTGTATATAGTAAATATTTGTAATAGGCGTAATTTACAAATTAAATGTTTGTAATAGGCATATTTTACAAATTAAATGTTTGTAATAGGCATATTTTACAAAATAAATGTAATATGCATAATATTTTGCAAATTAAATGTTTGTAACCATAATATTTTTCAGATTAAACATTTGCAACAGGCATAATCTCAGTGTAACAGGCATAATACTTTTTTTAATGAAATGTTTGTAACAGCATATTATTTTTCAGATCAGATGTTTGTAACATAGTATTCTCCAAAGTGAATGTTGTCAACAGGCATATTAGTGTAACAGGCATAATATCAGTGTTACAGGTATAATATCAGTGTATCAGGCATATTATTTTACAGATTAAATGTTTGTAACAGACATAATTTCTTACAGAGTAAATGTTTGTAATAAGCATATACTACTTTACAAAATAAATGTAACATACAGTATTTTACAAAGTAAATGTTTGTAACAAACATATTATTTTTCAATGGCATTGTTCAGAATTTCTTTGAATGAAATTACAATAATCAAACAATACTGTTTAGTCAAACAGTCATATGGGCACTTTGTAATTCCATTAAATAATTTAAATGATTCCTCTCAGATTGAATCTAAACACAGCATTGATTACTTCTGCAGACTGAAAATAAAATAAGAACAGTAATAAAAATAGGAATAGGAATAATTGTTCACTTCTCTGATATACATCTCCATGACTATTGCAACTCTCACAATCTGCTGGGGTGTTCTAGTTACCTGCTGTCCCTGACCAGTTTGTTACTATTGTCACTCATTAGAAGGAATAAAATTAGGGTTGATTCCCATGTTCCACTGATCACTTTATGTCAGTGAGAGGTTTACATACCCCTTTGTTGCCAGTGTTGCTGATGACTCCGGTGGAGCTGGTATTGCTACTGGTAAGGTCATGTGACCATTGTTGTAACAACTTACTATTGTAGCAGTTGAGTTCTGAAATAAACCATTGTCTCTTAGCTGGGTTTTGGATACATAGAAATACGATTTTAAAGAGGGGTATAAATAAAGAAATACCTTGAATAAAACTCGTATAATTTTTTTTCTTTCAATTTACAGACACTTTGTTTTCTATATTATAGAACCACAAAGTTAATTTTTGTAATGCAAAACATTATACTGCCATGCTGTGGTATATATTATTGGTTGAAATAAAGTCTGCAGGTGTGTCAGGTTGTGGAATCATAAGACTGTCAGTAGGGTTGACATATGGTTGGTGTGTAATTTCATCCAACTGTGACAAAGTTCCACCAGGCTTGCTGTGTGTTCTATTTTAATTGAATTGCCTTTAGTTGCAGTAATTGGTTGTGAACTCCAAACAGTTCTTGGGGTCAGTAGGTCATCAGTAACAATCCATTTTGAAGAACTGTTTTCTAGATTAATTCGGCTCAATAATTCCACATGAGCTAATTGGGTTTGTTCATCTTTTATTTCCATACTGAGTGGTGTACAATCCAATCCATTGTTTGACTCAATAGGTCCTCAATAACAAAATATTTTTGCAGAATTTCTTTAAAAAATCCAGTGGTATGAAATCCCATTATTATTGGTGAATAATATTCATTGGTTACATTTGTTAAACAGTATGTAGGAGAGACTAAATGGGAATCCCAAGTGAAAATATTAGAACACTTGAGGGATTTCCATAATCATTAAGATTCCCTTGTGTCTAAGCATTTTAATTTATCTGACCACAGCATAGATTGTGTTAAATATCAGACAATATGAATTAATAAATCTGATCCAGAGTTCTCTAGTAGCACTTTCTATAGGAAAGAGAGAGAGCTTTTTTGTATATACCAATTACATACTCGACAGCCAGTAGGGATTAACATCTCTGTTTAAATGGGAGTTCTGGCTAACTATTGTAGTTAAACGGTTCTTAATTATTATTGATTATTCTTAAAGTTCTTAAGGGCACTTTATGTTTGCTGTTAATTCTGTTCTGAATTATTATTCACTGAGTTTATATGCCCTCCAATGGCTTTTTCACTGCATAGGTACACCCTCCAATGGCTCCTTCATTGTGTAGGTGCGCCCTCCAATGGTTTCTCCATTGTATAGTGAATTATAGGGTACTTCTTGTGATGGGGGCTCCACTGTCTCAACATTCTTAGAACCTCCATAAATTAAACAAGTAAATAATTTTAAGTCAGTGTTTGGTCATAAAGTTAAACTATTACAAATACAGTTATATTTATGAACCTTGAATCTCATGCATGGCACGTGTCATATATGCCATCATGATGGCCAAAATGGATGTTGTGAAAGAAAAATGGGCCAAATCCTACTTTTGGAAAAATTTGAGATTAAAATAAGGAGGAAAAATGTTATTTTTAAAACTAATTTTTAGTGTATATTAATTTAAGTACATATAATCTTTTGTAAGGCCAAGAATCATAAGATTTTCAGCTGTTTTCTGTTTGACTTTTTAAGTAGCTTCTCTTGTCTGTTAAATATTTTCTCATTTGCTGAATCAATGTGTTACTGGCCCTATGTCATAAATGTCTTAATAGGGTGTTGACATCACATTCAGAGTTTTCTTTTCTACTGCATTAACAGTGGACCTGGTAAATTATAGGCTTCAGTGTCATTAATTCCGATTTTTGTCAACAAGCCCTCTGATGTCAGTATTAATTTGGAGGGTGTCGACAAATGTTTAAATGTCATCGTCCCACATTTTAGTTACATTGTTATGAATACATATGCAGCAATTAACATGCACAAGACAAATATATCTACTTTAAGTTACTCACCATTTAATTTTTTTTTAAAGGGAGTGTGTGGTTATTTTTAAGCTGAGATATTTTATTCTCTTATCTCGAGATAATTCATTTCTTATTTCAAATAATGTAATAAATATAAAATGGTGTTGTTATAAATTAGAGCATGATTTAGATTTGTTATAAATGATGCATTGGCATTCTCCTCTTTGCCAGCTTCCTAGTATGTATAATGCATTGATTGATAGAATCTTTGTTTGTGTCCAGATTTATGGCATCTGAAGTACTCAATCTGTTTGGCATGGTGGCATACCTGTGTCCATTTTCTCTACAATTGAGACAGTACTCTTCATTATAGTGCCTGAAAATGGGGGCATACATGTTAATATTTCTCAGTAGTTGAGAGGTTCCTTTTCTATGTAAATGAAGTTTGTCTCTGTGGTAGAGGCTTAGGTTGACATCCTGGTTCTGAAGAAAGAAAGATGTGTATTGTGGAATGTACTGTAGGTTGAAGCCTTGTACAGCTTTATGCCACTATGTAAGAAAAACTATTGTATGAATATAGTGACACACACTGTCTAAATATTGATGCATTCTATTTAGTAAATTATGATGTAGTTAATGAAGTAATTATTAATACCATATGGGTTGCATTAGAATTAATGAAGATATATCTAACTCAAGTATCTAGGATCCTTTACTGTAATTCTACACTTATTACGTTCTAATAAATTCAAATACACATAACCCAATGCAAAGATAATTACAGGTAACTTAAAGCAAACATATTCTACTTAACACAAATTAACTATAAAATCTGGCCAGGTTATCATCATGTCATTTGAAGCTCCTATGCTACAAATTCCATGTTTATTGACAAGTTAATCTAATCCCAGTCAGATTAATTGCAGTGACATTTCCCTTTGAATCAACTTCCACCCAACCTATTCCTTGTACCTAGAACACAGTGGTTACTACTCTGGATGATAAAATATCTATTTCATAGAATTCTCTTATGCAATGCCAAATTGAATGAAGTCTCCTAGAAATGCCAGGTTTTTCCACTTAAGTTTTAGACTCTGACCCCCTATTTTTTGTTAGCTCCTAGTCTACTTTATCAGATTTATTCGCTTGCATCCTTTAGACTTTGATTTTGACATGTCAAGGCTCTCAACACTGGATGTATAAGAACCCCATCTATGCTTTTGACATTAACTAAGCTAAGAACAAATGATTACATTTCTTTGAAGTATTTAGGCAACTCAAGATTGCATAATATAGAGGTAGGGACTCCTGCTCTATTTAATAGGATTAAATCAACATGCAATTCATTGGATACAAAATTCTCCAAGAAACAAGAGTTCATTACACCTCTGTAAAAGCTGGGAAATTTCCAGGCTGCACCCCCATCCCCAGCCCCAGAAAAGTTAAATTGTTGGTTCCTGATATAATTGGGGTATACTGTAGTATATATTGTGGTATGTTCATAAATGCTGAGGCCTACTGTGGTCCAGAATTTTTCATGATACCCAACTCAACTGTAAATTTTCTTAATCATACATGGGTAGCAAGTTTGGAATGTCCCATTTTATGTTGATACAATTTTAATCAGCAACTGATTATTCCAGTTGGATAAAAAAAATGTTAGCACAGCATCAGCAGGGAATTAAATTCTAATTTTTAGGGTAGTGGATGTTGTCATAGAAACAATTGTCAGTGTCCACGGCATCTGAAGGAAGTACAGTAAGAAGGATTTGTTTGTTAGCCATCTCCACTCCCATACTCTGACTTGTTTTAGATAAGAGTTTCCTCGCAGAAAGAAATTTCACTTTTTTTCAAATTTGAAGATATCACCATCATGCCTTGCAAGTTTAAATGAAGACATTGAAATTGGTAATAAGATGTTTGAAAAGTATTCGTGCAGTGCAAAACAAAGGGTGTGGTGACCAAGATGAGTCCTACACCTTGGTCAGATGGAGCAGTCTGAAATGGCCAGGTTGAAGGAAAGCAATAGTAGACTGTTTGGAAGAATTTATTTTATCTTGTGAAAAATGAGAATGGCAAATGAACAGATTATAAGTGTATGTCTACCTGTAATCTGCATGCTAGAAATATGGTCAATATGTCAACAGACAAAAAAATCACACCACCATGCCACTGAGAGGCCTTGTAAAGATGAGAAGAACATCAAGTTGATAAATCTATTAATAATATATCTTCATGGTTACATTAATATCATATTGACACATTTGCAAATTGCTATCTGGCCTGCACCCTAGGGAAGTTGAACATGTTTGGTCAGGGCACATGACCTGACATGTGAGAGCATTGAATTGCCAGTAGTATAATGTCTTGTGCGATTTTATGTATGTACTAAAGGTCCATTATAACCCTACCAGTCGTGGGATCTAATGTTCATAGCACATCTAAGAGAGTCCAGTTAAACCTTTTGCAACCTCCATTACCCATTGGAAAGTAGGGTATTGTGCTCGATTTCTTTATACCTGTATCCTTGTGCAACCCTTGTAACAATTTTCCTTGAAATTTTGCCCCTTGATGGACTGGATTTGGTTGGTGATTCCATATTAGATGATGCGAGGCAGTTGTTATGACTCGGCAGGGGATCAAGCCCATGACCTCCCGCATCTGAGGCGATCATTCTAACCACTAGGCCACTGGAGCAGTCTTTCTGTGGGGTATATATGGAATTAAATAATACATAACAGAGTAAATGTTTATCTACATTTAATAAAATATTATAGCTTACATGAATATGTTAAGTGTATTAAAAAACCCAAAATTTTATGGCTTTGAAAATGTAATCATTTAATTTCCCTAGGACCCCAATGTATCAAAATCTACATTGGACTCCACATTAATAAAGTATGTCATATAAATAGAACTGTGATTCATGGTGGGACTTTCAAGTGGTTGTCCTGAGGAAAAATCTAGCAGGTAAATAAGCATACCAAGTTACTTGGTTACCAAATAGTAAAAGCTTGGAGTTAGCTTCACAGTGGGCTTACACAGAGCAGGAGTTACAGAGAAAAATGTTGTTGAGGATAGATCATACGATTAACAATCAAAGAGATCCATGTAATGTCTTGAAGACTGTAAATTTCCTGAGGTAAATCTGATTAGTCATCAAACAACATCTTTGAGATATGGATTTAAACATTAGAATATGGAAAATAATGTTCTTTTGGTCATTTGGAATGTTATTATTCTTTTGGTCATTTGGAATTTTATTATTCTTTTGGTCATTTGGAATTTTATTATTCTTTTGGTCGTTTGGAATATTATTATTCTTTTGGTCATTTAGAATTGTTCTTTTGGTCATTTGGAATATTATTGTTCTTTTGGTCATTAGAATATTGTTGTCCTTTTGGTCATTTGGAATATTATTATTCTTTTGGTCATTTGGAATATTATTCTTTTGGTCATTAGAATATTATTGTTCTTTTGATCATTTGGAATATTATTGTTCTTTTGGTCTTTGGAATATTATTGTTCTTTTGGTCATTTAGAATATTATTCTTTTTCTTTTGGTCATTTGGAATATTATTGTTCTTTTGGTCATTTGGAATAGTATTCTTTTGGTCATTTGGAGTATTGTTCATTTGCTCATTTAGAATATTATTGTTCTTTTGGTCATTTGAAATAGTATTGTTCTTTTGGTCATTTAGAATATTATTGTTTTTTTGGTCATTTGAAATAGTATTGTTTTTTGGTCATTTGGAATAGTATTCTTTTGGTCATTTGGAGTATTATTGTTCATTTGCTTATTTAGAATATTATTGTCATTTTGGTCATTTGAAATAGTAATGTTCTTTTGGTCATTTGAAATAGTATTCTTTTGGTCATTTGGAGTATTATTGTTCATTTGCTCATTTAGAATAGTATTGTTCTTTCGGTCATTTGAAATAGTACTGTTTTTTTTGGTCATTTGGAATAGTATTCATTTGGTCATTTGGAGTATTATTGTTCATTTGCTCATTTAGAATATTATTGTTCTTTGTTCATTTTTGAAATAGTATTGTTCTTTCAGTCATTTGGAATTAGATTATGGGCTACAATCATGTATAGAACATGCTGGGTTAGGGAAAAGGGTAATTTGTTTTCCTACAGAATCCCATTAATGGATCAGTAATTAGGGCCTTGATTCTATATCAAGATCTGATTAATGTCTGCTGAATTGTCATCATAGAGATGTCTAAACAGGCGTCATTAGTTTGCTGATAAGCAAGATATATGCATATGATTGAGGTGATTTGGTTGGCTATTGTGGAGACCATACTTCTAATCAGATTTTGATAAAACTTGTCTTTCTAAAACATTTTGTGCAACTCAGCACACACACACACACACACACACACACACATGCACACATGCATACACACACACATACATGCGTGCATTCATACAAACATACATACATACATACATACATAAGAGCTGTGCTAGTTATTTGTGTCCCATTACAATGACTTTATTATAAGTTTTCTTTCATATATCGTTATATTTATTTATTTCCTTATTGTTTTTGTTTCTTGTATTTAATTTAGGAACTGTAATTTTGAATACATCGATACTGCGAGTAGTCCCAGAAAACTGAAAACTGGTTAGTTTAAAGTCATTGAAAACTAAACATTAGTTATTTATAAGTCATTGAAAAGTCAATGAATTTGAGTTTTCCTGATGAGTATCATCCCTCTCTGTGTGTGTATGCATGTCTTTGTGTGTGTGTGAAATTGTTGGGGGGAGGGAGAGATAAATATTTGATTATGAGTATACATTGATATAGGTGTAGATGAGTAATGAAGCATATGCATTTCAGTGAGAATGAAAACTATTTATATTGATGAATGCCTCTGGGCATCGTTATATATACTATCATCTCTTTGGCACGAATTGCATGTTGCACATACATTGAATATGTGGTTTCATATTTCTGAATGAGTGTCCATGTGGGGAAGAAAAGAAAAGATATATATATATATATATATATATATATATATATATATATATATATATATATATATATATATATATATTTTGCTGTATATGTTCTTACACCTATGGTTTTAAACAAAATAACAGAAAGAAGCTAAATCAGCAAGGTTAGAAAAATTCAACAAATGTATTTCCATCGAATACAAATTGAAAATTTAAAATAATTTATAGTAATGTGAATTAAATTCCATAATCCTAAAGTTCTATGTCTATGACAAAAGCATATAGCATTCAGAATGAACTCAGAGTATTGATTGTGCTGATGTGCTTATAGCCTTGGATGAGCTGATGTGCCAACAGTCTCGATATGACAGTGATATGATCCAGAATGCCTCAATGAATTTACAATGTTCCCAAAATAGTATTCTAGTCCAAAAGTCAATAAGCACTTTGTAATTCCTATGAATAATTTAAATAAATAAATCCTCACAAATTATGGCTGATCACAGTTCAAAGATTGATTCCACTAGACAGATGTTAACCCTTTACCTCATAGAGCGTAGTTACAAAGTGCAGCGCGCTATTAAAAGAACACCTGTTACCTATTCGACTCCATACACATAGACCTGCCTGTTAACTGTTTAGCAGTGTAGTGTATGTTACGTTTAACAGCAATTTTAACCATTTTACATTTTTGGTGCACATCTATTAATAATTAATTTTCATGGAAGAATTTTTTATGTGCTTTAAAATCTTGAGAGAACTCGTTCACCGTCATGTCAGTGAGTCCACGTGACCAACCGTAGCTGCCATTTCTCATACTCGAAATTTACAAGTTTTTGTCTGCATCTACATCACTACGTCATCTGAATTTGATAATTTATAAAAACTAATTGCTGCCTACATCAATATCAGAGCCTTTACCTAAGTTATTGAATCTTTCATAGTTGTGATTCTAATTGTGAAAATTTCGTAAGTACTGAATGAAATCCACGACTGCCATTTTGGAGAGTGGAGATTATGACCCAGTTACTTTAAATAGCAGATATTGACCAGTGCATAAACAGTGACCACGTGATCTGATGTAATTGTTATTCGCAGAAATGAATGTAGTATCAAATAGGGGTTTTTCCTCAAAGGTGGCGCTACAAAAACCGGCTTAAAATGGCTGATGTTTACAGCAGGTGTCAAAAGGCGCTTCCATGCAAATGGAGTAGAGGCGTCAAAAGGCTCTACCATGCGAATGGAATATAGGCATCCAACTTTGCTTGTATGAGGTAAAGCATTAAAACAGAAGTTAATAACTTTGTTGCAAACAACATTATATACAATCAAACCCTTTGACCTATGTTTCAATAACATTTTCTGGAAAAATCTCATCATCTTATTGAAAATTACCCCAAACTGTAAACAAGTTCAGGTCTGTTTGCTTAAATTTCATTGAATCAGCCTGATAAACATCAGGTAAACAATTTTCTTTTTCAAGGGAAAAGCCAATGTCGTGAACTCAAATCCAGGCAAGTATGGTCAAGTTTGACATGTGGAAAAATGGAGCAGATTTTATTCATAAGCAGAGGAGGATGTTTCCAAGGAAAATAACAACACTTTTTGTATTATAAGCGCAGACAACAAACAGTTGAGGATTGGATTGGGAAAATAGTCAAAATGCTTTAGGAGAAGCCATATCTGACATGAAAATGATTTAAAGTAATACAGTAACTCTGAATGAATACTGAATTTGATAAAAATGGCAGCGACATGAAGAGGATGAGCTTGATGGCTTTAAGCCTGAGGAGGTTGAGTAGGCAATTAAGAATTTGGACATTTGAAGGATTTAAATTAAATATAGTACTGGTGTACGTCAGCAGTACTTGGATTATTGCAGTGATCGTAGTACCATCACTATCAAGATCTAGCTCAGTGGCTTTCATCCGTAAATCTATCTCTCTACATACATACATATTCTCTCGCATATAACATATTTTATATGCTTAAAGTTTATGCTGTCATCTCGGTCATTACACATGTAAATTAGCCTTATGTCCTGTTGATAATAACAATACTGTAATCTAAATACTCGTATCAGATAAATTAATTGTGATGTATCTACTGTGCTCATCAAAAGTCATATAACCAAAATAACTTGTATAATGAGCAAGAATGGCAAATAAACCTTAGCATTTCATCAGCAGTAAAGTTTCCTGAAGCATAACTCAGAACAGAATATGTTGAACTTGTTAATATATTCACAAACACTTCATTCTTACCAGAACTTTTGTTTTTTTTAAAATTTGCAGTTAGGAAGAAAAGTGTAAAGAAACAACACTGAAAACATTTTTTTAACAAATTCTTTATAAAAATAAAATTTATGTCTGAGTGCATGTTTTGACATAATTTTTTTAATGATTTCAAAGGTCTCCCACAACTTGTGATTTGGAAAAAAACCCACCACAGATTGTGTCCCTAGAACATTACTTTAAAAATTAATTAATGGTGCCCCAGCATATACAGTGACCTAATATGTGCAATAAAAATATCTTATTTTGTGTTTCTCAATATTTTTTTCCATTTTCCTTTGTACAGATAACTTCATTAAGGGCTGATGTTCATGTCTACCTGCATTTTCCATGGATTCTTTGATTTAATTTTGTCTTGTGTCATGAGATGTAGGACCATTTAATTCTGGACAGGACCAGTAGCATTTTGAAGTTACTGGTCCTGTGGACTTGCTGGACTTTCTGCAGAGTTTCTCACACTGTTTCCAACACACTTAAATTTTTTTGGAACATGAAAGTCAGTTCAGAATCACACCTTGATGATCTTATTAAAAGTATTTTGAGTTGCCGAGACCTGTGCCATATTCTCTTGTGCCCAGATGGAATCTATATTATTTTATGGCCTTTACCCAAACACCCTGTGAACCATTTTGTGAAGCTTCCTTTCAGGACCTCACACACAAAACTGGTTTTATTAGTCTTGGCATTAGCGAGAAGATGGAGAAAGATTCATGCCTAATGCCTATTGACACTGTCTGTCTCTGGTTTAATAGGAATTATGAAACTGTTTCTCTCCTTTGTCAACTGGGATTTTTTAGGAGAAGATTAGTTGGTTGTTCCGGTCAGATCCATGCTGGGGATGATGATCAATATATGCTTTTATGCACTGTTAGGGCATTATGTTTCTATCTTAAGGCTGCCAAAGGGATAAAATGGGGTCTTTTTCATAAGGGTTCTATTGTTATTTCAGCTTCCACCATCTCTTTGTGGATTTTCAGTACCATCAAAAGAGCATATAGTCCCCTTTTTATATAGACCTATACTTTGTCAAACTAATGTGGAATGTCAGTACCATCAAAAGAGCATATTGTCCCCTTTTTATATAGACCTATACTTTGTCAAACTAATGTGGAATGTCAGTACCATCAAAAGAGCATATTGTCCCCTTTTTATATAGACCTATACTTTGTCAAACTAATGTGGAATGTCAGTACCATCAAAAGAGCATATTGTCCCCTTTTTATAAAGACCTATACTTTGTCAAACTAATGCTCAGGATTCAGAGTCATTGCTGCCTATTTTCATCATTCTTTCTTGGAGGACATCATGATGGTAGCATTTTGGTGATCATATTCCACCATATCTCCACTCTTTAGCGCAGGTGATCATCTTCTACCATACCTCCACTCTTTAGCGCAGTAAGACAAGCATTGTTTCTCTAGATCTCACAATTATGTCACAACACGTTACCCAGATTGGCACCAACATTTAGTAAAGTGGATCTCTAGTTCCCCAAATTGTGAGTACATTCCATTTTTCTCTTTTTTTGATTAGTTTTAACATATCAGCCTTCCCTCTGATAAATTTGGCAAAAGGGTTGCTGCTATTCAGATGTAGGGTTTTTGATGGGTGTAAAATTAATTGTAATTTAATGCAGTACTTACCTGTCACTTCTGCATAATTGTGATTAGTTTTACCCCTAGAATAATTACATTTTTGCTTCATGGTATTTGTGTGCTAAGTTTTTCAAATAATAATGTTTTAAATCAGAAATAAAAAGTCATGCTTGGGTTCATTTTGTATTCTTTCAGGCATATGTCTTACATTTGATAGACTGATTCAAGTACAATGGTTTTCATCTAAATATTTTAGCTAGTGGATGTTGAAAATGAAATTTTTTAAAATTTGTACTCTTTTTTTCCCTAATGTTTCTAATTTTATTTATAGGGTCCATAGCAGTACCACACTTTATTTAGAACTGCATGGTGATGGAGTGCAATATAATGGAAAACTATAGTGAAAATGTGACTGAAATTTCACTGGTATTTCAATGAAATTTCATAATTTCACTGAAAGTTTTGGTTAAAATATAAGTAAGATTTCACTGAAATTTGTGGCAATACCTCACTAAAATTTCACCTGAATTTTGGTGAGATTTCACTGAAATTTTGACCAAAACTTTCATTGAATTTTCATGGAATTACCAGTGAAATTTGACTGAAATAGTGAAATTGTAGAGTTACTATAGAGTGTTTGACTGATATTTGAGTAATTTTTCACTGAAATTTCAGTAATTTTTCATGACATTGAATGATGATTCTGCATGTGGACCATGAGAACAACTCTGTAAAGACATGACTATCTTTGATAGACATAGGCATATGACAGCATTGTCACCCACCAGTGATCTTTTCATTATCTCTATCTCTCCTTAAATTCTGGAAGGAAGTCAGTTTGGAATTATATTGTTATGAGTTTATGGTCATAAACGAGGCAACTGAAAGAAGAAAAACCAGCAAGTTTTGTAAAATCTAATAAATAATTTAATTATCAGAGTTATTAATGAAAATGTGAGAGGAACTTAGTATTATGAAGAGAACCTAAAATAATCCTGAAAAGTCCAAAAGAATGACAAGTTCCATATAAATTGCAGAACGGTAATGTACTGGTCCACTGAGAATCATAATGTTGTCAAAATGACATTGTCCAGAACGCCTTTGAATAATTCTCATTTGTACCACAATAATATTACAGTCTATTATTACAGAGCATTTTCTTTTTCCCCTGCACAGTCCAAGCAAATGTTTTTCCTCTCAGATAATATCTAAGTACAATGTAAAACACATCAGATTCTGCAGACTTGATGTTACAACTGGAATACAAGAAACAAGAATGACTCAAAATATAGGAATGAATCAGATTGCTGTGTCCTCTCCATATATACACCTTCAAGAGTCTATTACTAGGTTATGTTGCAATATACCCCACATGACAGATCTTATTACTCAGTCTAATATTTCAAAATACCTTTTCATGTGACCTAACTGATCCAATAGGAAATAACTTAATTCTTCTATGATACCACCTGACTGACTGTCAATACATACAAGAGCATCTATTTATAGATCCTATGCAGATTTTTCTTTAATATCTTAAAATAGACCCTACACATTTAAGAAACACACCTATTGTTAATCACTACAATTTATAGACATTAATAAAAATTACAAAATTTAGATAAAATATTTACTAGGAGTTAAAAAAATATAGATACACATAATATCACTTCCAGATAATACTGATCTGAAACCTTTTCATTTAACATGTTAGACGTGCGTGACTTGGTAATAGTAGTTAAAATCTTTACGGAAGATATCACAAGATATTAGCCTTGGCATTCAGCTTTCTTGCAAATTGATCAACTACATTCCCATCGACTTTGCATACGAGCCATTCTCATTTCCATACAGTTTAAAAACCACTGTTCAAACTTTTTGTGTCCATGTATCCATAGATAATTCGAGAGGCCATTGTTCAGCATGATTCAGATCAGTTTTCATTAGGTGAAGATTCATTGGGCAAGTTCAAACTTTTGACCAGTCAGAAAGCTCTTTACAGCAAGCATCTTTTAAATAATGTATGGAACAAATACTATTATAAAGACCATTGTGGAATGGGACCAGACAGACCATTATTTGAAAACTGAATCGGAGTTATTTATTTTAAAAAAATTGCCATATCAAGGAAGACCGAATTCAGGTCAGGAGAAAAGCAGAATTCTGCTTTAAAATGGTAACCAATCTTGTCTGAGGGCAGTTATATCAAGTTAATTTTTTTAAAGAAAGAGAAAAGATCAAGAAAATATGTGAAATAATAAAATCAGAGCTTTTAGAAATGAGAAATACAAGTTTTCTGGAAAATAGTTCAGAATGCACAAGAAACTAAAAAATAAATTATATTAAAATGGAGCATTTTTACATCAGTGACCTAGTATTTTCATTGAAATTTCATCACAAAGTTTCACTGATGTTTTCAGAAATTTTGACAAAATCTAGTGAAATTTCACTGAAATATGTAAAAATACTTGTACCATAATTTGGGTGAAATAAGGATATTTCAGTCACTTTTTCACCAGGGAAGAGCTGGAAATGCAATAAAGAGAATGCACCATGGATGTGATCTTTAATGGGTGATTGATTCTTTTTTAAGGAATGACAAGTATAACATAGACTTAACCTTTAATCATTGATTTATTGGGCAAGACCAGGAAATGGTTTTCATCATCACAATGGCAGATTTGCTAGAAACAGATCATAGTTGGTCCTTAAGTGATAATGGTCACTTAGTTTTGAACTTTGATTATTGTAATTTTCCATCCTGTGACTTTAGGCATTTAGAGTAATTTGTTAAGTGCCACATTAAGTACATCCCCAAGACTATAACTAAAGCTTGGCTGGCTTTAAAATATTGATAAGGTGGCTGCCCATTGTGAGACATGGCAGTTGAGTTTCATATCCCTTTAATCTTACAAGGATGATGTGGCATTCAGTGCTGATATCGTTTTTGCTGTATCTCACTCCCAAACTAAAACTATTTAGGTATTTATACTGATGTCTCCAATGTCATTCTTGTTAGATGCACTGAATCAGACTTTTATAAATCCCAGATTGTTTTGCATTCCATTTATACCATATATGTAAACGTATTTAAAAAGTCTCAATGAGAGGGTATGTAGAAAATATAGAGGAGGACATATATTTATGCTTTTAGATACAAATCCCTTCTGATTCTCATCTTGGTTTAAAAATTTGGTGACATATTAGCCCCTAATATGATGTAAATCAAATGAACCTTCAGTAAGTTTCACTAATACTATCTGTGCAAACTTTGCACAGTGTTGCATGAAAAGTTCTCAATGACATCAGAGATTGCCCCCATATGCGACCTCTGACTCCCTGCTTCTTGAAGCTTTAACTTAAAGCTTGCATTTGCCAGGGTTTGTTATTATTGAGAGGAATTTGGTAATGTAAAAATAGAATTCTGCATTTTGCCTGGTTGTGTGGAGCATTTTTTATTAACACATTAACCCCTGGAGCTTTTTGACATTCTCGCCTGAAAATCGAGTAGGAAACACATTTTGAAAGCTAATTCTGAATAGACTCAAAGACACCAAATCCCTGATCATCTTTCAATAACATACTGCCTAGTTGTGTTAGAAACATCGTTTTTCATTGGTTATTTGACTCGCGCATGAGCAGAAGGGTAAAAGTTGGATTTTTTTTCTTCTCTTTATTCCAAATGCCCATCTTATCCTACTTTTTGCAAAGGCTCATCTGTCTGTTTGCGGTTCCTACCGGTTTGCCTTAGATCTGAGACCAAAAAGTCTAAAATCCGGACACAAAATTGGATTCCGACCAAGAGCGAATTTTGGGTTAAAAAAAGTCGGGTCCAAAAAGTGAGGTTTTTCTATCTGTATGTAGTGCAACTAGATATTCCAGATTATTTGGTATCATTGTAGAGCTACATCTGTCTACCTTTCTATAATACCACCCACTTTAGTGTATCATGCATGACCATGACGCTACAGAGCTCGGCAGTAGGCTACTACCTCCTGCCCCGTAAAGTCATTGCTAGGGGTTAATGTGTTAAGGAGTACCACTGAACTGCATCTCCTATGTTTATGAAGCAGACATTTGGCAGGATAACTTACAGTTTTAACATTTTGATCTTCTATTATTTGCATTAGAAAGTCATTATTTTTACAATAAATGCTAATGTATTCTTCTACATTTTTGTATTTTCCTTATTATACACCTGCTAGTGCCTGCATAGAAATCTTATTAAACACAGGGCAGGCATATAATGTGCCATTCACAGCACTCTTGTTAGGGTCTAGGACTCGCAGACTTAGGAAATGCAGTAAATTAGCACAAAATATTGATACAATGCTGTAGCATAGAAACGCATTACTCTCACTAGAATTGCACTGTTTTTATATGTCTGGCTGGGCCATATTCTGTGGAATTGATCATATATTGAATCACACACACACCATGTATTCATATACTTGTGAGCACCTTGATATATGACTACATTTCGAGGACCATAAGGAGGAATGAAAGTATATGTTAGAATTAAATTTGAAAGTAAGCCTAACTGCAATCCAGGCAATATCTGTATCATTTCCTTTTTGCTGTATGTTTCTTTAAAAATTATGAGGACTACTCTTACTTTACCATCATTGTGAGGACATCATTGTGAAGACTAATTTCACACAGTCAGAAACTACCATCAACCTGAGAACCTGAATATTTTTTTTCTCTTATTGTGCCTGTCTAGCAAAAACATGAGAAGATAATTATTTATCTTCAATTAAAACTATAGAATGACATATATACGAGCTTAAATGTTCAGATCTTTTAAAAATACAAGTTATTATGCTGAAAACGACACCTCAGGTACTGTTTTACAATTTTGTGACCTCTTTTACTGACACAATCAAAAATTACCATCCAGTTGGGAAATGAGAAATATCATTATAACAAAAATATGCATAAAGTCTAGACTGCACAATGAAATTTTAAAAATATCAAACTTATATATAAATTGTCGATTTCTCTATTTAAATAACAAAATGAGATTTTAAAAATTTAGGTAGTCCCCAGAGCAACACAAATTTCATAAGTCAGTTTGCACATGGCATATTGACTGGAACTGAATTTGCCTTTAGGAGATCTGTGTTTAACCCATTATTTGACAACAATATATCACAGCTAAAATTTAAAAATTAGGCAGAATGTTAAAGGGAAGTTAAGGAAATTGCATTACTTTCATTTTACAATTAATGTGTTTTTCTTTTTTGTTTATGCCAACTATATGCTGATAATTAAAGTTATCAAAAAGATGTGCGTAAATAGTACATGAAGATAAATCTGTACATGAGAAGAAAAGGAAGAGTTAGATTGAAGATATATGCATATGTATATATATAGATAAATATATTATGGCTTGAGACAGCTAGAATTGAGAGAGAGAGAGAGAGAGGATTGAGAGATGGGGGATTTTAGGTAAAAGACATTGACCTGAAATATTAAATAGTTTTCTTTGAAAGGGTTCTTTTGATTTGCTTTTGGAAACATTAAATTCACTTTTCTATGTCTAGATATGCTACCAGATTAGTGTGTACAAATTGATAATGAAAGCTAGACTTTATGGAATGATTTTTTTCTTCTTAACACTAAATAATTTGAGAACATTGGTTATCCATTTGCTTAGCAATTACCATCTAGTCACCTTGAAATCGGCAACATGCATTAAAATTATCTCTGACATGCTGACTTTTGAGAAGGAGTTTAGAACACTTATATGTATTCATTTATTTTCCAAACAATAAATAGTTATCGGCCTTCTGTAATTTTCATGTAAACAATCAGATAATAGATGGTAAACACCAAATGGGGTGCTAGATGTTAGGCTGATTGATTTGGCATTTAAAGAAATAGAAATAGCTAATCATTATGGATAACTACTTTTATAAGCATACCTGTAAAATAAATCTCACATGAGTTACAGCAGTATTAACATATGCATATATTATCTAACTGCCTTCAAATAGACGATATGCATCAAAATAATCTTTGAGAAGCAGATTGTTCAGTCTGAAAGCTTGGCATATAATGCAACTCACAAAATTTCAATGGCTGCATTAGGGCTTGAAGTCCACAAATCCAGTGTAGATATTCTTATGTGTTTAGGCTGTAATAAAAAGTAACAAAAGGAAGAGTGAAAACAACAAGCTTTGAAAAATTTAACAAATAATTTATTTCCCTGAAGAACAAAATAATGTAAAAATGAACAAATAACAACTTACAGTTTTAAGAATCAAATCCAAAAATAATCCAAGAATAATCCTCGAATTAAATTTTAGAAGTCCTAGTAATAAAATTTGAGTTTGAGTCCCAACAAAATATCCAAAATGGAAGGCGATGACATATACTGTAGTCACTATGGTGCTGTAGTGTCTACAGTTCTTTGTTATTTCACAGACAATAATATTCCGGTGTTTGAATTTCCAAATAAAACTTAAATAACTGTCTTTGTCCAAGAATTCTGTATGAGCACTCAAATATTTCCAGAAAAAAAGAATCTTTTAGAATCCAAATAATTTGAATAAAAATTAAAATGTAACTCCAAACTGGTCACAAACAAACAATTTCCAGTGTAAAGCCCAACTGAGAAATACCACTCTAAACATCGCTATTAAATCCAACTACTGCACAATTTTGGAAAACCCAGAATTGCGAAATGGAGGCTGTTTAAAATGTAACGGACAATTTAAATTATATCAATATATAGTACTGTACCTGTTTGTTAAGGCAAGCTTCAAATATTCATGTTATGTCATGGATTACAAAATCGAAATTATTCACTCTAACAGGGATAGATTAATTATAGAAACTATGGACCATTATGCAAAAGAAGAATGCGATATGTGTGTTTGTGTGTGTGATTTGGATTTTTAGCTTAACAGTTTTCAGCTGTAGATTGCGATATATGTAATCATGCATTAAGATGATGATATATGTACTTTTGTGAGATTACAGAGTATAAAAATGCAGAACATGAAGCATTATAAACTATACACAACATCTCTTAAGTTTTTCATATTGCCCATGTGATGATTGCGCAGGACTAATATGAGCTTCTTCCTGGCATCAGGCAAGTTGACTATGAAAGCCCTAATCACAACAATACGAGGGTCTATTGTTCTGCATCAAATTGAGGACTTGTACTGATGGCGAGATTTACATCTATGAAAACTGTATGAGATGGGGGAAGGGGAGCACAAAATCAGATTCAAAGTTATTTTTTATTCCTACTTTTTGAACATCTGTCATCATGAATATTACATGTAATATATTGCATTGCAACAGTTTCAGATCACATATCATAACAAGTTCATGGTTCCTCCTCCCTCTAGGAAGATCAAACTAATAGGACCAAAGCAACGCTGTCGTGTCCATATTAGACATCAGATCAGCACCATTTTTGTTTATGACAAACAGTACATCACAAGAAGTTTTTCTGTGAAGACCCAATGGCAATATGACTTTCTATATGGGGTAGCAAAATGATTTTCAAGTTGTCTACCAAGGTGGCCTTGCTAAACATCAGATCTCCACCATTTTAATTTTGGACTAAGACATTACAAGAAGTCTGTTGGTGCAACTATCCACTCATATTTCTAGGATAAATCCAATGAGTATAGTTCACTTAAATTGATTACCTGAGAAGAATATGACAAGTGCTAGGGATTCCCCTCCTCGTTGCTCTAAATTATACACCACTCATTATCTTCTTTCAGGTACATTTTTGGACTAAGGAGAGGAGCAGATTTCTGTACAGTTGTAAATTTCCATTCAATTTCTCAGTTCTTCTTCATCAAAGTCATGCCCTATATCAGTTTTTAAATACATTTTTTAGATCAATTGTAGCAGGGGGAACCTCATATAGCTGTAAACTTCAGTTTCCTTTCTTTTCTCAAGTAATGCATTGTTACAGTGGTATTTTTCAGTAAAAGCAAAGAAGGTGGCGGTCTGTCTTTGTAAATAATATACAGGTGGTACAATGTAAGGATTTTTTCTCATTATAAATGTGGGAAGTAGCTGAGACACTAGATCAGTTGATCCTAAATTAGGGTACTGCCCCGGTGGGGGGGCAGCAGTGGTTTTATGGGGGGGACGCTAATGCTGATAAATGCTTTTTACAGGGTAGGAACCACTGTTCTAGATACCACAGAAATATAAAAGCACAACTTTAAAAAGATGTACCAACTCCTGTGATGTATATTTAGTTTGTATTGTGTTGGCCTTTATCCATGATTATTTGTTATATACATCTAATTTGTGAAATTGACCTTTGTCAGTAATTGAGTTTTGGGCCTGCCTGACAAAACTCTTATTAGTGTGCAAACAATACATAGCTAATATTTTTATATGATTTTAGATTATATATTAAGATCATTATTATTGGAGGTAAACATGTGTACACAAGTTTGAATTTAGGACACTGGTGTTCTTCTTGGGAATTCCTTGTTTACCTGCTCTTACATGTTCTTTACTGAAGGTATAGTAAGAGACTTGACCTTGTTTACAACTTAAACTATTCTGAAAATAACCTTCAACCTGGTTCTGTTATTATGTCTTAAGTTGATTTGCGGTATTTTTTACAATGGGAGAAGTAAACATAACTTCTTTATTGCATATCTTAATACCAGTCTTTGAGGAATCAATTTAGGTTGTGTTTCAGTTAATATTTCAGGGGATTCATTTCTTGAAATTGTTCACTAGAGTTTCAAGTGCTCATTATTACTTCTTGGACTAAGTCACTAATTTGGAATTATACTGAATTCATTCAAATATTTTGGATCATATCACCATGATACATATGTTGGACTTAACTGTGTCCAAAATCAAGTTTATTTTCAACTTGACCATAATTATTGATTTTTTTATTCTATAAACAACTAATATATAGCTAAAATATTCTCTGTGTGTATGAGTTCAATATTAGAATCATCATTAATTTAAGAAAACATGTTGATTTGTGTCTGGGTCTAGGTTATTGGGATTCCCTTAGAATTTATCTGGCATACCTGACATAGTTCAAGTTATATATTATAATTTTAGTAACAGACTCTCTAATTATAGCTAACATTTTATTTTGTAAACATTATGATCTATTTTCCATTAGGTAATTGTTTTTTATTATGTTTTTTTTTAAACAAAGCATTAATTGTGACCTAAGGTCAAGTGGAAGACTACATAATCTTGTTACTGGAAAGATTATTCATTCATGCTTTAGGATCTAGCAGAAACAGATTGTATTATTGTTGTGTCCAGGACTTCATTTGGGCTGGAATTTATTTCTTAAAATTATTTAATTCAGTGATTATTTTCTCCTGCAATAAAGGATGGTCATAAAAATTAATATTCTTCAATAGAGACATTCACTGGGACTTTTTGTGAATTCAAACCTGGAATTATATTACTGTGTTTCAACAAAAGACTGTTGGTACAACAACATGATACGGGCCACCAAAGGCACATCAACACCTCTAGCATTAGATTTAGTTTGAATATCCACTAAATTTATTCAGAACTTTTATTATTAGGATTTGTGTTTGTAATTCTATAATTATTTTGGGATTTCATTTGCAACACTTTAACTTCTTGTTTTTCATTTTACTTTGTATTCATGGGAAATAAACTATTGTTGTATTTTACAAAACTTGTTGCTTCTCACTCTTTTCTGTTACTTATTTTAAGATTATAGACTAGTAACAATTGGCTAATTCTTCTTTAAATCACTCAGCAGAGTGCCATGGCAACCATCTTGAAAATCTTGCTATAGCTTCTCCAAAAGGGAAAGTCATATCTGAATGTCATTTCACCAGAAGACTTCTTATAATGACTAGTTGGTCCTAAATAAAAATGGTGCTTATCTGACATCCAGTATTGCCCCCTTGAAATCTTACAACTTGTTCACCTCAACAGAAAGCCAAATGAACATGTAGCCATGTGACCTACCCAGTCACATTATGCTGACAGCAGGTCAACCACAAACCTCTTAATGCAAATCTTCTGGCACAGCAGCTGCTGGTACCATTTTTAGAAGTCGTTGGTATGACTCAGCCTCGGTTTGAGCCTGCAACCTCCTGCTTCCCAGGTGGATGCTTTAGCCACTTACGCCACCAAGTGTTTGGTGGCATTTTGATTAAAAGACTTTTTATCATGTTTATTTGGTTCTAAATAAAATTGTTGATGTTCTGATCCCCAGAATGGCCACTATGGCAACCATTTTGAAAATCTTGTTATTAGTGCTCCTGCTGCAGTCATATTGACATGGGGTTTCACTAAAAGGCTATTAATGATGTCAGATTGTTCTAAGATGAAAATGGTGTCAATCTTACATTGAATATAGCTGCTGAAATGACCAATTTGAAAATCTAGTTATTGGTCAGAACTATTATACATGGCTTCAACACTATCAGTTATAAAGAAGTAATGGTCTTATATTAATTCCTGGAATTTGTTTTTGGCCTGTAGAGTATCACTTCCTTAAGGGACTATTTTTGTAACATGCAATTGACAACATTGAAAGAAATTTCTTCAGAAAGCATCCCACTTGCTCAGATTTCTTGGCCAACTGGCCTTGTGTTTGGTTGAATTGACATCTAGGTGTCAACCATGTCTTGCATTTGGTTATTGGGCAGATGTCAACCATGTGAGCCATTTCAGTTTAGAAGTACAGTGTTGGATTTTCCTTATAAATAAGTATGATATATACTGAGACAAGTCAATCTGAACCTTGCTTGCTTAACATTTTGGTTCAAGGTCACACATTTTACAGTAGTGCTTTAATCTATGGGCTAGACATGCAGGCAAAGGCCTTCTTGAATTAAGAAACGAGCAAGATATAAGTGCTTTGATAATGGGCTAGCAATCAGGCTAAAGCCTTCTTCTGAGCTAGATAACTCAGCAGGAAATCTGATGATAGATTTATCATTTTCTACAGTAGACCAATTTGATAATGATGTGCAACAGCACTAGATACACTGACATGTTAGTTGTACATATCATATCCTCATTATCTGCTTGTAGGTGTAAGATGCTTCTTTAATGGAACAACATGTTCAGGAGGAAACCATATATTACTGTTAAGACCAGCCATGGAAAAACTTGTGCATCTGGGATTGTAGCTGTTAGAGTTAATGATGGTCAATATTAATAACTGTTAGAGAATCAGAAGATTATTATGGTTCCTAAGTTTGCATTTTTTATTACTGATTTTCATCAGATCCGTTAGAAACTTTTAAGAGAGCTAATTTGTAAGTTCCTTTCCTTATAACTCCATATTTGTTGCCGACAGGTGAAATTTTTGACATTTTTTAAAATGATTTTGTGATTCCTTCATTCATGTCCTGGCATGAAGGCCTTTCTGATTTTTATAGAAATGATGCTCATCTGCCATCAGATGTCACTGCCATGAAGAAAAAAAAATAGAACAGAAATTAAAACAATTTCTTAGAAAATGAGCAATAGAATTTGACAGTTTATTCTGGTATGAAGGCCTTACAAGTTTGCATAATTGATTGCAAACCACCATTTAAGGTAGCTACCATAAAAAATGTAGAATTTTTTTCCAAAACCACTGAACAATTTTGACAAATTTTACAGAAGTTATCCTGGCATGAAGTGCTTTTAAACTTAACACATTATGCCAATCCATCATCAGATTTGGCACCTGTTACTAAAAATAGAAAACCCTTTAATGTGTGTGTGTGTGTGTGTGTGTGTGTGTGTGTGTGTGTGTGTGTGTGTGTGTGTGTGTGTGTGTGTGTGTGATTTTCATTGCAATGTAGTTTTAACAGTTTTTTTAATCGTATTACCACGATGTCTGCAGTGTGTCAGTTTACAGTGATGTCTGGCACTGGGGCATTATGCTGGAGACATGTAGCATGATGTTCCACCCAGTCACATTATCCTGACACCAGGCCAACCAATCCTAACACTAACCTCTTAATGCTGAGCACCAAGCGAGGCAGCTCTTAGTACCATTTTTATAAGTTTTTGGTATGACTTGGCTGGGTATCAAACCCATGACCCCCCACATCTGATGCAAATGCTCTAACCACTAGTTCACTAGAGTGGTAAAACCCTTTAATAACTTTTACTCTAAAACTACTCAACAAAATGTGACTAACGTTGACAGAAAACATTGTAACCTGAAAACCTTTAAAGTTTATACAAATAATCAGAAAAAGATTTGCACAGCTTTATCTCACAAGAATGTTTGACAGAATTTTACTGACTTTGAAAGCATTCTATGATTGAGGCCTTTAAGGATTGTGTAAATGATGCTGATGTTCCATCAAACATGGATAATTGAAGAAGCCTTATCACAACTGTTTTCAGTATATCATTGGAAGAAATTTCCACAGTAGCATCCTACTGATTGTTGTTTATTAGGCATATTTCAGGTGAGCAATCTAAAACTCACAAAGACCTTTTGTTTGTACTTCATAATATAATTTTGTTTTGAATAATGAATGAATGCCAGATCATCAGAATGGAAAGAATACATACAAGGCAGACTGATTTACACCTAGATGTTTGCAGTGCATGATATTGAGTATCAGTATTAGTCAGTTAATTGATGATTTGTGTTCACTTTGAGAATCTGAAAATTTAATTCTTGAAAACCTAAAGTAGGTAATACTTACATGCTATATATCAGTGTAAGTTTTGATAAGCACTGTGATTTTGTCATTCTGTATGTGACAGTTGCAACAGAGTTATGTTTTCTAATTTCATGGTGTTTGATTTTTGTAATCATATCATTATATATGTTTTTTATGTTATAGGTGTTGTCTAATGTTGTAAAGCACTTAGACCTTTTAAAGATTAGGCGCTATACAAAGTCCTCATTATTATTATTATTATGTCCCTGAGACAACTGATTTGAAATAGTGTATTGATTTCCAGGGATTGTTTTAAATGTAATATTGCTGTTTTCATTGCTTTTCTTTTCAGCAAATGTCAACCTTTCTCCAGGCTTAATGAACTGGAAATTCATTCCAGTCAATTCCTTTGTTACATCTTTGGGTTATTAATATTACAGTCGTGTTTGTGTCGTTTTAACAGTGCAAGGAATTTAACAATGTAATTTGCTATACAGGTCCTACAGAGTAAGGAATTTGACAGTGTAATTTGCTGTACAGGTCCTACAGAGGAATTTGACAGTGTAATTTGCTATACAGGGCCTACAGAGTAAGGAATTTGACAGTGTAATTTGCTAGACAGGGCCTACAGAGTAAGGAATTTGACAGTGTAATTTGCTAGACAGGGCCTACAGAGTAAGGAATTTGACAGTGTAATTTGCTATACAGGGCCTACAGAGTAAGGAATTTGACAGTGTAATTTTTGCTGTACAGGTCCTACAGACTTAAATGCAGATTTCTTTATAATTTGGAAGAATGGAGCTGACAGTAATTATTTTATGAATGGAAAACCCAGTGGTTACTTGTTCACTTCATGCCTCTGTTGTCCCACATTGGCACATTTGGTAGAACATCCGACTTGTAATCCAAGGGTTGTGGGTTTAATACCTGCCTAAGTCAGCCCAGGTTGACTGCCCTAGTAGTCACAGGGAAAGCATTTGGGTCTCATTCATGGACATTATATAGCCAAAGAACATTTTGTTGAAAGTGCCATTAAAAAGCAGCCAGCCAACCAGCCAGCATTGAGCTGTAAACTGCAGATTACTTACAGTTTAAGACTAATCTTTATGTATGTAAGTTCAAGTTTCAAACAGAATTTAAATTTCTTGAGATAAAAAATTCTGGGAAATTCCTTGTGAATGAACTCACTGCAGGCTTGAAGCTGTAAAATAAGCATGATGTACTATCCTGCATGTTGTAAGAGGCAACTAAAGAAGGCAGGATCTGTTGTGGCCTCTCTTGTTAGTAGCCCAGACTCAAGATAGAGTGTTGGTTCAAATCTACAATTGGATCAATCCAAGTAGACTGCCATGACCTGGCCTTGGTTAAGGCACTTGACTGCAATTGCCTTTGCTCAAAATGAACTAATTGTCTTGTTGTGTCATAAAATATGACACCTTCTGAATGAAAATATAAAATTTATGTTTTCTGATCCCAAAATATATCTTTCAGAATATCCAATGATCGTTTAAATTACACTAAGTTTGATGTCATCAGTATGAAAACTATACAGATAAAATTGTTCTGCATGCCAAGTTTATTGTGGCCAGCCTATCTCTGATGGTTTAAACATTCTGTTGGGAATAAGCTTTTAGATTTATGACACGATAATTGTCCATCTACATATCATAACTATGTGCTATAAGTAAGGTCAAGGTTTTATGTAATTTTAGTGTGCAGATTGTAACTTTGGATTCTATAAAAATTTATATATTTTTATATGCAGTGAAGCCTGTCAATAAGGGACACTAAAGGGACAAGACATTAATTTTGTCTTTATAGACGGTTTTTTATTATTAAGAAGTCTTTTGGACATGTACCGAATCTATACCTGTACTTTTACCAGTATGTTCAGGTGAGTCACTAAACATCAAGATTTACTGCTGGTTTAAAACAAAAGACGAAGAAATTCCTAAGTTTAAGCACCAGTGTCAATAGATACTGCAACTCATCTATTTTATATGGCTCACAGTTATTAAAACAAAACTTTTTATATACATTGAATATGTATATATATATATGTATATATATATATATATATATATATATATATATATATATATATATATATATATATATATATATGGATTAAAAATGTGTGTCCTTGTGAACCTGAGTATTTTTTTGTTTGTTTTTGCTTTGGGCTCTTTCTTGGAAACTGTAAGACTATGAACTTGGTATAGTTGTGTTACCTGAGGTTGTCATGGACCTGTCTTTAAAACGAGTTCTGCATATTAATGAAATGATCATGCCTTGTGTGTGTGCTATCCATCATGTGTCTTTTTCAGCATTTGCTTGTTATCACTCTGAGGGTCATATTTAAATTAAGATGTTGCTGAACTGATGCCTAGCAAGTAGCCGTCTTGACAATCTTTGTTTGCTTATGCCATTGAAATGGAAAGTCATTTTAAGATGGGGTTTTCATCAGAAGAGTTCTTTCATTGTCTTATTAATCCTAAATGAAATGACTAACCCTCAATATGGCCACCATGTTGGTGATCTTGAAAATACATATATCATTATCTCTACTCTTCAGAAGAAATAGATGGCTACGTCAAACATGTAGATTTTTACCAAGCGATTACTAATGATACGTAATTGGTCCTAAATGAAGATGGTGCCAGGCACACATCCTATTTGGCTGCAATGACAGCCGTCATGAAAATTGTCACTACTCCACCTGAATTGATGATCATTATAATATCGGGTTCTAGTGACTTAAAGACTTCTAGTGATGTGTCTGCTTTGCTCTAAATGAAAATGGTGCCTATTGGACATCCAATATGTCCCCTCGAGTATGGCATATACAGTATATATTTATTAATATTTCAGAAAAGTATGGCATATACAGTACTTGCTCATAATAATACAGAAGAGTATGGCATTAACATTACATGAGTATGGCATATACAGTACATGTTCATTAATAATACAGAAGAGTATGGCATATACAGTACATATTCATTATTATTACAGAAGAGTATGGCATATACAGTACATATTCATTATTATTACAGAAGAGTATGGCATGTACAGTACTTGTTCATTAATAATACAGAAGAGTATGGCATATACAGTACATGTTCATTAATAATACAGAAGAGTATGGCATATACTGTACATGTTCATTAATATTACAGAAGAGTATGGCATATACAGTACATATTCATTAATATTACAGACGAGTATGGCATTAATATTACAGATACAGAAGAGTATGGCATATACTGTACATGTTCATTAATATTACAGAAGAGTATGGCATATACAGTACATAATCATTATTATTACAGAAGAGTATGGCATATACAGTACATATTCATTATTAATACAGAAGAATATGGCATATACTGTACATGTTCATTAATATTACAGAAGAGTATAGCATATACTGTACATGTTCATTAATATTACAGAAGAGTATGGCATATACAGTACATAATCATTATTATTACAGAAGAGTATGGCATATACAGTACATATTCATTATTAATACAGAAGAATATGGCATATACTGTACATGTTCATTAATATTACAGAAGAGTATGGCATATACAGTACATATTCATTATTAATACAGAAGAGTATGGCATATACAGTACATGTTCATTAATATTACAGACGAGTATGGCATTAACATTACAGATACAGAAGAGTATGGCATAGACAGTACATGTTCATTAATAATACACAGTTGATGTTCATTAATATTACAAAAGAGTATGGCATATACAATACTTGTTCATTAATATTACAGAAGAGTATGGCATATACAATACTTGTTCATTAATATTACAGAAGAGTTTGGCATAAAAAGTACATGTTCATTAATATGCAAGATAGAATTCTTGGTGTATTCGTAGATAACAATCTTACTTGGTCTATTCACATTAAACATATTTCAAAAAATGTTAATTCTAATCTTTGGCTACGGAGGAAAATCAAAACATACATTCCTCTTCAGTATAGGGTCATCTTTTATAAAAGTTATCTTCAGCCATATCTGGACTACTGTAATGTAATTTGGGGGTAATACTGAACCTCTAATTCAAAAAAAAAAACACTTTTAAGACTCCAAAAGAGGGCTTGCCATTTAATTCTAGATCAATGTATCGACAATTTTCAGGATGCAATGAATAATATAAAGGTTTTAACAATACATGAAAGAATATTTTTAGAAAGGCCATATTGATGTATAAAGTATTCAGAAAAGCCATTCCTGTCTATCTAAGCAATATCTTTCACCAAGGAGATTCTGATGGTACTCCAAATTTAAGGTCCATAAGAAGTAAAAATTACATTATACCAAATCCAAAGAAGGAATTGTTTAAAAAATGTTTTCAATATACTGGTTCATTGGTATGGAACAACATTCCCAATGATATACGGCAGGCTTCTAGCATTACTTTTTTTCTTAATCAATGTCAAATGGATGAAATCTTTAGAAAATTGAACAGTTCTTGTATATAAAAAAGTACGCCTGCTTTTCTGTAATTTTGCATAATTTTCATAGTTGAATTTTTCAATGTAGGATGATATTTTATGTTTTATATATGTTTATGTTTTCACAGATGCCTGTGCATGTGTTCCAGGCTTAATACTTTAAATTTTAAAATTACTTATTTTGTGTCAAGCCAGATTCTTCACATCATGTTGTATATATTGTATATATTGTGCATAACAGACAAGGCCTCAAGGTAGATTAATTCTGTGACTAATTGAGTTACCTTCTCTAAATATAGTCTTTATTATTATTATTATTATTATTATTATTATTATTTATCCCATATACCCAGTTATCCAAACCACATGTTCCATTAAACACAAAGGCTGGGTATATCCCATTTTCCCATTTATCCAAACTATACATTTCACTAAACACAGAAGCTGAATATAACCAATATCACCATTTATTTAAACATTTTTCTTGTCCCAGTAGTAGTTGCATAAACAGAGTGCTAATATGTGTTTTAATCTTAATTTGATGCTGCAATATAGTTGCTTTTGTTGTTCAAATATTGATGAAACTGTTGGGTAGATGGTTGTTGCATCTTAATAAGGTCATCACCAGATAAATGAGACAAATAAAAGCCAATGTCACCAATAGATTGAGCTTGTAGAACCTTGCTACTCTGTTTGACAACCATTGATTTCTCCTGGGAATTATTTTGTAATATTATCACCCTCTGAGAATTAGACCGATCTTACTTGATCACATCATAATTGTGAATATCTCTAGACATGCTGTTTAACTCGCTTGATGAAGGTCTGGAACTCTTGCATGTAGATTAACAGTCCCATCTCCTTTATGAATAATTACTGACTCTAGATGACACTTTGCCTGAGATCACTTGAATATTACCTAGTTACTGGTCCATCCAGTTTTACACAGGATCAATACGTGTGAGAACTAGTTTCACAGTTTCTGTGAAGGACTTCGAGTCATTGTCCATTGTCACAACTGCTGTGGTGAAGCAAGTACCTGACAGATATGTGGAGCTGTGAATGTTGGAAACAATTGATACAATGCAGCTATCAGTATATTAAAGCTTGCATGCATTTGTCAGGATTGGATTAATTCACTCAAGTTAGTCTTTCATACTGGAGAAATGTAGTTATCTTTAGTGATGTTAATGCTACTGACAGCATTGTTACCAGAAAATTTGACTGGGATAAAATATTCTTTAGGATTATGGATTGAAATAACACTGTAATGGATGGACTTCACCAGCTGTATCTACATTGCCACATGCATGGGGCCTAACTGTTCACTCATCCTACATGTATTATTTCCAAATTTTGTATGGAAGAAATATACTTGTCATGACACAGAGTGAAGCTTGTTATAGACATATTATTCTTGGGATTATATCCTCTTGTGATTTATTATATATTGAAATCCGATATTAAATTCCATCACCAGAATTGGAACATTTATTCTGTATAATTCTGGGTGTAAGCTGTTTATATATATATATATATATATATATATATATATATATATACATATATGTAGTATGTTTTGTTGATGCAAAAATTTAGCTTTTAGTTTGCTTCGAATGGTGTAAAATAGTTCTTTTTATAATGATGCACTCCATTTTGTCACAGCTATCAGCATGTTATAGTCACATACAGAGGGCTTTCCAGGGACGAGGAAGTCGACGGACAGAGGAAAGCTGTTCTCAGGCTTTAATGAAGCTATGCGGTATGTCATTTAAATTGATATTTGAACAAAGATGCTTTAAAAAGTAACTCTTCGTGTCTAATTTGTAATTTTAAATTATAAAGTAACAGTTCAAGACCAACTTTGTCAGATAGTATTTATAAATTACTGTATAAATTTGTGGATATGGATTATAGTGAATTTATTCATATGCAACTCTTTGGCACACTGTGATGCACACAGTCTAGCTGGTATGAATCATTTGTTACAGAAATCATGCTCATTGTCAACGAGTGTTCCTGTTGGATTTGGTGATAGTTCATTATAACAAAGAATTCATTATGTCCCTGTGGGGTCTAGAGATAGTTCATTCTAACAAAAAATTCATGTGTCCCTGTAGATATAGTTAATCATAACAAAGAATTCATTATGTCCCTATCAGATCTGGAGATAGTTAATTATAACAATGATTTAATGATGTCCCTGTAGTATCTGGAGATAGTTCACTATAACAAAGAATTTATAATGTCCCTATAGGGTTTAGAGATAGTTAATTATAACAAAGAATTCATTATGTCCCTTCAGGGTTTTGAAATAGTTAATTATAACAATGAATTCATGGTGGGAAAAGTTGTTGGATTACCCTCGGTTTTGTTTTAAGGCATACCTTGTACAAGATCAGACTTTTCCTGCAATGTGACAGCAACACATTATTACTTAACCATTCATTCTCTCTCTCTCTTTCTCTCTCTCTCCCCTTTACCCCACCTAAGCTGTGATAGAAATACAGAAATAATGTAAGTCAGGAGTCAGAACTCAATATCACAATTTGAGTGTGTTGAACTCAAATTTTCCAACCTTAAGCATGACCACATGAAATGTTTGACATTACTTTTGGCCCTTAGTGCTAATGTATTTTCACAGGACCCAGGCATTTGGCAGAATTTGGTTGTCTTGTTGATGGGCTAATCCTGTGTTGACAGAATGTTGATCCTTCTTGTGGACAGCTAATTCTGTGGTTAAGAATGTTAATTGGCCTTACTGACAGCTAATTCTGTGGTTAAGAATGTTAATTGGTCTTACTGACAGCTAATTCTGTGGTTATGAATGTTAATTGGCCTTACTGACAGCTAATTCTGTGGTTAAGAATGTTAATTGGCCTTACTGACAGCTAATTCTGTGGTTAAGAATGTTAATTGGCCTTACTGACAGCTAATCCTGTGGTTAAGAATGTTAATTGGTCTTATTGACAGCTAAAATTCTGTGGTTAAGAATGTTAATTGGTCTTATTGACAGCTAATTCTGTGGTTAAGAATGTTAATTGGTCTTATTGACAGCTAATTCTGTGGTTAAGAATGTTAATTGGTCTTATTGACAGCTAATTCTGTGGTTAAGAATGTTAATTGGTCTTATTGACAGTTAATTCTGTGGTTAAGAATGTTAATTGGTCTTATTGACAGCTAATTCTGTGTTAAAGTTATGTTGGTCCTTCTGGTTGACAGCTCATTCTGTGTTTAAGAATGTTAATTGGCCTTATTGACAGCAAATTCTGTGTTAAAGTTATGTTGGTCCTTCTGGTTGACAGCTCATTCTGTGGTTAAGAATGTTATTTGGTCTTATTGACAGCAAATTCTGTGTTAAAGTTATGTTGGTCCTTCTTGTTGACAGCTCATTCTGTGTTTAAGAACGTTGGTCCTTAATTTCTGGTTGACACCAAATCCTGTGTTTCAGAATGTTGATCCATCTGGCTGATGTCTAATTCTCTGTTTAAGCACTATATTTTAACTAATATTGCTTGTATGCAAGAAAAGTTTGGTCATGTATACTAAATAAAATCTGTTGTTTTTTGTATGTGACTTTTTCTGTTTTATCTCAGGATCTACAGTTTTGAACATGATGCAAATGTCTTAAATTTGCAGAGCCTGTCTAAAGTGAAAGTTGAAATGTCATCAGTTTATCAACATTTTTCATTCATATTTATTTTGTATTCAGTGATTGGGCAAAAATTGTAAAACCATAAAAATGGGGTAAATATGGCTCAATCTGAATGATTGATACAATCTATGTGTTTTTTCAGTGTTTTCTAATAATAATAATAATAATAATCATGACCTTATTTAAAGAGGGGAACACAGTTAGCTAAGAACTAATCTACCTTGAGGCCCTCATACAAAGGAATTTATTTATTTTAGTTGCATCTCAGAAACCACTGGATATATTGGGTTTGGAAGAAGGAAATAGAGTGGGCATTTCTAATCTCAGCTGGAATTGACCTATCACCAGTTGTCAATCATTCTGCTCGATTGACCAATCAGCAAGCGCTATTATACACACCTCCAGACACTCTTTACGTCTGCCATTTTCCTCCGACAAGCTGCTTCTGTCGATATCGACTTGGCTATTGTATATATTTACAAATTTCGCAACTTTTCGGAGAAGTCGCCCCACTTTGCTTGGAGAACTCGCCCCAACGATCACATATAGTAATTCTGAGATACAGCCACATGGTTAAGGCTTTATTTATTGTTGTTTTTCTTCAACTTAATAACTTATTAAATTTATAAAATTTGCAATTTTTCAACTTTTCCATTTGATCAACTCCGCTTCTGTACTTAATGAAAAATAAGTGTTATCTGTCTCTTTTGCTCTGCTCTTCAAATCATTAGATGCATTTTAATAATATTTGTAGAGATAGTGTTATCAATATTTTTTATTACATTTACATCTAAAAATGAAACATGTGTACTAGATGCAGTATAAGTAAATTTAATCGTTGGGTGAAAATGATTTAGGCGATCAATAATTTTTTCAATTCTTCAGTTGAATGCTTCCAGATCATAAATATGTCATCTAAAAATCTGAACCAAAGAGATGGATTAAACTTTTCGTTTTGAATAAAATCCTTTTCTAATTCACCCATGAAAGGGAAGAGTATATATGAGCCATATTAATACCCATTATCTGTATGTAATTCGTATTATTAAATTGAAAATAATTATTTTCCGAGATAAGTTTTTGTTATTTTACAAATATCTTTGCTAGATGGTGTGCTATCATTAGGATTGTTATCAAGAAAATATTTGCACGCTTCAATACCATCTGTATGCGAAATGTTGGTATATAGTGATGTTACATCTAATGATACCAGGATTGAAATGATCAGATAGATGTGGAATAGACTTCGACATTTTAATGAAAGTAGTTGTATCTTTAATGTATGAAGGAAGTGATTTCATTAAAGGTTGTAAAACACTATCAATAAATTTGAACTACAACCTGATATAGTGGGTCGTCCTGGAAAATTTAAAGGTAAATTATGGTCAGGATTTGTATGAGTTTTGGGTAATATGTAGAAATGTGGTGTATGTATGTTAAGAGGGAAAGTATCAAATTCCTCATATACAGAATTATTATTTTTGAGGTGTACATATGTTAAGAGGGAAATTATCAAATTCCTCACATACGGAATTATTATATTTAGCGATTTCATTAATGCATGTTGAAATTTTTTATTTAATTTCTAATTGACGTTCACCTTTAACATAATCATCATAATTCACAATAATAATAGTGTTTGACTTATCATCCTTTTTAATCACTATCCTGTCGTCATTCATTAGATTATATACAGACTTAATTTCGTCCTTATAAATAATACTATGATATTGCTTTAATTTATTTAATATCTCTTTTGTGATTGCATATATATAAAAAATATAAATATGAATCACGTAAAAGATGACTTAATTATGTTATAAAAAGGTTATTTGGGTGACAAGTTTTGGGATGACTTCTCCAACCAATTGGAGCGACTTCTCCAACCACTCTGGAGTGACTTCTCCAGATACGTGAGGGCGAGTTCTCCGCATACCGACGTAACTTAGAGAAGTGTAAGCGATGGATAAATGCTCTCGCTTTCTTTCTCTGTCTCAATGTTGTTTCATATGGCAAATATTGCTCACCAATATCGTCTGGTATATCTTTTAATGTTATCACGCCTGCCATTTTCACAGAATGTTTGTCGGAGGTTAAGACGTCAAGTCACGTGTTCGGTAGGCGGAGCGATCTGCATTCTGGTGTAAGGTCAATACTATTCCAGAGCAGAGATCTAGAGTATTGGCAACTTTTTTTAAAATAACTCCGTATTTGGTTTGGGAATTTTATATTGTTTGGTAGACATGGATCATAGGTAGGGAGTATTACCAGGTAGCCTATACTGGAATAGTGATTGTAAATATTCAGGAGCACTATTATGGGATATCCTGTACATTAATTTGGCTTTTCTAAAACAGATTTGGTCTTTAATAGGTAATATTTTTAACTTACCAGCTAAATTTTCCTTGCTTTATTTCTTGATTGATTTTAGCCATAATCTTCATTTTTGAAGATTTGCCAGCTTTGCTATGTTTTTATCATTTGAATTACACCATACTGTATTACAATAGTCTAAATAGGATTGTATGTAACTGTTCTAAAATAGTTTTCTGTGCCTTTCAGGGAGAAAATGTCTTGTCCTACTGAGAAGCCATAAACTTGACTTGACTTATTTTACCGATATGTTTGATATGTTCAGTCCATGATTGGTTATTATCCACCAGAACACTAAGTAGTCTATCATGACAGACCATTTGCAGATTTTTATCCTTCCATGTCATAGTTCACAAACTGGATATAAAATGCACTAAAATTTATCTGTTGTTACATAAACAAATTCTTTGTCCATACTGACACACCATCTAAACAATGCATTGTTATAATATAATCTGCTTATTTTGACATCTAGCATGCATACTATATGTGTTGTGAGATAACCACTTTTGTTGTTGTTGACATTTCTGGTAATGGAGATCAACCGGATGAGGCATTTTGAGTGAAAAGAAGAGGAATTTTACTTACCATCCACATACAAATGTCATTAAACGTAAATATATTAATTACTAACAAGCAGCTGAAAATCCAACGAAAGGTAGATTATGAGATTATGCCTAGTCCGGTTGATCTCCACTACCAGAAATGTCAACAACAAAAAAAGCTGATGTCTCACAGTATATAGTACTCATGGTCATTCTCAACATAGCAGATTATGATATAAAAATGCACTGTTAAGATGGTTTGTCAATACGGACAAAGAAAATGTTGATGTAACAATAGATAAATTTCAGTGCATTTTACATCAAGTTTGCAGCTTCTTTTCATGGGGCCTCTGAATTTCTCCAATCCAAACCAATGGATGTATATACAAGTTTAAACAGCTAACAATGTTGCCAGTAGAAAAAATCGCCAGATGGTATATTTTGCCACCAATAAAGAAAAAAAATCGCAGTTGTGACATTAGTGAAGCCCTATGTGATGCCAGATTAAACTTTTTATATGTTATTTTTCATGCTTTTAAGAAGAAAAAATTATTTTTTTATGTACGAGAAAAATGCATACAAAATTTCAGGAGCCATGCCATGAACGTCTTTTATTATTCATGCATAATTTCTTCCCCAAAATGATAATAAACTTTTTTTTGTACAAGAAAAATACATGTATATAAAATTTTGGGAGCCATGCCACAACTGTGGTATATCCAAATTCATGTTATAACAGAGCGTGCTATAGCGGGGTTACACTGTAATAAGAATGGCAAAAAATATACTTGTTTTACATCATGAATTTCCTCAAAATGTACTTTCTTAATTCTGCAAATCCGAATTACATGAGCCATGTCATAGGTCCTCAAGCTTGATTACTCATTTCAAAACTGTACTGTAATTTTGACTATATTCCAAGTGCAATTAAATCCTCCTTGCACTCAAAATGAAATAAACATTAAATTCCTAGTGTCTTTTTGCTAATTGCAATTGAAAGACTTCATATTTTCCCACATTATGATTTTAAAAATTCAATGACAGAACAGAAACACACATGCAGATGTCAACATGCTTTTCCCTCACTGCTTGTATTTCATGTAGAATTGGCAGATAAATCCAGTCCATAATCACGAAATTTCGTAGAATCGACAAAATTTCCAAAATCTATTCATTCCAGATCAAATGGAAAAGTTGTTGCGCATTCATTCACAATATGACTCCAAATTTCAATTTTAAGTAGATCAAAATGCCATTTTCTTTCGAAAGTTATGCCTAATGTGTGACTAAGTTCAAATTTATCTGGGCCGAATTATGTGCGCATTACACTGGTCAACAGTGAAATCATTACTGACTTGAAAAGGCCCTAATCTGTAGTATTTTGGTGTGCCGAACACGAATATAACCGTGAAAAATTTGTATTGGCTCTCGTTTTGAAGATATTCATATAACTCATTTTCTATGTTTCACTGTGTAAATTTCTCCAGTAGGACTGCAGCAACATCCGGAATAATGATGTAACATTGCATAATACCATCATGCTCGCATCATCCACAGTTGATTGCATCATTTTCTGATGCAATGCAATACTAATGCCATGCGGCTGCTGAAGTAAGTTGACGTCAGCAGTGTACTATACATGTGTAGGCCTATTACACTAATGCCAGGCGGCTGCTGAAGCTGACGTAAGCAGTGTACTATATAAAGCCCAATCAGATAGGTTCAGCATTTAAAATATTTTAGACGTTGTGCGAGACAGTTCAAGCTACTGTTACATAAAACTTATTATTTTATCCATTTACGTACAATAAAGAACAGTAATGCCTCGAAAGTGTGTTAATACCGCGGACAATTTTTGCTATATTTGTGGGGAAGTGACATTTGCCAACCAGAAGAAAAGTATCAATTCTCAAGTGAAGAAGGCATATCATCTTTACTTCGGATGCAAGGTTGGTGACCAAGACAAGCCTTGGGCTCCGCATATATGCTGTGCTACATGTACAACACAGCTTTCACAGTGGTTGAATTGCAAAAGGTCATCAATGCCGTTTGCAGTCCCAATGGTGTGGAGAGAGCCAAGCAACCACCTAAATGACTGTTACTTCTGCTTGGTTCCTCCTCTTTCCGGCGGAATAACGAAGCGAAAGAAGTCGAGAATAGTCTACCCAAACATTCCGTCTGCATTGAGACCAGTTCCACATGGTGAGGGACTTCCTATTCCAGAACCTCCAGCAGAATATTCTCTTGATTCATCTGACGAAGACAAAGGTGAGTCGACCTGTTCTTCTCCTGGTCCATCAGCATGCAGTGATCCAGATTTTCACTGTGGTGCATCATCAACCCCACACAGAATAACACAGGAAGAACTAAATGACCTGATTCGTGATTTGGACTTATCAAAGAACAAGGCAGAATTGCTAGGATCAAGACTCCAACAATGGAATCTTCTAGAAGAAAATGTCACAATTACTGCATATCGAAAGCGCCACCAGCAATTGGAGCCTTTCTTCAGAAAGGAAAGTAATCTGATATTCTGTTCCGATATTGAGGGCCTCATGAATGCTTTAAAAATCACTCATGACCCACAAGAATGGAGACTATTTGTGGACTCTTCGAAACTGAGTCTCAAGGCTGTGCTTTTGCACAATGGAAACATTCTTCCATCTATTCCAGTAGCGTATGCTGTCCACATGAAAGAGACATACGATAACTTAAGGCAGCTACTGAATTCCATTGAGTATAACAAGTACAGCTGGCACCTCTGTGGTGATTTGAAGGTAGTTGCCCTTTTAATGGGACTGCAGCAAGGATATACAAAATACATGTGTTTCTTATGCGAGTGGGATAGCCGAGCAAGGGAAATGCACTACATGAGGAAGGAATGGACTCACAGGCAGAATGTAGCCATTGGAGAGAAGAATATCCAACACCCAGCTCTGGTTGAGGCTCAGAAAATCTTGCTACCACCCCTTCACATCAAACTAGGTTTGATGAAGAACTTCGTGAAAGCCATTGACCGGACTTTGCCAGCAATCCGATACCTGCATGAAAAATTCCCTCGACTCAGCGAAGCAAAGATTAAAGAGGGAGTTTTTGTGGGTCCTCAGATTCGAGAGCTTTTCAAAGATGACCGGTTCAACAACTTGCTGGAAGGTGACGCGAAACAAGCATGGAATGCTTTTCGCCTAGTTTCTACAAACTTCCTCGGAAATGTTAGGGCAGAAAACTATAAGGAACTAGTAGAAGACATGTTGATGAAGTATAAGAAACTTGGCTGCAATATGTCTCTAAAGATTCACTTCCTTCATTCCCATTTGGATTTCTTTCCTAGCAACTGTGGTATTGTTAGTGATGAACACGGCGAACGTTTTCATCAAGATATCGCAACAATGGAACAAAGATACCAGGGAAAATGGTCCACTACAATGCTGGCTGACTACTGCTGGACACTCCTCAGAGATGCTCCCGAACAGCTGTACAAGAGACAGGCGAAGAAATCTAAGATGTAGTCAATGACTTGATTTTTTATAGGTAGGCTATTACAGTTGACCTTTTACTATTGGAATGCATTTCGTTATGTAAACATTAATTTCTTGCAGATTACAAAAAAACTAGAGCCAATTTTGCAATTTGACTGTCATATTCGTGTTCAGCACATAAAAATTGATAAGAATTGACTAATTTTATTTCAGTAACATGACTTTTGTAAAAATTTGTTGTCCAGTGTAATGTTGTTGTGTAATGATGAATCTGTGCTTGTGTATTTAGTTTGGAATATGGCATACATTCAGTTACTTTGTTTCATGTAGTGTATTTTTGTTTACATCATTAAGCCTTAGGTAGAATAAGAAAATGAGCATATAATAAAAAGGTTACTGCATTTGTATGGGAAAATATGAACTCGTTTTGTCAGATGGATATACTGCACTCCCAAGGTCATGCAGTATCTTTTTCCAAAAAACTCGTTCATATTTTCCCCATACAAATGCAGTAACCTATAAATATAATACATGTGGATAAAGGCAGCACTCACTTTGTTTTCACTTTGTTGACAATCCTTTTGATTGAACCACAAAGACATGTATTCTTTCAGTGCCAAGCAGAGTCTGCCTCTTCCAGTAAATAATTCACCGTAAGCCCCAAGCTTGTTTTCCCATGTCTTTGATAAAGCTGCAAGTGTGGTACAGTGACAGGTAACAGATGATTATTTGACCTTGCTGTGTAACTGTTCAGCTGCAGCTGTGAATAGATTTCATAAATTGTAGGATCAAAGTGTTACAAAGCTCAAGCGCATTCTCAAAATAAGCATCTGCATATGACAGTGAGACCAAGGACAGAAAGTCAGATGATATTTATGATTACTAGACCACCAGGATATACTAGATGATGATAGAGTATTTCAGACCTTTATCAGACAATGAGGATGAATTCCTGGATTTTGTACCCAGATGACATGAGGTAGTGATACTGTAAATAAAAAAATGTGGACTTTAACTCAGATTTGTAAAAATTTACATCAATTTCCCTTTGATTGGGTACCTGTGTAAACAATCATTAAGATCGATGGGCATTAGGTATTATTTTTCTAAAATTTTGGCAGCTTTAGACCTGGATAGAAAGTGCTGACAACGATATTATGACATTTTGATTTGTCATTTTTAAATTATTCTCTCCCAGAGGTCATGGTGCTGTACACCTGGATAAGAAGTGTTGCCAATGACACCATGGTATAGTGATCATGTCATTTAGACTGCTTCACAGTAAGTGTTGATTTTTTAATGTGGACTACCTCAGTAATTTGAAAATAGAAACACTGCAGTCTATAATAATTTTAAAGCAAGGTCATACATACATTTAATGACTTCCTGAAACAGCATTTACTAAGAAAACCTTTGGCTGAATACTCACTAGCAAAGAAAGCAAGGTACATTTTGATCAGAGTAGTTTAACAGAAGAGTGAAAATCAAGCATCTCTTTTAGAACTAAAACAATCAATAGTCATGTCAACCAATTAAAATTCAAGCATAGTCATTTAAATCAAATTACACTTCCAGAAAAGAAACAACATTCAGCAAAAAACTGGATACTATCTAAAAAAACAAAAACAAAAAATCAGCATTCATGAATCAAATAAATAAGGTTTATACTACTGTCAATGGAAGTAGCAGATAATAAAGGGACTAGCATTATAAAAACCCTAACACCAAATGTACCAAACTGCTGACACTCCATTGTACTAACTAAGATTTGTCATGGCACTCCAATGTGCTAAGTATACACAATTTGTCATTGCACTTCAGTTTACTAATTTGTAGCGGTTGCTACTGGTGGTGGTTTTGTGAGGTTGTACCTTTTTACAAGGTGTCCGCTTTATTTGGCTATTGTTATCTAGAGGGTGATCGATCTCAGTATTGTTGCTCGGATCAAATAAATATTAAAATAAAGTGTGAAATTATAGATGGAATAAATAGAGATCTGAGCAGATATATGGAACAGAATGACACGAGCCCCTGTACATGGAAAAACAGAAATTTAATCAATTACATAAACAACTGGGATAATACATTACATGAGGAAGATACACTTCTTTTTGGAATAAATCTTTCACTGAATTTCAAACACAAATATATTTATGTAAATAGCCAATCTGTTTTAAATGATAGAATTAGTTCATCATATAATCGAGTGAATGATTGAAGTCATTGCCTTGTACAGCTTCATAACCTGCTTATTCCGGTCCACTCCAACTTCACTATGGTGGTTCCTCTAGGTCCTTTCGCTTTTTTCCCTTTTCCAACCTCCCTACTGTCTACCTCTTTTTGGCCCTCAACGTTTGTGTGGGTAGGTGGATACATAAGTACGTAGATACGTAAATACTTGGATAAGTAGGTACAAGGATACGTCCCTGGAGCTATTTCCCCTTGTGCTTTCAAGCTTTGTTTGCTTCTACCACCAAAATTGTGTCCGTTTACTTTCCAGATATCCAGTCCCTTTGACAAATGTTTTATGTGAGAATTTCTTCCAAATTTACTTTTGGAGTCCCTTAGTTTTTCACTCTTGCAGGAAAATGCAGACTGACTAGATTTTTTTGATGATGGCAATTTAACCCCAAGAATTTTTGTGTGGGAACCAAGCCCCTTATTTAGCAGAATCAATCAGGATTAAATATATTTACCACCTTTTATAACTAGGCGCCAAAATTGCAGTCAGCATTCCAAACAACAGATCTGGAAAAATGCAGCTTCTGACAGTTCTGATGTAAAATTTAAGTTAATCTTCCCTTTCTAGTCGTCTAACTGTTAAGTAAATGAAAGCTTAGTTGAGAATCACTTCTTCTCCTAATTAAAGATGTACCAATGTGACTTTTTGCCGATTATCCCGATACTACGTATAGCCGATTATTAAAATTGTCGATACCGATTATGAGACCGATTATTTCAAGAAACCACCTGTTCTACAATTAGTGAAAGCGCTAGCATTTGATTGACAAGTAAACCATGCCCTATTTTTGTTATAACTAACAATGCCTAAAATGGGTGCAGATTTATGTTAACAGTTCAAGTGTGATCTCAGGCTACCATACATGTGATAATTATTTCCCACATTTTATATCCCACCTTAATTTCTTATTGTTAACACATATATGCAAATAAAACTCTTTACTAAATAACATATTTATTCCGAATTAGTTTTTTGGGGGCACGTATGCTCTGTGATATGTTTCTTCATTCCTTCGTTTAATTTAATGATGGTAATCAATGCTTATATATACGGTACAGTAATGCCAGGTCAAGTTAACTCTTTTAAGTTTCATTGGTGGGAATGGAGATCATAACTTGCTTTCGAGAAAAAATCTAGAGCATTCAGTGATCATTCCTGGGATTTATAGAAGCAGTTCATAACAAGCAAAGCATGTAAAGCGTGGCAAAAATAAATTTCTGAACTCCTGGTTGATGGAGATGTACTTTGTGAAGCTAGCCATAAAGGGGGGGGAGCATTTAATTTCTGAATGCGTGAAATTGACGATCACATTATACGTCACTTATCTTACATTGCAAAGTACAGTTATAGGGTTTTAGTATTAAAATGTCATTATCTAAATAAAGTTTCTTACAAAACTGTTATTTGGAAAATAATATACATAATATAGATTTGCTTACTACCTGATGTTTCTATTAAAAAAGTGAGACTGTAGGAAAGTAGATAATTTACATTTGATAATTCATTTATTTCAGGTGACAAAAGTTAGACCTATGCACTAATGGTGATGCGCAATGCAAAGACCAATGAAGTAGTGCAAAACAGTCATGTAATGATTTATTTTGTAATATTTTGGCTATATTGCTTGTTATCAATAAAGTAATAATGATCCCATCCTTTTCAATTTACATTGCCTGTTACATTAATAGTCTTGGAAAAATATTCACTGCTTATTCTGGTGACATCTTTTTTAAATTTGGCAACAAAATATTGAGGTTGGTGATTTTTAGGGGCGACAACTTTTTAAAAGCCAGGACCATCCCTGTAATGTGTATGCTGGAAGTTCAACAGCCACACGAGGCCTCATTGGCTGGTTGGCTTCTGTGATTGGGATGAGTGCATGGATGGTATTGATAATTTGTTGTGAGTAGACAATCAGTGGTAGTTTACAGCAAGCGTGTTAAAAAGTATTTACTTTTAAGAATATACTGTCTTTCAATTAACCCCCAAATCACATCTTTATTCCTTAATTTCCACTATTTAATTCTGATTTAAAATTCAAGCCATGTCAAGATGAATGTTATGATTAAATTTATATTTTGGAAATTTGTTTACATCAGCACCGATTATTTCTACCGATACTGATTATACCGATTGTTCCAATAATCGACCCGATTATGAGTATGGCTGATTAATCGGTACAGCTTTAATCTTAGTTAAAAAAATTCTGGCCCAAATTAATGTGTTCTTTATAGGTCAACAGAAATTTGCATCCTTTCATAATTGTACAAGATTTGGAATATAACTGGTTTTGTTTCAGCTCTATATTTTAAGTTGTTTGAGTTTCAAGGATGAACTCGGGTACACTTATCTTGCTTTGTTGTTTGGTATATCAACTATCACAATCAAGGCATTCAAGGTCTGTGTCACTGATCAGTTTCTTCTCCATTTCTGCATCTTTACTCTAATATTGTGTCAGAGGTGACTCATGCTTGGTTACCCTCCTCATCTTCTAGTAACCTGGCAGCTCCTTCACAAGGGTCTTAGATATTATTATTATTATTATTATTATTATTATTATTATTATTATTATTAGGTGACTTCACCATAGTAAGGGGGGAAAACTATTTGCTGAAATTCCTGTTTTATGTAACTATGTCAAGTATTATCTTTTATTATGTATGTTTAATTTATATTGTATGCCTAATTTTGCCCATGACTGAAGGTAGTGAAAATAGTTTTTGCCTACCAGACTTTTGTCATGTTTGTCAAGATATTTACTAAAACTGAGTTCAAGGCCTAACCTTGTTTATAAACTTATCAAGTTCTGGTAGTGAACTTCTTTACAATATAATGGCAGTTTCCATTAAAAATGTCTAGCAACTGTTGAATTCCAGAATAGTCTAATGCATCATAGGTAAACAAAGTTCATTCATGTTTCAAATCATTCTTTGGGAATCTATGATCAGAGTTTGTAGTTGTGTTCAAATATAATTCTAGAAGAATGACTTTTTAAATTATACATTGGAATTGCAAAGCGCTCATTGACCTTTTTTTTACTAAAACACTATTTTGGGGATTTGAGAATTCATAGAATTCAATCAGAGACATTCAGGTTTGTATCTTTGAGGTATATGAAGTCTTCAAAACTATTGGAATTCATTCAGAACATTTTTAGTTTTGGACTTGTGATGGAATATTAAGGATTATTTGGAATTTAGTTCACTATACTGTAAGTGTCTCTTAAATTTTCACTTTGTAACTTAGAGAAATAAATCATTTGTTGATTTTACTAAACTTGATGGTTTCATTTCTTTCTGTTACATAGTTTAAGACCCAGAGTTGTAATACCAGTTATAAGTAGGTTATAGCACCACAAATGAACAGGACTGTGTATGGTATCACTGTTTACTAATGTTTCAAAAACTTTGTTTGATTTTAACTTTGTATTCTGGGAAATGAGTTATTTGTTGATTTTACTTAAATTGTTTGTTTCCCTTCCTTTCCATTATATATTTTATACTTTAAGACCTAGAGTCGTAACACTTTCTTTATGTGTTTTTTGGCTTGAACCTAAATTTTGCAGTGCATATGCAGTCAGGCGTGAATTATATGCCAGCTAATCTAGTACAAAGGAGGAAATATGATAACCAAGCAGATGGAAACAAGCTACAAGTTTTATTAAGTTATTAAAAATTTGGTGTCACTTTCCCAGAATTTTGTTTGATTGCATAAAATAGTGATTATTGGCAAGACAAAATTTGAATTTCTTTTTCTATCAACACAGTTGCCAGATTTTTTTCTACTCAGACATTTGAAATGTTATCAAGTTTTTGCAGGAGTATCAGGGATCTTTTTTATTTCCAATTAGATTTGCATTTCACTCATTTTTGCTGCTGAAGATAGGCCAACATTGTACAGTTGTAGTTGTAGTTGTAGATAGGCTGACATTGTACAGTTGTAGTTGTAGTTGTAGATAGGCTGACATTGTACAGTTGTAGTTGTAGATAGGCTGACATTGTACAGTTGTAGTTGTAGATAGGCTGACATTGTACAGTTGTAGTTGTAGATAGGCTGACATTGTACAGTTGTAGTTGTAGATAGGCTGACATTGTACAGTTGTAATTGTAGTTGTAGATAGGCTGACATTGTACAGTTGTAGTTGTAGATAGGCTGATATTGTACAGTTGTAGTTGTATATAGGTGACATTGTACAGTTGTAGTTGTAGTTGTAGATAGGCTGACATTGTACAGTTGTAGTTGTAGTTGTAGATAGGCTGACCTTGTACAGTTGTAGTTGTGGATAGGCTGACATTGTACAGTTGTAGTTGTAGATAGACTGACAATGTACAGTTGTAGCTGTAGTTGTAGATAGGCTGACATTGCACAGCTGTAGTATTAGATAGGCTGACATTGTACAGTTGTAGTTGTAAATAGGCTGACATTGTACAGTTGTAGTTGTAGATAGGCTGACATTGTACAGTTGTAGTTGTAGCTGTAGTTGTACATAGGCTGACATTGTACAGTTGTAGTTGTAGATAGACTGACATTGTACAGTTGTAGTTGTAGATAGGCTGACATTGTACAGTTGTAGTTGTAAATAGGCTGACATTGTACAGTTGTAGTTGTAGTTGTAGATAGGCTGACATTGCACAGTTGTAGTTGTAGATAGGCTGACATTGTACAGTTGTAGTTGTAGATAGGCTGACATTGTACAGTTGTAGTTGTAGATAGGCTGACATTGTACAGTTGTAGTTGTAGCTGTAGTTGTAGATAGGCTGACATTGTACAATTGTAGTTGTAGATAGACTGACATTGTACATTTGTAGTTGTAGTTGTAGATAGGCTGACATTGTACAGTTGTAGTTGTAGATAGGCTGACATTGTACAGTTGTAGTTGTAGATAGGCTGACATTGTACAGAGTTTATCAATTAATGTAATCAATTGCACAAGGAATAACATTTTTGTGGTGGATTTTCATTTTCTTAACTTTAACATTTTCAGCTGCTTCATAATGTATTATTTTACTATTATTTCACTATCTTCTTATGCTGCAAGATGAAATGTTTGTGCTGATTGTACTGTTACAAATGTCTACAAGATTTTGCACCTTTACAGTCATTTCTCCTTATCAGTTCTTTAATTTTTGGATCACATCATCACCATAGAGAAAAGAGATGGGGTTGTTCAGATTGCAGAGTGGAAAACTTCTTTTTTCAAGTGGCATCTTAACATTTATTATTTGCAGCGAGAAATGTTATATTGAACTTGGTCCATTACAGTAATACAGTCCTTAATGTCGGGAGTTATTGTCATTTGTGCTTTTACAAGTTTGACTATGGGCATAATGGCAAGTTGTGTCTTGAAAATTCTTATCAGCCCTCAGTTCAGTTCTATGCAGACCTCTAGATTAACTTTACTGAGTCCGATTTTGTCTTCAGTGTTATGGTTAATACCCAGCATTATTATAAGTGTCTTCATAATTATCATAGTTAGGGTTAATACCCAGCGTTGTAATAAGTGTCTTCATAGTTATCATAGTTGGGGTTACTAACCAGCATTATTATAGGTGTCTTCATAGTTATCATAGTTAGGGTCAATACCCAGCATTATTATAAGTGTCTTCATAATTATCATAGTTAGGGTTAATACCCAGTGTTTTCATCACAAGTGTCTTCATCATTATGGTTAATACCCAGTATTCTCATCATGTGTCTTCATAGTCAGGGTTAATACCCAGTATTATCATCACGTTTCTTCATAGTTATGGTTATTACCCAGCATTATTGCCTTGTCACAAGTGTCTTCATAGTTAGGGTTAATACCCAGCATTATTGCCTTGTCACAAGTGTCTTCATAGTTAGGGTTAGTACTCAGCATTATTGCCTTGTCACAAGTGTCTTCATAGTTAGGGTTAATACCCAGCATTATTGCCTTGTCACAGGTGTCCTCATAGCTGGGGTTAATACCCAGCATTAATGCCTTGTCACAGGTGTCTTCATAACTAGGGTTAATATCCAGCTTTATTGCCTTGTCACAGGTGTCTTCATAGCTAGGGTTAATACCCAGCTTTATTGCCTTGTCACAGGTGTCTTCATAGCTAGGGTTAATACCCAGCATTATTGCCTTGTCACAGGTGTCTTCATAGCTAGGGTTAATACCCAGCATTATTGCCTTGTCACAGGTGTCTTCATAGCTAGGGTTAATACCCAGCTTCATTGTTAGGGTTAATACCCAGCATTATCATCACAACTGACTTCATAGTTAGGGGTAATACCCACGGTTATTATCATATGCATCATCATAGTTAGGGTTAATACCCAATAATTTAAGCGAAATTTAAACATTTTCTATGCTTATCTATTCAAGTTATCTAAATTCTGCCCTGTTAAACTCTTTATCCATCATTATCCCTACCTTGCTAATGGATGGGCCATCCTACTATTAAAAAGAAACCCTTGATGCCTTCTGCTGTGCCTGTTGGAGATGTTATAAAATCCAACAGCAACAACAACATGCATATAACAAAAAATAATTCACTCATAAAGCAACTTAACATCTCCCCACCTTTGATAACACCAGACAAAACATTTTCACACACACACACACACACACACACACACACACACCTATTTGATACTCAGGACCCACAGGCAATACACATCAATGGCCATATAAAACCAAATTCTCTAAAGTGCTACGCAAAGCTAGCAAAATCCAGAAATTTGTTATATCAGACTAGTTTCTTCTAAATTTGTTGAACACCCACAATTCACCCCAGTTGAATCAAATATAATAATGGTATTGTAAATGTAAACTCCTGTACTTATCAACCAGAGTTGCTCATACATTTGTCCACATGCTATTCCACAAAAACATTTCCATGTAGCTTATCATTGTACTAGTGATAGCAACATTTGCCTTATTTCCAGGACAGAAAATATTAATCTCCAAGAAAGTCATGGATTAGAAATTTCCAGATGTCACTTTACATTTTATTAGAACTGTACCCTGTAGCCATATTGTACTGCACAGTATCATACCATAGAACATTTTCCAAATTAGGACTGACGAAAGTTAAAACTTTAATAGTATAAAAGATATTATTTATTGTCAATTTCATATGACATCCATCGATTAAATATGATAATAGGGAAATAATATCAAATTATTTTTAGTTTCTATTTTCTCATGCGTAGAACATGTGTCTTTAGGGTCGACATGTCACCCATTTACCCTCATTAAAGTATTTGCCTTAATGCGCAGTACTTGTATTTGGAAAAACAAAAAACATGGTTCAAAACACTCATTGCACAATACTTCCAATACAATACAATTATGACATTTTTCTTGATTGTTTTTGTTTCCTTTTCTAAGAATGCAACCTTGTATACATCTAGTTCTGATACTGAAGTTATCCAAATGAGATTAAACTCAGACCTTATTAGAGTCCAAAACTGGGCACAACAAAATAGGATGGTAATTATGAAGGTAAAACAAAATTTATGATTTTGGGGACATCACATAAGCTACACAAGTCAGGGAACCCAAAACTATCTCTTGCAATAAATAATCATCCATTAGAAAATGTCAAACATGAAAGGCTTGTAGTTGTGTCTGTAGATGATAATTTATTATGGAATGACCATATTGATAAGATTTGCAAAACACTGGCATCCAAAATTGCCCTTCTCAGCAGAATCAAGAAATATTTACCATTGTCTGCAATTGGTGAGCAGGAAGTGGCTGCTGTGAAAGGTTAATTAAGATTCTTGATACAAGTGAATGATATTTCTGTTAATGCAGGTATTAATTTGTTGGCTGTTTTCAAAATATTGAAGAATCAAATTGTCACAGGTGATGAAACAGGAATTTACTCTTTTAAACCCATCTCTAGAGGAAATAAGTTTGGATCAGAGAAACAGAGACTGCAGTTGCTTCGAGTAGTTGTACTGTCATGAGAGTTTTATACACATTATATTTCACTACAAAAGACCTGGTCTTTCAGGTACCTGTACCTGTCACTACTAGCATCAGTTGATATTTTGTATCCAGCAAGAGTGTTACTGAATGTATTCAGACTCTCTGTCTACTCCATGACAATGCTCCATTGCATACATTTACCATTATGACCAACTTTTTGCTGAATCCTGTTATCAAACATTTACTGTGGTGCAGATGAGGCCTGTTGATTTTGTGATCAGAAGGCCCAGAGTTAAGATCATCATTGTGGCTCCAAAAGAAATGGGTTTAGCAGAATAAGTTTTGTTCTTGAGTAAGTTTCTTAACCAGACTTTGTGCAATGTCTGCACTTTGGCTAATAAAGAAACCTGTTGACTCTAGGATCTAAAGGTTAGAGGTCATAGTTTGTATAACACAAACAATAATGGCTTCTGTATATAGTAAGTTTGCTTCTAAATGTCATACCTGATGAAAGGCCCAGGTTGTTGAGAACTTTGGTAAGTAATCTCTGGAGACAACCATTCCGTCCTAATGCCTACATAGAGGACCATTAAACAAATAATAATGAGACTAGCAGACATCAGTATTACTCCCACCAAAAATGCAGTGGAAACAATTTTCACTGAAATTTCAACATTAGCCTTCCATATGGATAAAAAACTAATCACAAGTCCAGTTTTTAAAATTTTCTTCATAGTTTGTGCTTGCATGTAGAACTGGTAGATACATACAATTTGAATTTTCTTGCATCTCAATAGGTAGAGAGCTAGTAATTTTAAACTATTTTCTTTTTTTTTTCTTTTCCAGGAGAGTTGTATGATCAAGATGCAGGTCAGCTTCAGTTGAAAGTCATAAAATATGTAAGTATTCATACCATGAATGATACTGTCACTAATTTCATACTTGTCATTTTATATAGAGACCAGTACCTATGTTTTACTTGCATTCATAGGCCATATACTTTCATAGGCCATATTCTAGTTGTCTTATTAACTTGATGGATTTCGTTGTCAGTTTGCATAACCGCTCCGGTGGCCTAGTGGTTAGAGTGTCCGCCTCAGATGCGGGAGGTCATGGGTTCGATCCCCGGCTGAGTCATACCAAAGACTTAGAAAAATGGTACTAACAGCTGCCCCGTTTGGTGCTCAGCATTAAGAGGTTAGTGTTAGGACTGGTCGGCCTGGTGTCAGGATAATGTGACTGGGTGGGACATCATGCCACATGTCTGTGGCATGATGTCCCAGTGCTAGACATCACTATAAACTGCCACACTGCAGACATCGTAGCGATATGACTGAAAAATTGTTAAAAGCTACGTTTAAAAAAAATCCAAATCCAGTTTGCATGGTGACTGTATATATTGTACTTGCATTCATAAGTCATGTACAAGTCATCTCTTAAACTGAATGAATTTCATTTGCAGTTTGCATGGTGACTGTATATATTTTACTTGTATTCATAAGTCATGTACAAGTTATCGTATTAACTGGATGGATATCATTGTAATGACTTTATTTAAAGAGGGTAACACAATTAGCTAAGAACTAATCTACCTCGATGCCCTCATACAAAGGAATTTATTTATTTTAGCTGCATCTCTGAATCTGTATTAGAGATCTGTAGATGATATTGAGTCTGTTAGTAAAAGTGGTAGGTCATTAATAAAATAAATAGTAATGGACCTAGAATCGAGCCTTGTGGGTACTTCATATCTTCTATTTTATGTTAAAATGATTGGTTGTTGTCAAGGTCATGATGTGACTACGTGGGTTAAGAAGTAAACACTTTTTAATTTTTATTCTGGGATTAAAATCATTGGTCTAATCAAGGCCATATTCTGTGTATGTGATATAAACATGATCATGTGCCCCCACCCCCACCCTACCCGATTTCGCAAATTGGGGGAATTTAGAAACTGCATCTTATGATACAATATAATCTTTGTTTTGAGAGAGATTTCTCAGTTTTGGGCTTTTCATACTGATGTCAAGTTAATTTGTTGTAGCCAGATTTGAGCTATACTAATTCTTCAGATCCGTTGGATTTCAAAAGCATTAATTCTTTATTATCTGGAAATATTTTGAGGAATGCACACACAGAAATTTTGGAAAGACATTGCTTACAAATTTAATTTGGATTTCCAACACCGGAGTGCTGTTATTTGTATTTCTACAAGGAACTGTAGCTAAGCACAGTACTGACTACAGCATACGTCATTGCCATCCATCTTGGATTTTGCATCAGGATTCGAATTTGAAATCATTAGAACATTTATTACTAATACTTTTGTAATTTAATTCGTGGATTATTCTTAGATTATTTTTGGATTTGATTCTTGAAACTGTAAGTTCTTCTCCTTTTTTCCTTTTTACAGAATTTTCCAGGAAAATAATTTATTTGTTAAATTTTAAAAAGCTTGTTTTCACTCTTTCTGTGTTACTGTTTATTCGAGCCTAAACACATAACACTATATATTTTACTTGCATTCATAAGCCATATACAAGTTGTCTTATTAAATGGCTGGATTTCATTGTCAGTTTGCATGGTGACCGTATAAGTTTTATTTACGTTCATAAACCATATACAAGTTGTCTTATTAAATGGATGGCTGTTGTTGTTGTTGTTGTAGGGTTTAATGCCATTTTTTAGCACACGAAAGGCTATACATGGCGGCCAGTATTAATGGTGGAGGAAGAACCCGGGAAAACCCTGGGAAGAACTACCGACCCACGATAGCTACTGGCAAGCTTTCTCACATACCCACATTGGCAGAATCTGAGACTCGAACCCATGCAGACAGAGGTGAGATGACAGTGATCCGTAACGGAGAGCGCTTTAGACCACTCGGCCACTCGGGGCCCCCTTAAATGGATGGATTTCATGGTCAGTTTGCATGGTGACTGTGTATGTTATATTTGCATTCATAAGCCATATACAAGTTGTCTTATTTAATGGATGGATTTCATTGTCAGTTTACATTGTGACTGTATATGTTTTACTTGCATTCATAAGCCATATACAAGTTGTCTTATTACATGGATGGATATCACTGTCAGTTTACATGTTGACTGTATATATTTTACTTTTTTTGTGCCTAAAACTCACCATTCATTCAATGTGAATACATCCTCCCATAGAGTGGAGAAAAAGTCAGAATGACCTTTTGCAATCCACTCATTTTTTGCACACCACTATATATGTCATGTGGTTGTATGCAGAAGGTAGATATTATTTGTCATCTTTTTCATAGATGTCTGCCAAAACTGTCACTAGAGAAATTACAACTTTAGCAACTTAACCCTCCTGTTGGGGAGGTAGAGCACTGTGACAGTGGGTTGCACCCTCCCATTAGGGAGGTACAGCACAGCAATAGCAGGTCATGCCCTCCCATTAGGGAGGTAGAGTACCATGATAGTGGGTTGCACCCTACCTTTCAAGTAGGTACAGCACTGCAACCATATGGTTGCATCATCCATTTAGGGAGGGTGAGCACCCCATCAGCAGGCTGCTTCTTCCCATAAGGGAGGTAGAGCACCACAATACATAGTGTGCTTCTGTTAATGTATTGCCCCCTTTTATTTGGGAGGCAAAACACTGCACCCATGATGCACAAAGTGCTACCCCTCAAACTACATTTTACTTGCATTTTTAAATTATTTTACCAATCATGTTATTACCAGATAGATGTCATTGTAACTTTACCGGTATGTTTTATTTCTAAATCAGATACCACTCATCTCATTAACTGGATGGACATAACAGTCACTTTGGGTTGTGACCAGTACCTATGTTTTACTTGTATTCATAAAACATATACCACTCATCTAGTTAACCATATGGACATAACAGTAACACTTTGAGTTTTGGCCAGTACCTATGTTTTACTTGTATTCATAAATCATATACAAATTCAGGTCGTTAACTGGATGGACATAACAGTCAAGAAACTGAAAATCTACCAATGCGATGAAAGCACAGTTAGATGGTTTGCTTCATACTTAAGTGAGAGAACACAACATGTTTATATAAATAATCTTCTGTCTAAATGTCTTTACAGAATGCCCTAAACAAATTGGAAAACTGGTGCACATGCAATGGCATGGTGGTAAATACTGGTAAAACTAAAATATTACTTATCACAACACAGCAAAAAGGGACAAATATTGATAGTGATGAACTATGTCTGACATGGAAGGATAAAAATTTGCAAATGGTCCGTCATGATTGACTACTTGGTATTTTGGTAGATAATAACCTGTCATGGACTGAACATATCAAACATATTAGTAAAAAGTCAATTCAAGTTTATGGCTTCTCAATAGGATAAGACATTTTCTTCCTGAAAGGCACAGAAAACTATTTCATAACAGTTACATACAACCCTATTCTGACTACTGTAATGCAGTGAGGGGTGATTCAAATGAAAAAAACATAGCAAAGCTGGCACATCTTCAAAAAAGTGCATTTGGGCTAATATCAATCCAGAAAGAAAGCAAGGAAAATTTAGTGGTAAGTTAAAAATATTACCTATTAAAGACCGAATCTGTTTGAGAAAGCCAAATTAATGTACAGAATATCCAATAATAGTGCTCCTGAATAGTTACAATCACTATTCCAGTATAGGCTACCTAGTAATACTCCCCACCTGCGATCCATGTCTGCCAAACAGTATCAAAGTCCCAAACCAAATAAGGAATTATTTTTAAAAAAGTTTCCAGTGCTTCAGAACTTTGCTCTGCAATAGTATTCCAGTCGAGATTAGAAATGCCCACTCTGTTTCCTTCTTCCAAATCCAGTATATCCAGCTAAAATAAATAAATTCCTTTGTATGAGGGCATTGAGGTAGATTAGTTCTTAGCTAGTTGTGTTACCCTTTTTGAATAAAGTCATTATTATTATTATTATTATTATTTCAAATGCATTAATCTGTCAAAAGTCAGAGTGATCATCATGATTCATGACTAAAATCAAATATTTAAATATTTGATAAAAGAATATTGTTCATGTTTTTCTAGCAATTTGGAAAGGCAAGAAAAGACTGAGATGGGTCTATATTATTTACATCATCTTTTGTTCCAGCTTTATGCCATGATGCTAACTTGGCAGTTTTCAAAGTCTGTGGAGATGTTTTAGACCTAATACTTTGATTATCAATAAAAGCAATGCAATCTGCTATAATAGCAGGTGCAGCTACCTTTAGTAGCCTTGGTCCTGTGTCTTTACAATCATCCATTGTTTGAATATATTTCAACACTAAACTTATATTGTTAGGTAGTTGTTTTAGCACAAAAGTTGGACCACTCCAGTGGCCTAAGGGTTAGAGCATCCAACTCGGATGTGGGAGGTCACAGGTTCTAACCCTGGCTGAATCATACCAAAAGACTTATACAAATGGTACTAACAGCTGCCTCGCTAGGCACTCAGCATTAAGAGGTTAGTGTTAGGACTAGTTGGCCTGGTGTCAGGATAATATAACTGGGTGGGACATCATGCTACATGCCTGCGGCATGATGCCCCAGTACTAGACGTCACTATGAACTGCCACACTGCAGACATAATGGTGATATGACTGAAAAAATTTGAAAGCTAAGTTAAAAGTACACACACACACACACACACACACACACACACACAGAGTTTTCGGGTTCCAGATGACCAGAGGAAATTTTACGTTATTAAAGTTTTTCAGCAATTTAGCAAAAAGTAACTAAAAATAGTTGAGATTCCATTCAGATTAGATTTATTTATATCTCCCTGTACCATATTCAGTAAAAAGAAATCTCTAGATGCTTTTTGGTTGTTTCTGTTTTTGTCCAGCACATTTATCAGGTACTCTTTTGCCTTGTCTTGTCATTTTATTCCTCCAGATTTTATATTAAGCTTAATTTTCTACAGATCTTAGATGGCCTCTTTACTTTATTGTATCTCACTTTATTGTATCTCACATTTCTGGGGAGATCCAACATGGCTGGTATTGTTTCTTTATCCTGTGCTTTTTTTTAGAGGATCATCATGGTTTTTGAAAAGATTTTTGTTTAAGTCTTGTGTGCAGAATTTGTACTATTCTTTCTCCTTGATAGTAATAAATTGCAACTTTTCCTTGATCCATATTTAGGTGTGATTTAAGTTGTTTTGAATTTCCACATGGAGAAGATGCTAAATTATTCCCAAGTGGAAGACCCCTGAGATCAGTGAGGCTAGCCACTATGTAAGAGGTAATTTCCACAAGAAATAGCCATAAAAAAGTATAGAAAGTGGAGGAATAAAGCTAAGCACCTAATAGAAAAAGCAAAAAAAGAACTATTATAAACAGGCTTTTGATGAAAGTAAGAGTACCAAGACATTGTGGAAGCATCTAAAAGACTTGAACCCACCCAAGAACAGCTGTTTTCCACCTAGACTTAAGCAAGATGATGATACAGCAACATTTGTACAAGACATTTTGGGAATGTTCAATAATTTCTTCATAAGCATCTCCTGTAACAGTATTCAGAACCAGACTAACATCCCAATTGAATCTGATGCTCTTCTATCATTTATAAGAGCTAAAATTCCTGATGATCATTATTTTTCAGTAGCTAATGTTAGTGAAGCTCATGTTTTTGATATGCTAATTAAGGTGAATATTAATAAATCATATGGATTGGATGGTATTGGTCTATGAATTCTTAAAATTGCTGCACCAGTAATTACAAAGTCATTAATGCATATCATAAACTTAAGTATAATGAGTGGTAATTTTCCAGAAACACTGAAATGTGCAATGGTTACACCTATCTTTAAGAAAGGAGAAAAGGGTGATACAATGAATTACAGATCAATATCAGTTCTACCTGTATTGTCAGAATTATTTGAAAAGCAAGTAGTTTTACAGGTCTATAGAATTTTTAAAACTTACTCTCTATTTCATAAAATGCCATCAAGATTTAGAAAGCACCACTCGTGCCAACAGAACTAACACAATATTAAGATCTTTGGCTGAAGGAAATGGATAATAGTTGTATGACTGCGATGTTTTCTTTGACTTCTAGAATGCCATTGATCTTGTTGATCATGAAATTCTGCTGCAAAAGTTGAACAGTTACAGGTTTGATAATCCTCCTTTAAACTGGTTTAGATCATACCTAAACCTTTAAGGTCTCAACAAGTAAGCGATGGCAATATTAGCTCACAGATTCACACTACTCATTCAGGGGTCCCTCAAGACTCAGTTTTATTCCCTTTCCTCAATCTTATCTGTGTAAACAATCTACCATCAAATAATGAATCCATAAATACATATTTGTTTGCAGATGATGTATACATCTAGTTCTGATACTGATGTTATCCAAAAAAGATTAAACTCAGATCTTATTAGAGTTCAAAATGGGGCACAACAAAATTGATTGGTAATCAATGAAGGTAAAACAAAATGATTCATTTTGGGGACATCACAAAAGCTGCACATGTTAGGAAACCCAGAACTATCTCTGACAATAAATAAGTATGAAGCTTGTAGGTGTAATTTACAATAAGATGACCATATTGACAAGCTTTGTGAAACACTGTCATCCAAAATTGTCCTACATAGCAGAATCAAGAAATATATACCTATGGAAACTCATAATCTATACTACAGGTCATATATTCTTCCAACAATGGATTATCGTTAAACTGTATGTGGAAACTGCCAAATCTGTGCTTGACAGGACTTATAAACTTCAGAAACAGGCAGCACACATAATTTTAGATGCATCTTTTGATCATCGCTCAAAAGCATTGTTAACAGAACTAAAATGGCTCACAATATATGAAAGAATAGATTTTTACAAGGCAGTTCATGTATATAAATGACTACTTGGAGCTGCACCAGAGTATATTCAGGACTTATTCAGGCTTTTTCAAAACAGTACCGATTCAGATCAATATCACATGGAAATCTTCAAGCACCAGAACCAAGAACAGAGCAATTTAAAACAAGCTTCCAAATTACTCTGGTACATTTGTGTGGAACAAGCTTCCACTACATGTAAAATCTGCTGAAAATATTACAGTATTTAAGGAGCTATCATGAGTATGTGTGTGTTTCAAATAGATTGTAATGGAATTAGGTATTTTAATACTAAACATGTAAAATAAACAGTAATTACAGTTATCTTTGATATTATGAAGAATGTTATACTATCCTTAAGAGGGACTCAAGAGAGATTAGTTGTAATTATTATTATTATTATCATGGCCACAACAGTGGCTTGTTTTAAAATCTAATTGTTCAAGAATATCAGAGATGGCTTTAATTCTCACCATTGTAAAAAGAGCAATTTTATTTTGAATCTCTGGAGATTCTTTTCAGATATTAGAACATAAATCCCTTTCAGGGACTCTTATTCATCAGTGCCTTTGAGGGGCTTTTGCTTAATTTTGTTTCATTGTAGTCATTACAAATGTCAGATACCCTCTTCTGTTCATGCATGAAAAGTGTCAACAGACTCTTTGGGCAGTATCTGGAGCGCTTCCATGAGAATCTAATTAAGTGCTTACTCACTTGCTAAACTGATTTATTTTGACAGCTGTTAAAAACTTAGTGATCCTTTGGCATGATAATAGAAGCAAATGGGGGATGTGAAGAAGTTGTCTCCTCCAAAATAATACTACAGCAGTGCTGCACTCATTTAGTCCCTGTAATTTGGATAGTTTCAGGTCTTATTTTTGGATAGCTTCCATTTCATTTTATTGCCCATGCAGGATCGCATTGCCCATGGTGGGATAGTATGAGATCAAACTTCCTTTTGTGTGTGTGTGTATGTATATATGTATATATATATATATATATATATATATATATATATATATATATATATATATATATATATATATAAATAGAGCCAGAGCAAGCTTTTCAAAATTTGTTCTATCTGTGGCTTAGAATATCATCCCAGAACTTGATGACTGAAACTGCTTAAGCCCTTCATCTTCCCACATTTTAGTCTTGGATTGTACTTATTTCTATGTTTTCCTGCTCACTGTCTTTTATTTCTCTAACTCCGATTTCCATTACAAAATATTATCATGTGGGATGAGCTGCAGGTAAGATGCCAAATAAGACAAACAATTCTTGTCCAGATTTATATTGTCTGATGTTTATTAAAACTATGCTGTGTAAAGAGTTATTTTCGTGAGCAATGGCAGATACCTTTGCAAGTTGAAACGTCTGAAAAATTATCATTTTTGATATTCTTATAACTTAAACACTGAAATGTGAAGAATAATATTGAGTTTTCTGTAAATGTTTTGTTTGTATGGTGAAATGTCAGGAGTTTTTGTGTAAATCCTTGATTGTTTTGTTTGTATGGTGAAATGTCAGGAGTTTCTATGCATTTCCTTGATTGTTTTTTTTGTATGGTGAAATGTCAGGATTTTCTGTGCATTTCCTTGATTGTTATGTTTGTATGGTGAAATGTCAGGAGTTTCTGTGCATTTCCTTGATTGTTTTGTTTGTATGGTGAAATGTCAGGAGTTTCTGTGCATTTCCTTGATTGTTATGTTTGTATGGTGAAATATCTGGAGTTTTTGTGCACTTCCTTGATTGTTATGTTTGTATGGTGAAATGTCAGGAGTTTCTGTGCATTTCCTCCAAAATGGACTGTTCCATATTTCAAAACTTGCAGCATGCATTCAAGAGAGTGTTACGAGTCTATGCTATTAAAATAAGTAACAGAATAGTGAAGATAACAAGCTTTGTAAAATTTAACAAATAATTTATTTCCCTTTGAATACAAAGTGAAAAATGAGAAGAAAAAAACTTAAGGTTTTACCAGTTAAATCGAAAAATAATCCAAGAATTAAAAAACACAAGTCCTATCAGTGAAAAGTTCTAAGTGATTCACAGTTCAAATCCCAGTGAAAATCCAAGATGGAAGGCAGTGACGTATGTAATAGTCAGCATTGTACTGATGTGTCAACAGTCTGTTGTTGAATCACAGAAAATATTCTGCCAGTTTTTTAATTCCGTATAAATTTCTGTAAATGTCTTTGTCCAAGGATCAATTTAGAGCACTTATGTATTTCCAGGGAAAACAATCACTTGAATTCAATAATTTAAAGAAAATATAAATTCAGCCCCAAACTGGACACAACATAAAACTTAACACTTGACATCTCAAGTGTTAAGGCACAACTGATAGAATTCTTATCATAACATCGGTTATAAGACTAACTAAAATGCAAAACAGATTTCAGGATGGGGGTCACAAGTTCATCCTTCTGGAAAAAATTGAAGTTTGTTTTTGAATTAACATGTGCCTCATGTCACGTAGTTCAGGTATGACCTTTACTCAACTTAATGATTCTTACTTTGAGAAAGAATAAAAAACAAATTTAAAAAAGTTGTTTACCAAAACTGTCACTGATTTTAGGGTCAGCAGCTAGGTATTTACATCAGTGAAATAAATTTTAAAAAAAAATCAATCAGGTCAAACAGAACTGAACTTAATTCTTTAAAATAATCAAGTCCAGTAAGCAATTATACATTACCATAACATATAATGGAATAAAAAATATTTTAAAATTAACAGACAAATAATTAATTTAAATATACATAACAAGAGTTCCTTTTGCAATTGGCATATGGCTCCATGCCTACCACACACTTGCTTTGGCCATCATGTACACATCCTTGCTTGGTTGGCTCAACATCCACCAGGGATATTACTGATTTGCAAATTTCTGTTTTTCCTGCACTTTTTACAGCCACATTTGTCTGATGAGAGTTAAGAGAAATTAGGCATATACATCTTGTACAGTGTTTCATCTAATACTTTTTTCAAATGATGCTAGGTAACATTTATTTTACCCAAAGTAACTTTCACAATTTTCTTGTACTTTAGTCAAGCTGCCTTTATGCAAAATGAATCCCTCATCCAAGCATTTGTGAAGGATGAGGGACATTATTGGAGTAAAGCTGGATGCTGAGCAAACCCGATCTTGACAGGATTTATAAACTTCAGAAACAAGTAGCACGCATAATTTTAGATGAATCTATTGATCATCCCTTAAAAGCATTGTTTACAGAACTCAAATGGTTCACAATATATGACAGGATAGATTTTCACAAGGTAGTTCTTTTATATAAATGCCCACATGAAACTGCACCAGAGTATCTTCAGGACTTATTCAGGTCTTTTTCAACACAATACCAGTTGAGATCAGTATCACATGGAAACCTAGCACTAAAACCAAAAACAGAGCAATTTAATAAGAGCTTCCAATACTCTATTATAGTTCTGTGGAGCAAGCTTCCACTGCATGTAAAATCTGCTGAAAATATTAGAGTATTTAAGAAGAGATATCATGAGCATGTATGTGTTTATAATAGATAATGGAATTTAGTATTTTAATACTAAACATGTTAAAATAAACAGTAATTATTGCTATCTTCATATAATGTGCATTGTTATTCTCTTTTTAAGAGGGCTTTATTGGAGATGAGTCCTTGACTAATGCATCACCCTCTATAAATAAAATGACCGCTCCGGTGGCCTAGTGGTTAGAGCGTCTGCCTCGAATGCAGGAGGTCATGGGTTCAATCCCTGGATGAGTCATACCAAAGACTTTAAAAAATTGGTACTAACAGCTGCCTCGCTTGGTGCTCAGCATTAAGAGGTTAGTGTTAGGACTGGTTGGCCTGGTGTCAAGATAATGTGACTGGGTGGGACATCGTGCTACATGTCTGGGGCATGATACCTCAGTGCTAGTCATCACTTTAAACTGCCACACTGCAGACATCGTAGTGATATGACTGAAAAATTGTTAAAGCTACATTAAAAATCCAAATCACACACACACACACGCTCTATAAATAAATTATTATTATTATTATTATTTATACATAGCATGTTACTCTGTTATTGGCAGAAACAGGCGCTCTTCAAAGAAAAGGAAACTCTTTTATCTTTCACATGAAGTATCCTATATAAACAAGCCACCCGCATGAGGTATCTCATAGTTTAAATTGAAGTGTTGTCTGTATAAGACAGGAAGGGAAAACCCCATTGTAGTAAAACCCCAGCTTGCAACAAAGGATGGTTGGATGTATACATGCTCAGCCTCCTGCTTTACTCCAATAATGCCCCTCATCCTTCACAAATGCTTGGATGTTGGGTTCATTATTTTCTGTAAAGCCTTTGGCCTCTCATGTATACATAACATCTTAAAAGATAGACAACAAAACATCTGCTACAACATCAATAGGAAAAATGGAACACATATTAACCTGTAAATCATAATCAAACAAAACATATTATTTATGTACTATTCATAACTGCTTCAGCAAAACCCTTACTATTAGCCTGAATATTCATCAGATAAAATTTGTGAAAAGTCTTCACTGAAGTCCAGTCTGCTGTTTTCAAGATATTGTTCAAGGAACAGCCTTGTCTGAAAGCAACTGATGCTGCAGCAGTTCTGTAAGAATTAGCTTTGAATTTAGACATATCATTTCCTGACTGTTCTAAAACCATTTTTAACCGTCTTGCAATAGTACTAGGTGTCACAGCTCTATAGGAACAATAAGATATTACAACTTGAGTATATTTCTGAAGATTTTTAGTCCAGTCAAGATAATGCAACAAAGTATGCATAGCAGAGAGCTTCTCATCCTTATAATTTAGTAGTTCCATTTGGAAATTCTTACCTTGTTTTGAAGTTTTCAACAAATCTGAATAACTGAATAACTATTTTATCTGCCATGCAAGTCATGTAAATTCAAAGATTTCAGAGTTTGTGCTTTTGGAGCTGTAAATAAAGAAATGAGCAACCAGCTTTGTTGTTACTAACCTTAGAGATATAGTTTCCAAAGGAATACAAAGGTATTTTAAGACTTTTAATCCCTAGTGTCAACATATCTTCGTTTTGGTGAACTTCTGAGCATTGACGACACTCTAAGACTTACCTTCAGTTACCAAAGAATCTAAGTACGAAATAACTGTTACCTCAGAGACACAAAAGGGATTAATTTCCCTGATCTTACCAAAAAAAATCCATTTTTTCCATAGCACATTATATTGTTTAGTTATTCCTGGTCTCCATGAATTGTTAATGATGACCACAGCTGTTGTTAGAAGTCCTTGGTTTTGAATCAATCTCCTGATGCAGTCACTGTGACTAAAGATAGGGCCTTCCCTAGAGAATGAGTTTGACTATTGTGTGGATGAGTAAGGATGTTTTTGTGCCTTGGAAGTCGAATTGGAAGAGAAATTAAACATGACAAGAGTAAAGGAACCCAGGATGTGATGTCCATTGTTACGTCAGAGACACAAAATATATGGGAAGAGGAAAAATATATGGGATTAAATCATGCCAAGAGAAAGAAAAGGCATCAGTTTTAAAAGCACCTGGTTCTGGAAAGCATGAGATGAACTTCTTTAACTGACGGTTTAATCTAGATGCTAAAAGATCTGTCTGGAACAAAAGGCTGTGCACACAACCTTTGAAAAATTTCTCTCTTTAGCATCCATTCAGTTTAGTCAGAAAAGTTCCTGGACAGAAAATCTGCCTTTTATTTTATTAAGTTCCAAATACCTGTAGTGCATTTGTGCTTCCAGGATTGCATAAAAGTCATTAATAATCATACCAGTAAATGATGCCAACTCTTGTACACTAACATATTTTCTATCAATGAGCTGCTTGGCAAAAGCATGGATCTTTTCCTCTTTCTCCTCAGTAAGAAAAATCTTAAACTGTTCAGAGTCTAACCCAAAATCCAAAAAGGTAATTCACCGAGATGGAATAAGCACTGAATTTTCTAGATTAATTGTGAAATCAAGATTTTTAATGTCTCAATCATAGTCCATGTGTTTTGCAAGCAAATGTGACCACCATCCAGATTCAATGAGTCATCAATATAATAGGAACATCTAATGCACTGCTGTCTAAACCATACATAAATGGGTTTTAGGATCTTAGTGAAAATTCTTGGAGCAGAGGAAAGCCCAAAAGGTAAACACACAAACTGAAAAAGTTGATCATTCCAAATAAACTTGAGAAACTTATGAAAATCTATATGTATTGGAATACTAAAATAAGCATCCTTTCGATCAGATGAAGTAAAGAAATCATTTTTCTGGATGAGATTTAGAATAGTTCGAAATGTTTCTTGCTTGAAATGTTCATTACAATCAGATTTGTTGTTTCAGGTTAATAACACCAAAATTTTCCTTTAGGTTTGGTATCAATAATGTTGTTCGAAAGAAATTGATTACTCTCGCATGTGGATGGAACTATACAGCTCCTTTGTGTAGAAGTTCAGTGATTTCATTTGAAATAATGGTTCTCTGCTCATTAGAAAAGGGAATTTCTTTTGAAAAAAGGACAGGAAAGGCATGGAATCGAACTCTATTTTGTACCCCAAAACTGTTTGCAAAATCCATGGATCATAAGTACAATTGTTCCATATAGCAATACAGTGTTTAAGCTTTCCACAGAGCTTACCTCAATAGATTTTAATTTGTGGGTTCATTTGGGGGACTAGTATAGGCAGGTCTCCTTCCTGTATTGGAATTTTGGCATTGATACCTGTACATATTTTGAGCACTATAAGGTTGAGATTGAAATCTTGCCCTCTGATTGAAACCTGGACCTCATATGGGTCCACCACCTCTAGCACTATGGCCTCTACTGAAACCTCTATAAGTCTGGGCAAAAGTTTCTTTTGCAAGTACAAACCCAGCATCACATCTTTTAACTTCTTGCCCACAACATCCCCAAAAAGCACAAATGTTTTGGGGGTATGCATATTACAAAGATTGCAATATTTCCTTTTTACATGTGGTTGAATCATATACCTCCTTCTGAGGGAGACATGATATTGCACCTGACCCATAAGGGTAACAGCATCTGAAATTTGGGTCTTTGCTTCTTCATTAGTGGCAGTCTGAGACTTAAGTAATTCTGCTAATTGGACAATTGGCATCATGCCTGCAGCAACAAGATTTTGTATATCCCTAAACACTTTGTCATAAGAGTGAACTCTTTTGCTAAGGTCATTCCAAATTTCTTGATTGACAAATGGGGGGCCCAACTTATCACAGTTTTCTGGGATCTTGTACTTCTGTACAGTTTCATCTGCTACACATAAAGAAATGCATGCATGCAGTATTAATCAGCTCTGCTAAGGATTTAGGTATTGGCTCTCCTTTTTGGGGAGTTTTTAGTTTGGATAACTGCCACATATTATCAGCATTGCTAGAAGAAATACAGTTATAATCTGGTTGCAAAACATAAACAATGCCCCATTTATTTTTCCACTCAAAGAAATTTGTTTGAGTGGTCTACCTGCATCACCCTCTGCTGGGGTAACATCAGTATCGATATATGGCCCTTCATTTTCAACTACCACATGCAATGCAGTTAAGCTTTCACCAAAAAGGGCATCAGTTTCATTGTCATCTGCCATAACAGGCTGTGTTTCATTTTGGCCCAATTTTTTCTTCAGAAGCTCAATATCTGTTTCAGACAGGTTGTTTATGTCTATGAGACTGGACGTCCTCAACTGTCCAACATTTTCAGCTTTTTGGGTTGCTGTAACAGGTTTGTGTTTTGCCACTTTCTGAACTTTAGTCACAACAGACTTCAATTTTATCTTTTTATTTTTCTGTTTTTGTGGCTTTTTAACTCCTATTTCTTTGGAGGAACTTGCCTAACTTCACAAAAGGCTGTAATATTCTCAGGCCCAAAACCTGAAAATTCTGAGTCAGCTTTGAGTTCGGTAATTGGGAGGACTTCATCCTCTTCAGTAGTCATTACAAATAAACAAAAAGAAAATTTGACAAATGACAAGTATAGCTTGGACTACGTCCTAAGCTGGCTGCAACACCACCTTAATACCAAAATACAAGCCTGTTATTGAACTTACTGCTCCCCTACAATGCCAGAATAACCATGAGATTACTGCATATTGAATTAACAAGGACTTCCATTATTATTGTCCAAAACAATGTGTAGGTAAAACCAAAGTTGTATATGCATCAGAATTTAAATGGTCTAAATGCCTCAGATTTTGGTATTTTTGCTTTTCACTTTACATCATGAAATTTTTGCATTTTTGTGTCTCAATTCTGACCTCAGTTCACCAAGATACATAGAGCAAGCAATATTTTCAGTATAGAGTCTGCTTATACTGAGGGCCTCAGGAGAGAATTGTATACAGCAACTAGATTATCCTCATAAAATAAAGTATTACTGCCGTCTCACCTTTATCTGCCTGGGCATGAGTCTCAGTCTTGGTTAATGTGGGTACATGAGAAAGCTGCTTGTAGCTTCCCATGTGTCAGTGGTTATTACTGGGGTTTTCCTGGGTTCTTCCTCTATCATTTATTTAGGCCGCCATGTGTAGCCTATCTTGCACTGAGAAATGGCGTTATACCCAAAACAACAACAATAATTTTCGTACATCAACCAAAGTTGTAAGCACCCTACCTCCAACTGTTAATGACAATTTGATCTTCCCTCATCATTTTGTGTTTTTGTCTATGCCATTCTCACATTTATGGACCCTGTCACAGGTTATCAGGGGAGAGGTGTAGTGTAGCTGAAATCATGGTGCTATGCTACCACAAATTTTGCCTTCTCAGCTTCTTTGAAGTATGTACATTCTTTCCTATTATAACATGCACTACTATGGTCCATGCCATACCAATGCTTAGATTGAAGAGAAAACGAGATGAAATTTAGAAATGTATCAAAACACCATTAATTAACAAATTTTGATAGTGCTCAGTTTTCCATGGTTAGGTATATTATAGTGTTATAAATATATATAGGCCCTGACTACTGTGGTATAATGAGGGAAAGCTCTATTTATATTGAAGTGAAACCCCTCTGTATTTTTCTGAGGCCTGATGCTCCAGAATGTGATTTCTACCCCAAGGAGATTTGTCATATTATCCGGATATCTGTCTATACTGCCCCGTCTTCAACTCTGTCATGCTTTGAGCCACACAACTCATATTTTAATATCAGTAGTCTTTGTTTTCTGATGCGATGGATAAATATTTCTGTGGACCACCTGAATGGAGCTTGGGGACCACCAGTGTTTTGTGTACCACAGTTTGTGAGTCACTGATAATGAGAACTGAGTAACAAGCATAAGCTTATTTCAAGATCTTTCCTCATTAACATTAATATTTATTTGTATAATGTGGCTGCTGTGATTAATCTAGGCATAATATTACAAACAATGGAATGAGATATCAAATGAAAATTGTACATACAATATTGTAATAATGTCAGACTATAACGTCTAAGCATTTACATCCAAAACATGTCATTGTATGTTGTAAATTTGACTGAAGATATTGTTGACATGAAGTAGCATAAAGGGAGAATCAAGTTTAGACTGAGACTGGAAAACAGTCATCCATTCATTTTGTCGACATGAAGTAGCATAAGGTGAGAATCAAGGGTAGACTGAAAGTTTGAATTACTCATGGAATAGAAATTTGATGACTCCTCATAATATTCCAGTGTGCAGACTTTCTTTTCCATAGTATGCTAGAATGTGTACCAGTTCATTAAAAGCAGAAATAGACCACAATGATTTACCTTTTAATTAATGTACATAAAGGATGTTTTTCCTCATGTCAGGGTAGTTTCCTTATATTAGGGTTATTTCCTTGCTTAAGCTTCAGTTCTTTGTATGATATATGATGCATCATTAGGGTGTGCTTTGATTGACCTTGTTACATATCTTTAATTTATACTGTGTACTTAATGTTTGTCATGATTGAGATTGAGGGTTGTGGATAGTTTTTGCCTAGCTGAATTTTGTCATGATTTTAAAGAGCAAACAAGATGTTTACTAGAATTTGAGTTTGGGACTTAGTGCAATTTACCAACAGAAATTTTGTTTTTCCAGAACAAACTATTGCATCAAAGGTCAAGCAGGTATTTGTATATAAACAGGACTTGGTAAAAAATTATTAATTCATGTTTCATATCAGTCTTTGGGAATCTGTGATCAGAGTTTGCAGTTATGTTCAGATATGCTTCTAGAAGAATTATTTATCTCAGTTATTCTTTGGAATTACAAAGTGCTTATTGACTATTTGACTAAAGCATTACTTGTGATTATTGAGAACTCAAAGACAGTCTGGATTGTGTCATTGTGGTACATTTAAGACTGTTGGAATTCATTCAGAACATTCTGTACTTTTGGACTTGTGATAGAACATTGAGGATTATTTGGGATTTAATTCACTATACTTTAAGCATCTCTTGAATTTTCACTTTGTAACTTAGAGAAATAATTTTATTTTTATTTTACTAAACTTGATGGCTTTGTTATTTCTGTTACATAGTTTAAAGCCTAGAGTTGTAACACCAGTTGTAAGTAGGTCATAGCACCACAAATCAATTGAGTTGTCTATGGTGTCAGTATTTACTAATGTTTTGGTGTAATCATATAATAAGATGACAAGTAATGATTTCCACTCAGGATGGTGACATGATTGCAAGATAGTGGAATGGTTGCTCATAAATGACGTTTTATTTAGATGATTTGGTTACAATTATCTCATAATTATCAACAATTTAAATAATGTCCATACAATTTTTTTATTGATTTAGGGCACATCTCTGTTAGTGATATTGGTCTTTTAGATTTGAATGTCAGCTGTTAACAATGTGCAACTTGTTTTCAAGAGAAGCAAGCAAGCTTTCATCAGTTGACATGCTGCAGCCTTAATTACAGCCTTAACTAAAAGCTATATTCCATTATGGATTGATGTTGTAAATAGGAAGTTTTATAGGAAAGTCTCTATCAAATACCAAAGGTTAGTAGCATGATGTAAACAGATTGTCAGAACTTGAAAGCTGTTGAACACGTCAAGTAGTTAATCAGAATTGCAGTGTTTATTAGTTGTTTCAGTGAATGAGAGTTATTTCCTTTCTTTCCATATAATGACAGATACCATATTTTCTATTTTCTGTCTTCTGGCAGTGTTTAAGTACCAAAAAAATGTGACCATCATTTTCTTGCCTTTTAATTTCAGAATCTTATTTATGCACTATTGTTTTAGACACCATTGTTACAATTTTTTTAGCCAGTATGGCGTATTCCCTTCCAGGGAAGTTTGCTTTTATACTCATTTCGGGAATCTGAAATCAAAATATATATACAGATATGCCATCCATTTTAATTTTGAGAGATTTGTTCCAATTTTTAGTCACAGATAACCACCATTATGATTTGTTTTCTGTTCGATGTTATTTTCCTGTCAAGTAAAATTTAATGCCTAGCAAACTGCAACATAATCACTAATTTGTCTAGATAATTAAAATGCTTGTAATGTCTCATTGTATTTAATGGTGAATAAAAACTTCTGCAATTGTATCACAGAAAAATTTGAATTTTGGTGAATCAGAAGTACCATCAGCAAAATTAAATGTAACCAAGAACGACATGTAACTAATGATGATACAGCATCATTGCAGGTGCCCTTTCCTATAACTTCCTGTCATATCCTGTCACTCTCTGTCATTTCTTGACATTTCGTGTCATTTCCTGTCATTTCCTGTCACTTCCTGTCATTTCTTGTCACTTCCTATCACTTCCTGTGACTCTTTTTAACATCTTAATCCTCAGATACACATTTTTGATCACTGCCTGATTTTAATTTTAAAAAACCACCTCCATATTTCCACATGTTTTAAGTTTGCTTAAATGTATTGCTTGACTGATGCTGATTGAGGTCTGGCAGCAAGAAAATAGTATATTTCTTCAGAGACTTGTATGCATGTTAAATGCAATATAGGAAAATTCATCTTGTAGGGCTGGAAAATACTGCTGGCATATAGGTCTAGGAACTTGGAATAATTTTCAGTAGTTTCTAAATGATCAGATTAGGAGGCTTTAGGTCCAGGTTAATAATAATAATAATAGCTAATCTCTCATGAGACCATTAATGGCATTCGTTATGCAGGGAATCTCATGGAAAGTCATTAATACTGTGTTTGATCACCATAAATAACAAGCATTTAGATAAAGTTTTTGATACTGACAAGTATTGCATTCTTTTGCATAATCTCAAAGAAGACATTAAAGACAATGAATTACTGTCATTTTGTGAATATCTATCAACAGTAATGGTAACTCAACGATCATTAATACAGGTGTTCCCAAACGATCCATCCTGAAAACTGTTTTGTTCATTAAAAACATAAATGATCTGCCAATTTCTCTTAAAGAAGCTGAGGTAAACATGTATACAAATGATATTGACCAAACAAGATCAGTTTTGCAGTCAGTACTCACAATGGTCTGTGATTGGTTGAATAAAAATGAAAAAAATTAAGTCTCCACATGAGCAAGACATACTCCATGACCTTATGTTCGATAAAAATCGAAGTCTCCACGTGCTTCGTGCACATACATTTTGTACAGGAAAAGCAAAAACTTTTAGACACTAACCTATCTCGTAACTCAAAATAAGACAGTCTCAAGAGTTGAGAACTGTGACTACTTGCGTATTAATTTGAACAAGAACTTAACTTATGAACAGACATTTACAGAAAGCAGTTGGTATAATTGGATATATTAGATTTAAAAGATGTCTAAGTTCATTCCAGTCCTTGCAAGGAAATCTTAATACTCATTCTTTCTCACATGAATTATTGTTTTAATATTTGTGTTGTTTGTAAATGACTTTTGTTGATGGACTTCAGAAAATGCAGAAATGCAACATGCACATAATTTTAAACTGTCTTTAGGACACCCACAGCACAATCAGCTCAATATTCGTAGTATTTCAGAACGTATTATCTACAATAGACACAGGTTAATGTGGAAGGTCATACATGGCTTGGCTCTAAAAGCCTCAACAGACCAATAAAATGGAACATGTATATTGGTAGAGGTCACAACAATTCTCTTTTACCGTTTAAGGTCCAGGTGATGGAGTGACATCCCATTAGAAGTACAATCCACTTCTAACTTTAAACATTTAAGAAAAATGTATACAGTAAATAAAATCTACTAAGAGAGTAATGTTGATGTTTTGTATGTTTCATATTGATATATATTTTAGTGTTTGACATTGCTTTTATTTCTTTATTGAATTATCAGTTGTGGTTACTGTCTAAATAGTGTATGTCCAGTATGTTATACTGCTGTCATGGGTGTATTTTTACTTTTCATGTACTTGCTTTTTTATGGAACATGTAATTTCTTACTTTTATATTATGTCCTTTAAACCATAAATAATAAAGGCACAATAAATGTATTCATCTGTTTTAGCTGTGATTGCTTACAAATATGGCAGTGGAATAAAAACATTGTAATACAGTTTTAAATATGGAGTGAATCCAGGAAAAGAAGGTGTGATGAAGACTGGCTACTGGCAAGTGCCAACTGAGATGGCCAATTAGACCAAATTTAATAATCTTGAAAATGAAAGACCTTCATCCAAAATTCTGGCCCTGTAAATCCACCAATGGATGAACAACAGGTTGAAGACATTTAAGCTGGCCCTGTAAATCCACCAATGGATGAACAACGGGTTGAAGACATTTAAGCTGGCCTTGTAAATCCACCAATGGATGAACAACGGGTTGAAGACATTTAAGCTGGTCCTGTAAATCCACCAATGGATGAACAACAGGTTGAAGACATTCAGGCTGGCCCTGTAAATCCACCAATGGATCAATAACGGGTTGAAGACATTTAAGCTGGCCCTGTAAATCTGCCATTGGATCGATAGCGGGTTGAGGACATTTAAGCTGGCCCTGTAAATCCACCAATGGATCAGTAACGGGTTGAAGACATTTAAGCTGGCCCTATTAATCCAGCAATGGATCAATAACAGGTTGAAGACATTTTAGCTGGCCCTGTAAATCCACCAGTGGATCAATAACGGGTTGAAGACATTTAAGCTGCTTTTTATTTTGTTTTACTAATATTCAAGAAAGTAATCATAACAGTGTTTGAGGATAAGACAAATCATATGAGAAAATGGCTGAAAGGATATATTGACATTTTTGTTAGAAAGGATTACAGGTATAGCCAATGTTCATATATCAATTGTTGTTAGTGCTGTGTTCTGGAATTACTGCTGATAGTGGCAGCTGGAGAATTATCACCCACTGCTGGTGTTATTAGTGAGGGTCAGCACTCTCCTGTCATTGACATTAGTAACGATAATCAGGCTTCTGTTCAGGAGGGATGGCTGTCAGGAAATTGCTGAAAATTTGTTGACCTCTTAATCACTAAGCTATTATTACACTATAAACACTGGTAAGCAAGTTACATTCAGTTGCTGGACATTCAGATTTGTTTCTTGGAGAATATATAGGATGACTCACTATTTCTCCTGCAAAGACTGACACAAATAATAATTTTACAACAAATAATTGTGTTATTATAGCATACAAAATCTATTCTGTACAGTCCATTAGTTGCTGTTGGAAATGTTTTGAGAATTGTCTTTTATGAAAATAAATTAACCAGTTCGTGTGACTGAATTAAAATTTTATTAAAATCTTCAACCCTAAAACAAGCATAATATCCACAATAATCCAAGGGCCCTGATGTCACCACAGTATGTCATAGACCCCTATGACATGGTAAGGTCTTGGGGAAAGAGGGCAAAGGTTGAGCTCATCAGTTATTTAATGTAGTCTTGATTCTCCATGTATTTTACAAAGTTTGAGTTGAAAAGAAGTAGGAATTATTGACCTGAAAGTTACACAGTAAGATGTACTGAGTTCATATCTCTAGATTTGTACTTCAGATACAGCTGTCTAGGTCTGTACTAGGTTCAGTTCTCTTGGTCTGTACTGAATTCATCTCTCTAGGTTTGTACTGAATTCCTCTCTCTAGGTCTGTACTAGTTCAGCTCTCTAGGTCTGTACTGAGTTCAGCTCTTTAGGTCTGTACTGGGTTCAGATCTCGAAGTATTTACTGGGTTCAGCTCTCTAGGTCTGTACTGGGTTCAGATCTCTAGGTCTGTACTTGGTTCAGCTCTTTAGGTCTGTACTGGGTTCAGATCTCGAAGTCAGTACTGGGTTCAGATCTCTAGATCAAGATTATAGTCTTCCTCTTGTAATATCTAGACTAGTTTCAGTCAACTGCAGAAAGTTTATGATTTGTCAGAATTGGATAAGTTCCATATTTGTCCAAATTAGGGGCCATGAATCAGAATAAGACCAGTTATTTCACTTGACATGAAATAGCTTATCCCAGACCTTTCTTTAGACTTCTAACCAACTAAACCAGCTTGCAATACAAAATCCACGCAGTTTGCCATATATGGACTCAATTACAAGATATTATGGAAAAAGTCCAAATATCTCTTGGATGAATGAGTTGAGTTCCAGCCAAAAAAGAAATTGCAAAAATCACTTTTCTTAGTAAAATAGTCACTGGTACCAAGCTTGGATTTCTGGTCCAGGATTTAATGTTCCCTTATGAAAGAAAGTAGTGTGGACAAAAATATTCAAGGTAAGTGTTTGCCCAAAATTGTTAAAATGAGGGGAGAGGGGTAGGCTTTTCATCAAGCATGGACTTATCATCAGATCAATATGTTAAATTTAAATAATTTTATATAATGAATTGGTGGTATTCATTCTACATTCTACTCATTTTATTTTCTGTATTCTGCATGTTCTTGTTTTGGTAGTACAGTATATACTGGCTTTTGAGTTGAGTCCAACTGCAGATTGCATAGATCCTGATCTTCCATTGCATAATGCACTGGTAGATCGAGATCTAAATAGTTTTTGTTCTACTGATTACTCCTAACAGACTGCATAGACCTAGGTCAGCCAGTGAGTTAGGCAAGGACAAATTTGGGTCTGTGCAGTTTGCAGTTGGATTTGACTTGTAAGCAAGTATATTTGATAGATGAGTTTATATGATGATCTTGACAAGACATTCGTCATTGATTTTCTGTGTAGCCTGTTATTGATCTGAAGCAGCGCCTTTCATTTATCAACAAAACATGACAATTAAGAAATGATTGGAAAGGAAATTAGAGAGGGGACTAAAAATACACTGATATTGGATTAATTCATATTTTCTTCTGGGAGGAAAATGTATAATTACAGGTCTGCATGTAATATGACTGAAACAATTTTGCATCAGAACAATCAAAATTTTGAAGTTCACCCATTTCGCAATTTATGTCCAAATTTTCTATCAAGAAATCAATATATCTTTTTGTGATTCTGTACTTGTGTAATATTTTGACTCAAAGAAATCAAATAATCTGCTTGAATTGTTAGTTTACATTAAATAGCCTAGATTATGCCCCTCCTGGGACAGTTTCACTCTTTGCCTTTAATGGATCAGATGTGGATGATTAATGATGATTCTATCTTTGAAAGTAGTAAATCTGGTTCAGGAATTTGAGAACCAGAAGAATATTGGCCTCAGCAATGAGTTAACTGATATGTACCAGAAGAATTTCTGCACACTACAAATTACACTGTATGATGATTCCAGAACACTGAATTACCAATCAGAAACCATCTACTTTTAATGGTCATATGTACTTCTTTCATTCTTTTCTTGGTTATATAGCAGTAATGTCTGCACTGTAAGTAGCCAAGATGATCTGTCATTGCTTCAGGGATTAACAATCTATTTTTTAAAATATCTTTTATGTTCTTTATACCTCTTTCAAGTTCTTTTTCCTCAGTTAAATTAAGCTCTCTTGAGAGTTATCAGCAATTGTGAAATCCATGAATGTTGTATATGGCTTTGCCTTTTATCCTTGTTTTTCTCCTCGACAGGGCAATAATGATTAGATCAAAAAATGATTTGGTTCATTTTATTTTTTAGCTTGGGTGGGATTTTGTAAATTTGTCATATCATTATATATTTTTAGTCTAAGGTCCTGTCTTGATTCATTTTATTATCCATTATTGATCATTGTAAAGCACATTACTTACAATGTGAATTGGGCTATTCTTTAGCTCAGGCTGCACACAACTCTATTCCTTCATATCCTGTGCTTGATTATCAAACAAAGGTCATTGGAACCTGTACTGCATGTGGCTTAGTTAACAGAAGAGGTTCCTATGAAAGGGGAAGAGACCTTTCCTCCCCAAACAAATTTCTGCTAAGGAGTCAATCAAGATAGAGACCACAGCCTCAGTCAGGAATGCCATAAGACCTGGCAATTGGGCAGTACCCATCGATCTTCAAAATGCATACCTTCACTTCGGTATCTTTTCTCCACATAGAGGTACCTCAGGTTCTGTTTGAGAGATTGGGAGATCTTCCAATTCCGAGCTCTACAGTTCAGCCTGGCCACCACCAGAGGTTTTACTAGGGTTGAGGGAGTAGTTGCAGCCCATTTAAGGTCATTTGGTGTCCCAATCCTACAGTATTTCGATGATTGGTTGATCCACAATAAAGTCCCTAAGGCTAGACCTGTCTCATCACTGGTCCATAGTGACCAGGCTTGGTCTTATACCAGACTTGGAAAAATCAGAGTTTAATTCATGTCAAGATTTTATTCTATGTGGGGGTGAATTTTGTAACAGATAGAGGGTTAGTCCAGGTTCCGCTGGACAGAACAAACAAGATCCTGTCCCAGTTGGAGATGCTGAGAGTAAAGATTGAGTTGTCAGCTGGTCTTTTTCGCTGATGGGAATCTTGAATGTTGCAGTGGACTTTATTCCCTTATGCAGGCTTCACTTGTGTCTGCTCCAGTTTCTACCTTTAGCAGCTTGGAAACTGCAGTTCTTTTGAATGCTCTGATTTTTCTGGGTTGGGATTTCTAGGACCATACAAATTGGTGGCCACAGCAGGACTGGCTTGTGGCTGTAGTCCCACACATGAATGCACACACACACACACACACACACACATGCACGCACACACACGATTGGACCCATATAAGCACCCAACACTAAATCTGATGTGTGCTGATGTTTACTGATGAGATTAGAGAAAAAGAAATCAAGTGATTTATCCCCAGAAAATCAAACATCTTAAGATCCTGTCATGTGCATGGATTTTCTGTTGACCATTTGTAATATTTTCTTGCTTTATCCTTGTGAGTCTCTGGTTTCTCATGTGCATGTATATGATCACATTTTTTCTAATCTAGATTTTGTCCACTGCTGATGATGCTTTCAGCCAGTGACATCACATCTAAATTTTGTACACTGCTGATGTAGCTTTCAGCCAGTGACATCACATCAGAAATTAATGCATTAGTATTTCTTAGCTTTTACCAGGGTCGAGGGAGTAGTTGCAGTCCATTTAAGGTCATTTGGTGTCCCAATCATCCAGTATTTTGACAGTTGGTTGATCCACAATGGAGTCCCTAAGGCTAGACATGTCTTGACGTTGGTACATAGTGACCAGGCTGGGTCTTCTACAAAACCTGGAGAAATCAGAGCTTAATCCATATCAAGATTGTTCTGCATGGAAATGAGTTTTGTAACAGACAGAAGGTTAGTCAGGGTTCCTCTAGGCAGAACAGACAAGATCCTGTCCCTGTTGCAGACATTAAGAGTAAAGACTGAGTTGTCTGGTCATCTTGTCTCTCTCTCTGATAGGGATCTTGAATGTCATAACGGAACTGGTTCCCATGGGCAGGCTTCACTTGTGTCCATTCCAGTTTGTCTTTTTAGTGGCTTGGAAACTGCAAAGGGACCCCTTGAATGCTCTGATTTCTCTGGGTTGATATTTCCAGGACTATATAAATTGGTGGGCACAGTGTGGTACAGTCCCCCCTCCCACATGTCCTTAAAGGCCACTTCTTGAGCAACGATGCTTGGGTCCAGATGAGCACCCCACACTGAATCGGATGTGCATGCATGTCCATGCTTTGACCAGTAATACCACATCAAGATTTTGTCCACTGGTGATATTGCTTTGCCCAGTTACATCACATCAGAAATAAGTGCATTAGTATTTCAACAATATGTTAATTTTTGTTTACATATTAAAAGTAAGAAACTGAGACAGGCAAAGGACTTGGATGAATAAAGTCAGTGTGTGAGGAGCAGTGATCATGGACTCTTCATCACATTGACTCTTAGTGCTTTGCTTAGGTTACTGATGGCAGCACTGATGAAAAATAAGCATACTAAGCTGTTCAGCATGGACTTGATTGCATTACTTGGTTTGAAAATAAATTGTGTCTGTTTCCCCTCAAATACTAACATTTTGATGGCCATCAGGATTCTGTATTTAAGATTGTTAAATTTCTTTCTACCTAATACTATACTAATCTGTTGGTACATATTTGTCCTAATACTCTGATTTTCTATGGATATTCAGCTTTCTAGGATACGCAGGTTGCCAGGGCTGTTGAATTGTCAGATCCTGTTATAACGATAAACTAAGGTTACCAGTGTTCTTATCCTTCAGTTAAAGAAAGGTGACCAGAGCTATTCTGATCCCATTAGTTAAACTTGAGTTACCAGGGTTGTTTTGATCCTTTTGATCAATCTCAGGTTTCCAGAGCTGTTCTGACAAGGCTTTCCTCAGTTCAAGGTCATTCTGTGTACACAGGTTGACAAGATTTATCTGATCCCTTTTGTTAAATGGGCTTTTCTGATTCCATTATTTAAAGGGGCATTCTATGTACTGCATTTAGTGGGTCTATTTTCATCCTATTAGTTAAAGTGTCCATTCTGATCTCTTTAGTTCAAAGTGCATGTTATATGAAAATGTATGATATATAGAGCTTTTAACTGTAGTGTATGAAACCTAATAATGCTGTTGAAATAGAAGACATACAGAAATAATTGATGGCATCAGAAGAAGAATTTCTAGTTGATGAACTCCAAGAAAGGCTCATGGAATTGCTAATTTAATTTGACATGTCTGGAGTCTCTACTCTTCTACAGTGATCTAAATTAGAGATGACAAGTTTCTGGTCACTTGTACCAGCTGAACTCCTGTCTATCCAATCTTATCTTCGATTCATATCTTATCTTTCTAACACTCATGTATTTATGGAACAAGAGCCAATATTAATTTGTTAGGATTCTTAACTGGCTGCTATTTCTGTGTATGATTCATAAGTTGACTGGCCAAAAGACCTCCAGTTAAACTTCATTGGAGTCCTTTCCTTTAATTTTTTGAGACAGGTTTGCCGTATGAGAGATAGCTGTTAATTGGTTTTTGTTGGAATTTACTTTGCTAGGATTTTTTTATAGCTTTTAGTTCTCCTGACTGAATGGTAGTGGGCTTTCTGGTTTTGCCTGTAGTTGTCCAGCATTTGCAGTGTGTGTCTTCCACTGTATATTAATCAACATGTGCCATTTTAAATGTCTTAAAAACCACTTGACCAAATTTTACCAAACTTGACGCAGAGCTTCCTGGTATGAATGACTTTCAATTTGATTTTAAAAAAAGTGATGCTAGTCTGCTTTCAGGTTAAAAGAAATAGTAAAAGCCCATTTAATGACATCTCCAAAATTGCTGAACAGCATCCTAATAAAACGACTTTTTATGTCTATACAGATGACAGTGATCCACCTTCAGATATGGCTGCTTATCTGTCTTTGTATATTACTGCCATTACTTATTATAGAAAAACGTGCAACAACATTGTCTCAGAACTGCCGGAATTTGATAAAATTTGACAGAAAGCATTCTCACTAGAGTGCTTTCCATTTGTACATCTGATACCGAGCTGCCTTTAGATGTGGATACCATTACTAAACATATCACACTTTTATTCAACTTACATGGAACTGCCAAACAGAATTTGATCATATTTGACAAAAATGCTGATCTGCCTTTAAATATAGTTGCCATTACAAACAAGAGAACCTTGAAAAGGTTATAAAATAACACAGTGAATAGAATTTGACAAAAATGTCCAGTGATGTAGACCTTTCCATAGTGCTGATCTGCACTCAAATTGGCTGATATTACTGAAAATTGAAAAAATTTCATATGACTTCTCAAATACCATTCAACAGAATATAATAAAATTTGACTGAAAGCAACCTGCCATGGAGGTTTTTCAGATTTTTTGACGTTTATATGCCATTTCTAAAAACAGAAAAATCTTTCAATGACTTCATCTTCGAAACCGTAGAATATAACTTTTTTGATGAAACTTGGTCAGAAGCATCCTGGAATAAGAATCATTACAATTTTAATACAAATTATGCCAATAGACTGTCAGATTATCAGAATTTACTGAAAATTGTTAAGCCTTTAAACAAATTCTTCTCAGATTTAACTCAACAGAATTTGACCATATTATGACAGAAACCATCTTGGTATGGAGGGCTTTCAGGTTTGTACAAGTGGTACCAATGTGCAATCAAATATGACTGCTGTTAATTAAATTAGGGAACATCTTGTGCCAAAAACCTCAAAAAGAATTTGATCAGACTAGACAGAAAGCTTTCTGGCTTGAATATAATATTGTTATCGTTACTTCATCTGAATGGAATGTCTAATCAGCATTGAGTTTTCACTAGAAGGCTTTTTATGATATGTAATTGGTCTAAATTTTAAAATGGTTCTACTCAGACATAAAAAATATGGATGTTACAGGAACCATCTTAAAAATGTTTTTAAATAGCAGTAGCACAATACCTGTCACTACTGCTTTTTTTACTTTGTGCATTGATAAGTTGTCCAAGTTTCACATCCTCCATAAAAGCCCGCTTCTAGTGGCAGTCCTTGCCACTCCATAAAAGCCTGCTTCTAGTGGCAGTCCGACCACTCCATAAAAGCCTACTACTAGTGGCAGTCCCACCACTCCATAAAAGCCTGCTTCTAGTGGCAGTCCTTGCCACTCCATAAAAGCCTACTACTAGTGGCAGTCCCACCACTCCATAAAAGCCTACTACTAGCGGCAGTCCCACTACTCCATAAAAGCCTGCTTCTAGTGGCAGTCCTTGCCACTCCATAAAAGCCTGCTTCTAGTGGCAGTCCCACCACTCCATAAAAGCCTACTACTAGTGGCAGTCCCACCACTCCATAAAAGCCTGCTTCTAGTGGCAGTCCCACTACTCCATAAAAGCCTGCTATAGTGGCAGTCCCGCCACTCCCATAATGATATTATCTTTATTTTAAGACAGTAACTCAATTAGTTAGATACAAATAATCTCGGGGCCCCGAGTGGCTGAGTGGTCTAAAGCGCTCTCCATTACGGATCACTGCCATCTCACCTCTGTCTGCGTGGGTTCAAGTCTAGGATTCGGCCAATGTGGGTATGTGAGAAAGCTTGCCAGTAGCTTCTCATGGGTCGGTGCTTCTTCCCGGGGTTTTCCAGGGTTCTTCCTCCACCATTAATACTGGCTGCCATGCATAGCCTATCTTGTGCTGAAAAATGGCGTTAAACCCAACAACAACAATAACAACAAATAATCTCCCTTGGGGCCATCTTGATTAAAAAAAAAAGTATATATCTTCATACAAATTGTTCTCTCTCATCAAAATAACTATTTACAAGTAAGAACATTTACAAATACATACCAAAATCCATTATGTAAGTTGGAGAATTTAACTGCATATATACATTTTTGTTTCATCTCCAATAACTATATTTTAAAAATAACTTTCAGCAATATAAAAATGACTTTCATCAAGATGTTCATGTATACTGTACATAGCAGTTAATGGTCACTTCTGCTTAGATATACCTTGAGTCTAGTATACAAAAATGTTTACATCATTATTATACTTCTTCATAAAACAGCATTAGGTACAGAAGTAGAGAGATGTTCATACACTGAATTTGTATAAGCAAGACATTTTTACATACTTTTATAAATGTGCTAATATAAAAATGCAAAAAGAAGCAAGTGATAAATTTAAAGAATAACAATGCAGTAAATCCCAGAACTCAGAATTTTTTTGTTTGATAATATATTGGTTTGAAATACTGCATATACATTTTTTAAAAGTATTTAACTAACACAGAAGATCAAAAGTGAGCAGTAAGTAAGTTCATATTCTAGCCAGGGAATACTGTCAACTTCCTTTGAGTTGCTGAGTCTATCTTTTTCTTTAACTTTGAAGGTTTTTCTTGCATGTTCCCATAAGCATGATCACGCCTCACTTAATGTAAGGACTGAACTTGCATTCCAGGGTATAGACATTGCTGAGTTCCAGGATGCAGATACTACTACTCTTCAGTCTCCCTTTCATGATCGAGACAAAGCATCCTGCATCCCTAAGAGATGGAGCAAGAAGATGACATAGTTTTTGTTTTGATGGACTTGAACAAGTTCACCAAGGAACTGTTAGTGATGGACCCTCCACTTCCCTTTGGATCCCCTTCTTCCTCCTACCTCAGGCAGAGGAGGATGAAGTGAAAATTCATTTCATAAGGTGATAAATATATTACCACCTTCTCCCCCCAGATGTGGGGTGATCTGTTCCCCCTTTATGCTGCAGCTGTTGGTTTCAGCATCCAGCTACAGGGTTCACTCACCAGCTTGGTCTATTTAACCCCCACCCTCTGGATTATGGGGCATCACAATTGGCAAAGCCTTACATGCCAATCTTTTATTGGCAGCCACCATCAGTGATCTGAATGACAAATCCTTGTCTTCAGTCAATCTGGAGTGGTTGTCAGAACTTGTAGTCATCCTTGGTCAGTGTCCATGGGGTTATTGGCAGAGCTGCTCCACTTGCACAGGGTTCTTGCTCTAGACAGATCAAAGGTCATATTGGATTACAGTAAGAATATTCTTAGGGCTGCTCCATTTGAAGTGGAGACTCATCTTCATCTTTGGCATCTGAGGCATTGAGGGTAACAGCATTGATAGTCACTCCTGGCTCATTGAAACAGCCAGAAAGCATACTTGTCCTGACTGCCCCTTGAGACCTTCCTCAAAAATCTTTTAAAGGATACTGTCTCAACAAAATCAGTTCATTCCTCCCGCTTGCCTGTCTTTGGTTAAACAAGGTGGCCAGAAGAGTCATGGGTGCATGTGGATTCCTCCCTCTTTCACTGGAATTTCAACCATCTTCTGCTATACATTCCTCTTCCCAGAATTCTCATGGGTACTGAGAGCTAGCCCTCTTTTCGGATATTCAAATGGGCATAATACAAGACATGTGGTTCCTTTCTGTACATGCAAGAACCTACATTTTTTTTCACTAGTCAAATTATCTCAATTAAAGCATAGGTGCCGAGTTTTTAGCAGAAGGGCACAGTATAGTGTCGTAGCTGTCCTGGGTGCATGGCAGCTACATGGGGAATTTGCAGGAATTGCAGACAAACAAAAGTTTAGGCAACATATTTAATGGTTTGTTTTCACTAAACAAATTTCAAATTCAAAACCCCCCCTGAATAACTTTCCTAATCAACTGCCAAAGAAATTATCAGACCTGCCAAACATTATGATTTGACTATAAGTGTTACTGAAATGACCCTTAAATTATTGACTTGCACAGTAATATAACAAAATTATGAAAATATGTTTCTTGCAAAAAAATCTGAATTGTTTAAATGCAAGTTTTCTAAGTCAACAATAGCAGTACATGACACTGTGATTTACATTGCTGAAAATTGGTCTAACATACTGAGAGAGTTTTGTTGGCAAGTCTGAATTAGACTTGTTTGCTTGGAATTGTATGGAAATGAATGATGGTATAATACTTTTTATATATATCTATATCTATATATATATATATATATATATATATATATATATATATATATATATATATATATATATCATTGCTCGAATTAAAAAATTTTTTTTTGACACATTCCTGAAATTAAGCAAACACAATTATGCATTTTAAAACCAAACTTCAAAATTTGACACCACAAATTGAAAATGATTCACAGTATGAGGCAGATGTCAGCCCACTTAAACCTTATATCTGTGTTATGGAAATGTTTGGTCTGCATTTGCCTCTTGGCAGAACAAAGCTGATTAGTACTGTGCATCTGGTCTTTGTGACTAGAGTCCATGCATTGTCAGTGCATCTAGTAACAGTCTTGGAGCATGCACCTGTGAGCAGTCTTTTATTTCGGGTTGGAATGGTAACACTCGTTTGTCGATTGTGGGATTTATTGTGAGATGAAATGGTATGAAATAAACCTAAAACAATACAAAATGCATACATAGAATACAAGACAAATACAATACAGAATATAACCGACACAAATACAATATACAGTATACAACCCACCTACCGACATTTATGATTTTATCACAAACAAAATATAAATGATACCTTGCCAGACTTGAAGGGTTTAATTTTTCCAAATTATATTCAATCTCTGGTCTTTCACTTGTTTGGAAGACAATTGTTCTTCATCTTCACAACTTGTACTGCTGGAGGTGTTGTCCATCTTGAGAACTAGAGTAGGAATGTCAGAAGCTTTTGTTAGTTTGGCAGGGAATTGATTTTAATACTCGTGAAGCACGGGAATCGTGCACCAGGATTGATCACTCACTCACTCATGACAAACATGCACATTGGTACACAACACAAGTCCTGGATCATGCACTAATAAGTGTACCATTTATAAAATACACTTTGTAACCAGTTTTTCTTGCATTATACAATGAATGTGCATTATACATTGCAGCAGAAATTGTCACCATCATATAAATCTAGGTGAGAATGAGAATGCATGCTTGCATGTTGGGCTTTTCTTATTATAGAAGAAAAAGTATTCATAGTGACTCACATGATATATTAATGAACATTTTTGTATCCATTCTGTTTTAAGATGCATGTGATTGAATTCAGGTTCTTGTTGTACTAGGTTAATAAACTACAAGTAATTATTTTATTAATTGCCATTAATTCTGTTGTTTGCAGTTGGAGGAGCAGACAAGGTCAGAGGTGGCCTTTCTGGTGTTGGTAGTTCCAGACACACAGGAGCTCTTCTGTCAGGTAAGGGCATATTTCTTATGTAATTGGGCATTCTATCTACAGGATTAAAACCTCCATGTGAAATAACAGGAAGGCCTTAAACTTCCCTTCTGTATCAGAAACTTGCTGACGGAAGTTGAAGACCAGCCCAAATAAAGTCCCTGACATTTCTTCTATAAGAACCCTCCTCAGGTATGCCTGTCCCTCACTAGCCTCACCCAAACCCACTCCAAGATCAAATTCAGAGAGGACTCTGATGGGATGGAGATTTGAAGCTATATTGAAACTACTTCTTCCTTAAACAGAAATTTTCTTAGTGAAGTTTCAGAGCATTCCTTATAGTACCCTAATTATAAGTACTATAAAGGAACTTGAATCTGTGAATAAGTACCTGAACTGGGAAATTGGGGATGGGGTCCCAATGAGTTTAGTAAATGGAAACAAAGCAAAATAAGAGAAAGATGTCAGAATTGTTGCAAATGGTTGAAAAGAAATGTATACAAAAGGTAAGTAAAAGTAATGAAAAGAACACAAAAGAATAGAAGTAGAACACACACTCGGTACTCTTGCAGACATTTGTGAATGGAGTGCCTGAAGATCAATGAGCTAACAGAGGCTAGCGTGGTATATGTATGTTCCTTACAATATTTGCCAGATTGTGACCATTAAAGTAGTCATCTGTAAAGTGGAATCTTTTCTACATTGTTTTGAAATAAGTATCTTAGGGTCAGTACTGGACTTAGTGAACATGGGCAAAATTCTTTCTACAGCCAGAGTGGGGCAGAATTGATAACAGTTGAAAGATATGAGTTTAGAATGTTCAAAATAGTTGCTTCAGAGTTTTTCTTTTACATATTGTCATGTTAGATACATAGTACATGTATTTATATACGGCAGAAACACTATCAAAACTTCATAAAAATATTGTGATTAATTTATTTAACTAGGTTACTGTAACTTCAACAATAGGTTGTAGTTGAAAATCCTATAGTAGAAGTCTTCATTACATATGTTTATTGGAAAATTCTATATTAGAAGTAATTTTTCATATGTTTATTGGATTAAACGTTGGCTAAAATAATTAACTGTATTATCAGTGGCCCTGGATGGATACATCAACTGAATCATAATATACTTCTAATTAGGCTATTAAAAAATTCAGTATTTGACACATTTGTTCCAAAGATCACATCTAAAATTTTGGCAGGATTTCTATAGATAGCAATGTAATTTCTGCCATTTATGATCTTCATATTTACAAAAGTTGAATACAGAGCATAAAACTTCTTTTCCTAAATTTCCACCTTTCCTTTGAAGGGAAAAATGACACAAAGTTGGTGTTTTACTTGGATTAATAATGCTTTATATTAAAACAAAGGAGTTAATTGGAGTGGGGTGAAATGAAGGTGAGATAAAGTGAACTTTGCATTTTGGGCATGCATAGGCACAAAAATGACAGATTTGAAGGGCAACTGTTTAACACCAGTCACCCCTTTCATGAATCTGGTTTCATATCCGAATTGACTCTTTTGAAAAAGATTGATGCAGATATGTCAGACAGTGTAGATGGACATTTTTGGGCTTGATGTTTGACTCCTATAATCAAAAGTTAGCCTTAATTTCAGGTAATGCAAGTCATGTATATTTGTTTGTACAATTCATTGAGAAAATATGTATTCAGCTTTGTTACCACCCCCAATATTTGTCACTGTTTATGAAAACTTGCAGCAATAGACACTAGAAAACAGCAAAATAATGAGCAATACACAATAAATGTGGAGTTAAAAATCACTGCTCATTGAAGTCACAGAGCTCAGCACAGTAAAAAACAGCAAAATAATGAGCAATGAATGTGGTGTTAAAAATCACTGGTCATAAAAGTCACAGCTCAACACAATAAACATTGGGTTACACTTCACAGCTCAGAAGGGATTATGTGACTGTGTCTAGCATTAGACAGATGTAACATAATGGACTTTGTAACATTGTAAATAAAATGGCAGATATATCAGAAAGAACTATGTGACATTGTATCAGATAGGGCAGATAGAAAGGATTATGTGACATTGTATCGAAAAGGGTTTCGAAAGGGAAGAGTATCAGAAATGACTGTGACATTGTATATAAAAGGACAGATGTATCAGAAAGGACTGTGTGACATTGTATTTAAATGGACAGATGTATCACAAAGGACTATGTGACATTGTATTTAAAAGGGCAGATGCCACTTCTGACTTGTTTGTAATAAGAGAGAACCCTAAAACCATCGTCAAACACTTCACAGAAATCCACATCAAAAAAACTTTAACGTGTCTTGAGCTCATACAAGTCTCTTCCATTATAACATGGTACTTGCCATAAATGCTGACTGTTAGGAGCCAAACCACACTATGGCAAGACTGACTTTTGATAAAGAATTTGATGAATGCATGTACATGTCTGGAAGGTGGGGCATGGGGAATCACAAAAAGACAATCACCTGTTTAGTAATATTGTCATTATTTGTTAACTAAATGGTATTTATGCATTCAATTTCATTAAATTATGTCTTAATAAAAGATATAAAGAAAAAATATTAATCTTCATGTTATATTCTTTCAGCCCACATTGTTATACACTTGACAGATGAAATGATATTAATTAACATTCAAATAATGCAGTAAGACCCACCTTCTGTTAAATATACTTGTCAGTCCTCATTTCTAACACACATGCACTTTCATCAAGGTTAAAGTGATTTAAACTGAGGAAAAATCTCAGTCACTTTGGGAATTAAAATTTCATGTTTAAATCCTTACATTAAGAACATTTTTCTAATTGAGAGCTGAATTTTTTTTTACCACAAACACATTGTAGAATGAAATAAATGAAAATCTGATCATTGGTCTCCACAGCAAGTAGTATCAAGTCCTGTTGTCAGTTTTATCATCTTCATTTCAGTTACATATGTTAGTAATTAAGGTTGTCAAACCATGTGCAGTACACCTTTAGCAATTTCAAAGTACATAATAACATAAATAACAACCTACATGCACGTATGTAATCCATTTGAAATCCAAAACGTTCAGATCTAAATGGAAATAATATTGTTTATTACAGATAATGCATATTCCTGGCTTCCATATGAACTGACACATAAAAGTAGATTCCAGAATAACATCTGACAATGCCTGTTTGAAGTATTTTGTGATTTAAGTTGTTTAAGACCCAATTTTTTTTCCTCATTTTAGCTCTACTGGACTGTTAGAACTCCATGGTTTTAAACTTGGTAACAGAAAAAGTTTAGTAAAATTCTACAAATAATTTATTTCCCTAGAATACAAAAGTTAAAATTAAAAGGGAACCTACAGTCTTCTGAATTAAATCCCAAATTATCCTAAACATTCTATCACAAGTTCAAAGGTATTAAGTGGTTCCAAATGAATTCCAGTATTGAATTTGATGTCTTGCCTGTAGTCTTGGATGAACTAATGTGGCAACAGTCTTGATGTATCACGGTGATATAATCTAGAATGTCCTTGAATGAATTCACAACAATCCTAAAATAGTGCTTTAGTCTAGATTTCATTGAACACTTGTAATTCCAATAAATAATTTAAGTAAAAGATTCCTTTCAAATTAAATTTGAAAACAACTGAGTTTGAAGATAGGAATGAATGAATTTGATGTAAACAACCTTATATAGAAAACTATAGATGACAAGGATGTGGATCGAAAGTTCATTTCCAGAACAGTCTAAGATGTAAACAAGGTCATTTATGTTAATTAAGTTTTAGTAAATAACTTGAAAACCATCAGGTAGAACATATTTTTTTCCAAAGGAAAAACCAATGTCCTGATTTCAAATCCAAGTAAACAAGTTGTTAACAAATGGTTTTTATCTTAAAATAATCTAAAGTCATGGATAAACGTTAGCTATGTAATATGTTATTTACAAATGACACTTACAATCTACAATCATGGACAAAGTTAAACACACCATATAGATATACATTACATGATCATAGACTAGAATAGCCCTTGGGAGTGTCATTTTTCAGCCCATCCATCAGCACAAGTGTATTATTGCCACCTCAAAACTACTTGGATGATGGCCATGACACTTTATACATACATTCATGGTCCTAAAGTAAAGTGGTGCCGCCCAAATGACTAGTATGCCCAATACAGATGCCATCTTGAAAATCGTGTTCTTACCATTCTTCCCGAATGGATGGACTTATCGACATGGGGTTTTCGTGAAAGGCTTCTTACGAAATATTCTTGGTCTTTAGTGAAAATTGTGCCAATCTGACGTCCAACAAGGCTGCCACAGTGGCCATTTTGAAAATCTTTTTATTGCTACATTCTTTACATGGTGGTCTTATCAACATGGGTTTTCATTTAAAGATTTCTAATGATGCCTATCTGTCAATCTGATGTCCAATATGGCCACTTTGGCAGCCATCTTGAAAATCTTGTTATTCCTACTCCTGAATGGTCATATCCACATGGTTTTTTCACTGAAGGACTTCATATGATGTCTGTTTGATCTTAAGTGAAAATTGTGTTGATGTGATATCTAATATAGCAACTACTATGACCATCTTAATAATCTTGTTATGACTGTCTTTTACATATCAATATGGAGATTTCACTATAAAATACTTTTTGATGATGTCTAGCTGGTTCTATTTGAAAATGGTGTCAATCTGACATCTAGGATGACCGCTAGGGGCCATCTTAATAATCTTGTTATCACCGCTTCTACTTAATAGATCATATCAACATGAAGTTTTCACTAAAAGACTTCTTATGATGTCTAGTCGGTAACAAATGAAAATGGTGCTAATCTGATGTTCAGTATGGCCATCATTAAAATGTTATTTTTGCTACTTTTTCTGAATGGACATGTATGTCATATTGACATGAGCTTTTCTCTGAAAGACAGCTTATGATTCCTAGTTGGTCCTAAATGAAAATGATGCCAATCTGACATCCAGTCCAGAGCAACCATTTTGAAATTCATTTTATCACTATTTCTACTGAATTGAAAGTTCAGTTGATATGATATTTTCATCAAAAGATTTGTTATGGCAGCTAGTTAGTTCTAAATGAAAATGGTGCTACTCTGGTAATATGGCTGTCATAGTGGCCAGCATGAAAATCTTATCACTACTTGTTGTGAATGAATGCTCATATCAGTATGGATTTTCACTAAAAGATTTTTGTTGATCCTGAATTAAAATTATGCTGATCTGATGTCATCTAAAAGAATCTTGTTTTCTCTACTCCTTTAAAATAAAAAGTCATCTTGACATGGGGTTTACTTGAGATTTTCATAAGAAGAGTTCTTGTGGTGTCTGCATTGTTCAAGATGAAAATGACTACCCTCAATATGGCCATTATGGTGGCTATCCTGAGATTATTATTTCTATTCTTCCAGAATGGTTGGCAATATCAGTGTGGGAGTTTTCATCAATATACTTTTTACACCTAGTTGGTCCTAAATGAAAATTGTGCATGTCATACGTCCAATATGACTGCCACAATGACTGTCTTAAAAATCTTGTCCATACTTCCCCTGAATCAGTGATTTATTTTAATGTGGGGGTTTCCACCTAATGATGTCTAACAATACCTACTTTGGTCTAAATGAAGATGGTGGCAAGTTTACATTCAATATGGACACCACAGCAGCTAATTAGAAGATATTGTTATCATTGAAGAATATCAGAGATGGTTTTCAAGATGCAGTAGTTAAAAGGAAGAAATGGTGATTATCTTCAATTCTTTAAAGTTTTTTGTCGCCTAGTACAGCGTCAGCCCCTTTGAGGGATTTGTTTCTTTGCAAAGTCTGTGATACTTTCCAGTTGCATGATCTTGTAAAATACTCATTATTCAGACATTCTAACTGCATTGGTTATTTAAATGGACCTTAGTTGTTGCTACATTATGCAAATAAGCAGCTATTAATGACAGTTGCCTTTTTTCTTGTGATTGGAAAGTGAACTCTGGGCTACATTGGGGCATTTAAATTGCTAGTTTTGCATGACAAATGCAAAAGACGAATTGATTGTTGGCTATTATTTATTGACACTTGGACAGCAGCAGATCACAGAAATAACAGCATGTCTTATTTGTACATAATTACATGCTGAGCTGGAGTCCATGCTTTTGTACTAAAGACGCTTTTGGTAATCCTGTATACTGTTACCATATAGAATAGTTGATACAGACCATTGCAGTTGTGCCCATTAGAAGATATGGGGTGTGCTATAGCCTGTTGTGAATACAATATTTGAAATTGATTTGATAGATTGATGGCTAATTAGAGTTTATACTGATTGCAAAAACACATTCTGGTAATGTCCAGATCAAGTGCAATGGTTTTCATGCAGAGCTTTCAGTTCATGAAATCATTTTCTAGTGTGAATAAGATTGTATAATTTGGTTCAAAATATCCATAGCAGAATCCATAGCATTAAAGAGTTGTATCCAGAATTGTGTTACACAGTAGTAAGGTGTATTGTAATGGAGGAGAGCTCTACTGAGTTATGCAAATCTCACTGAACAAGCAAAACAGCAGAATGTGATGGTACAACAGAATGTGATGGTACAACAGAATGTGAGGTACAACAGAACGTGATGGTACAACAGAATGTGATGGTACAACAGAATGTGAGGTACAACAGAATGTGATGGTACAACAGAATGTGATGGTACACCGGAATCTGAGGTACAAAAGAATGTGATGGTACAACAGAATGTGATGGTACAACATAATGTGATGGTACACCAGAATGTGATGGTACACTAGAATGTGGGGTACAACAGAATGTGATGGTACACCAGAAGCTGCCTCAGGATGGTGCAATATGTGTGGTGCATGAAAATTAAACATTTACTATGGATCCAAAAGTTAAGGGAAAGATTCAGTTGAATGCTCCATGGAAGGTGCACAATATTTGATAATCTTATTGTCTTCAGCTGTAAATAAAGCTGGAAGTGGCAGGCTCAGTTTGTATTCTGTCTAATGAACTTTTACTTTCAGATGTATTGCATGCAGTGGAATTGGAAGGCCTTTCTTAACATCTGATGTTTGGCTTTATTCTGGATCTTGTAGGGTGGTTTTCCAGTGAAACAATCTGGATTGGATGGCCAGTATTGTGCTGGTGTGCCATTAAATCCTTTTATACTTGGATGCAAAACAGTACACAGACAACAAATGTTTTGGTTCATAGGGATTATTTCTTTCATATAGTATCATTGAAACTAGGGCTGTAAAAGGTGTAATGGAGTTTAGATTATACTGTTGGGTCATGAAAAGAAATGTCACAGAGTCATAACAAAAAATTCTTGAGATTTACACACTGTTACCATTTATAGTTTTAAACAACATGAGTTGAAGTCAGACATATGTCCAATGCAACCCTGGTTTAGGTCACTGGTGTAGTAGGGGACTTACCCCTAAGTCATAACTTGGAAACTCCATTGAGATCCTCATGCTGTAACCACTATATAACCCTGGGTTATGCTTCTAGGGTAGGGACTTGCCTCTGGGTCATATCCTAAAAAAATTTGAGATGCCCATAACAGTAACCACATATACACTTTCATGGTGTTGTAGCATTGGTCCTTGGGACAGACTACCCTAGTGACATAGGAAATTTTTAATATTTACCAAGGCATCTCATTGTCACAGTTATAGCTTCTGAAGTGCAATTTTTCTGATATACAAAACAAAGTCTTTGCTAATTTAATCTTTCATCAGTGAACCAGACAAGGTCATTTGAGCAAGCATTTGATTTGTTAAGATTCATATAACAGATCATTTGTAGTCTCATTAATTATGATAAACCTTTGAGTTGGTTTGCACTCAATACATCTGAAACATAGAAGGTTCATTGTTAAAGCCCAAAATTTTTTATAAATTGGGGTGGGAGTGGAAAGAGCATGTCTTAGCATGACTGTAATTATTTGTGAGAAGGAACCTTTTTTTTCAGAGTTGCATTGAAAGTTTACTTTGTATTTTTTCTCCTTCAAAATTGAAATCATCCATTTTTAAAATTATTAGGAAAATAAAATGAATCAAAGCTAACAATGTAGACAATGTCTGTTTTTTTCTTCTTTTTTTACCCCTTGATGACTACTGAGAATTATGTTTCTCTAAATAGGACTTTGTCATGGAATTTGAGGGTAAAAAATTGTCTTTTTTGCATGATACATCTTGTGATTTAAGGTATGATGTTTTATTTCTTGTAAAATAAAGACATAAAGAATCAAGATGAAATGATTTTATTGACTACTTAATTTTATATAGTGCACTGATTACTTTGTGTATAATACCATTTTTTTAAATAATGTGCCAGCAGTATACATGTGATGACCAATAATGATAAAGTAATTAGGTTCTGCTGCATCATTACACCTCTCTCTTTAATAGCTTGCCCAAAATGAGTCCAAAAACATAGACTACACTATAAAAGTGAGATTGCAAGTTACTGAGGGACCCCCTTAATAAGTGATTCCATTCCTTGCTCGACATCGAGAAAACCATGGGGAAGTGCACCATGGAGACAACTGCGCTGTTTAATGGCTGAATACTCATTTTATAATAACGCTGGGAATAATTGCCATAAAGTGCTTTTTCTAATGAAGTAGGTCACTTTTTTGTATAGATTACCTTTATTTTGATGTCCAACCTCTCAAAGATTGTTTATATTATTCCAGCTGGTTTCAACAGCCTTCAGTTGTGTGTGAAAACATTGTGTATTAAGTCAACGCTTTTTGTTAATTCACAACCAAACAAGATTCTTTTTTTTCAAAATCCAGGAACATTTATTTCTTGCAACAATTGTCAACTTTCAAACCCAATTTTTGTTTGTTATTGTTCTATTAGTAAAATATTGATGCCATGATATCATTGCAAGTAATAGTGAAATTTATTCTCTTCCTTGAAATATCTGAGTGCCAAATTAAGAACTTTGCAAAACTTTTTATTTGACTGAATAATCTTTTGCTTGCTATCTTTGATAATATTTATGTATTTAAGGTATAGTTTAGTTATATTACATACACAATAATATTGATAAAAGTGTTCAACATGTCAACTAAAATGAGTTGACCTGACACAACCAGGTTCACTATCTCTTTCATGGGTAGGATTTGGATGCCTTTTAACTTTTTTATTCCACCTAACTTGTCAGTGGGTACCAGGTAAGTAGCAAAAATAAATTCATGTTTTTCATATGTTTTTTTAAAATTATGGCATGTAATATATATCAATTACTCTTTTTATGCTCAGATTCTGATTTTATTAGTAATAATTACACCTATACCTCTTGGTTTGTTGGCATGTATGAACTTACAAGAAGCAATTCAGGTTCACATTTGATATAATTTTCTTTTGATCAGGTACCCAGATAACTGATAACCAACACATGCACAGTTGACTTTGCCTAAAATTTTGACAGCTTTAATTCCACCCCTATTGTTTGATTTGATACAGAATACATAATTAACTTGATAATATAAAGCAGGTCTGTTTTCAGTTCAGTACAACAATACAACAAATACTTCACAAGTTGGAAGTCAAAACATGGTCAGTACTTAATTAGGTTCTCACAGAAATGCACACAGATATAGTTGTTATACGAGATTTACATATTTAATATTTGAATACAAGATGGCGCATTGCATATATGATAATTACACTTAAACTGAACTAAAAGATGGAACTAAAACCTGAATTTCACTTGCCAAGGCATATTATATTGGTATTTATTTATTAAAGTGCTGTCTCCAATAGGTTTTAGTGGCATTTCTTTGATGCTAAGTATGCTTTTTGGAAAGAAATTTTAACAAAATATATGACTTACTAAAAGCTGAGAATGTCATGATGTTGATTCAGATTTCTGGTTACTATCTACTGTTTTCAACAATAAAAAGTGATATATATAAAGGTTTCAATAATCAAATTTGATTGTGATTTTCTTCACATTCAGTAAATATATGTCAAGTTTGGGGTATTTATTATTTTAAAAATGGGATCAACACCTGACTCATGGGTTCTCAACTTATTATGGGTGTGGTGTATTAGCTACTTGTGAAAGAGGTCTGGAATAGGGTGAAGTTTTTGTGCATTTGCAACAAGTAGAATGGAATGTTGGCATACCTCTATACAGTTTTCATATACTATTTCTAAAATTTCTTTACATGTGAATTAAGGAAACAACATGCTTGTTAAAGCTGATGGCAGATCCAAATGGCTTCTCCCATGTGCTTCAGAAAGGAAATGAGCCTTGTCCAAACTGTATTATCTACTAAAGAGTTGTGTTTGAAGAAAGTTGAATATGCTTGATAACATATATGAATACCAACAAGACTTTATCTGAATGATAAATCTTGAAACAATGATATCTCCCTATTACCATATTGATAGTTACTTCCTCTGTCCCGTTATTGCATATGTGTACTAGGAGAGAGGAAAATAAATGCTGTAATGGTGGATGTTAAATGGTGAATGTGTTGTTGGTTAAATCTGAAGATATTGATCCAATATGAATGATTGGATCCTACATAAAGTATACTGACTTATGCAGTTATTAAAATAATGGAAAATGAATTTACCAGAGTAGTCAATACTGACTTGTGAAAGCAAAACAAACAAATTATGAAATGTAAAAAATTAAAACTAAAAATATGGTTAGGTTGAGTTATCTGTTGTTTTCCAATTTATTTGTGAAGTCCAGGCAGTGAAAATGACCCAGCAGTGCTAGCATTCATTTGAGAAAATCACATCTCAAGTAAGGCCAAGGCGTATACTCTTATAAACCAAATTACACCCATCAATCAAAATTATGGGTATACTTTAGATAAAACAACCTGTATAACCAGTGAGGAAAACATGGGAAATTCATTTTCTTTAAAAATCATACCCTATGCAAATATACAAAACTGTAGAGCAAAAGCAAAAACAGCTGTAATATTTTTTTCATGAATAAAGAAAATATTATAGCTTGAAACAAATTCTTACCGACACTAAATTACATTGTGACCTAATACAAAGGTCCTCATATCCATGTAAATTATCACACTTGACCAAATAGGCATAAACAACTTTTTTAAGTTGCCAGATTCTCACCATTTATTTTTTTACTAACATTTCAGGCAGTTTTGACTGAATTTTGAACTTAAATGTCTTACTCGGCATTGATATATTCTTGTGAAATATGCATTTTGTTTGAGTATATTTCTTCAGATTTTGAGTTCTGTCAGATTTCCATGTAGTAAGTTTGTGTTGCGATTTGTACAATAAATTGGGCTAGATCTGGTAATGCTTGTATGTTACATGCAGAGTAACACACAAAAAGTGACAACCAAACAACATTCCTGTGTGTACTCAAACACTGTTCCAATCATGTAGTTGTTATATTTACTTAACTTGTATCAGATGTTCTTGAAATTTTGGAGATGGAGGGTGGCTTTCAATAATGACAGTTTACCTTAATTATTTACTGGAAAAAAATGAAAAAGACCTTTAAGATAAGTAAGGCTGCTTCTTAAAGATGAAACGACTAGGCAATGTTTTTAGCATTGACAGACTAGGTAGGTTGACTGACAACGTTTTTACAAATGGCAGACTACCGGTTTGTAGGGTGACTGGCAATGTTTTCAGCAATGACAGGCTAGGTAGAGTGGCTGTGGCAATGTTTTTAGTGTTAGAGCATCTGCCTCGGATGCGGGAGGTTGTGGGTTTGATCCCCAGCCAAGTCATACCAAAGACTTACAAAAATGGTACTAACAGCTGCCTTGCTTGGTGCTCAGCATTAAGAGATTAGTGTTAGGACTGGTCGGCCTGGTGTCAGGATAATGTGACTGGGTGGGACATCATGCTACATGTCTGTGGCATGATGCCCCAGTGCTAGACATCACTATAAACTGTCACACTGCAGACACCATAGCGATATGACTGAAAAATTGTTAAAGCTACATTAAAAATCCAAATCACACACACACATTTTTAGCAATGGCAGACTAGATAAAGTGGCTGTGCAATGTTTTCAGCAATGGCAGACTAGGTAGGATGAATGTGGCAATGTTTTCAGCAATGGCAGACTAGGTAGGGTGGCTGTGCAATGTTTTTAGCAATGGCAGACTAGGGATTTTTTTACGATATCATAATATATGTAGTCATTTGCATTGCAGAAAGTATTATTTACTCACAGCATCAACTACACTGTCAAAAATTACAGTATACTTTAATTATAGCAAAAAACATTCTTTTTATGTAAGAGATGTGACTAATATTCATGGTGGGTTTATTTTATCTCCATGTTCCAAGTTTTACAGCAGCAGGTGTGATGTCAATACCAGTGGTTCTATATTTTCTTTATATTATTGATGCAACATTTCATATCATACAAAATATGCCAGTTAAATACACAGCCTCTCATTAATTATTTATTTCACATCAAATTCAACAAGATTAGACACAAGGTCATAAATCAGGTAATATGGCAGGTAATGAGAGAGACAGTGACAGCATCAATTTCCGGAAGAAATTGAATGAAAAAATGTATTTCCTGGAAGAACTGTTATTTGCCAAAAAGGAGGTTATTGAATAGCTGTGTTTGAAGACTTGGAAGAAATCTGTGAATGAAACCTTGTTATGCATGATAAAATTATGCAATGAACTCAAGAACAATGCTTGATAGGCGAACCTTTATTCTGAGGTCATCCATGTACTAAGGCCAATTTAGCGTTTTTGTATGGGTGGCTGTTATTGACAAGATTTTACTCTGTGTTATCTTTGCACAACACTCTACAAAATAATTTTCTTTTGCTTTGTGATTTTGTTGTGGCTGCTGCCATAGACCCCTGTTGTGAAAACTGAGGGCTTGTAACAAGATGAACTGGGTTGGGGTCAGATCGTAATGAAGACACTATGAATGGTAATGAAAGAATGGTAATGAAAATACCATGTTTATTTATAGGTGATTTAAAGGTTAGACCAAGCTCGTGCATAACAAATCCAAATATAGGATATTTAACACAGTGATGCCTACCGAGTTACATAATGGATATAAATAATACAGTTCCTTTCTGGAACGAATTGCACTTTAAACAGAAATGAGCTGATATTGAATAAAAATTAAATGCAAAAAAAGAAACAGATTAAAGACTGTTCAAACAAAGTGATTTCTCTTAAATAATGATACCATGATATAAATAGTGACAAAATTTTCATTTGAATAATGACAAAATGATTCATTTAAACAATGACAAAATTTTCACTCGAGTAATGATAAATGATTTGTACATCTGTAACAAGTTTTCACTCAGATCATGATAAATGATAAGTTTTCACTCAAACTGTGATAAATTATTGTAAAACTTTGGATATGTATCTTGTGGCATCCAATTCATCACCACAAGGTATTTCGCCCCCAATGCTCTGCCGGATGGTCAAAGAGCCACCACAAATGATATGCCCATCCCACTCTGCCTAAGGATCCATAGAACGTCTTGTTCCCACTAGACCCATTAGTCCTGAAGCCTTGGTCCCCCACCACGAGATAACCGTTATCTTTTCTTTTCACAGCTGAAAATGCAGCATGTTCATCCGTGTAATATCTGTGACATGGTCATGTATAATATGTAATGAAGTATGTGATGCAAATGGAGTTGATTTAATAATAATCTTAATATCGGGACCACTGTACAAGGTTATCATAATCCAGTTCATAAGTGAACCTGTATCTGATGAGAATCTTATAAAACATAAAGTAACGTTCTCTTGACCCTATTATACATGCTACATTTATGTGAAAGCAATCATTTTGTCCAGTTACCTACTGGTAAACTAGAAAACAGATGATAATAAACCTAATAACATTGCATTATATGACATAAGTTGGAACTACCTAAAATACAGAATAAATATTAGAACGAAACAATTCTATCCTTTTACACAAGTAGGAAAATAATTTCACAATTTACATAACTCTACAGTTGGAGATATCATGTCGTAAAGTAGACCACTCACTGACAAGACTTCAATTTACATAACTCTACAGTTGGAGATATCATGTCGTAAAGTAGACCACTCACTGACAATTTACATAACTCTACAGTTGGAGATATTATGTCGTAAAGTAGACCACTCACTGACAATTTACATGACTCGACAGTTGGAGATATCATGTTGTAAAGTAGACCACTCACTGACAATTTACATAACACTACAGTTGGAGATATCATGTCGTAAAGTAGACCACTCACTGACAATTTACATAACTCTACAGTTGGAGATATCACGTCGTACAGTAGACCACTCACTGACAATTTACATAACTCTACAGTTGGAGATATCATGTCGTAAAGTAGACCACTCACTGACAAGACTTCAATTTACATAACTCTACAGTTGGAGATATCACGTCGTAAAGTAGACCACTCACTGACAAGACTTTCCATAATTTAATGTTTGACTCTACCATGAGTTTATATGTATACAGCCTGTGTTGCAATGCATGGCCTGTGCACTATATTGGTTTTCCCATTGTAAATACTTCGCTTGTGCAGCATAGTGTGAATCAAACTTGCTACATCGAAATAATGTACGATATAGATAAGCATCTGTATGTAACACTGTATACAAAAATGAAACCTGAATGCATTCTATTCCAAATAATATATAAACAATAAATGTACACAGTTCCATGACAGGGCTTTTATAAATCCATAATCTTTCTTTTTTTGGTATTTTCTACAAGAATAATCACACAGTATTGCATTGAATAAATGCTAACCTGACTTTTTCACATGCAAGTTAGACACTTAAAAAGAACTGTGGAAAATGTTGCTTTTTAAGAACACGTACTTTTATAACAACAATCTGGTTGTTATTTGCCTAGAAAACATTCACCTACTCAATTGTAGTAATCCTTATTAGCTAGCATTTAGAAGGCATTCATTAATCTCTAGTAATCATTATTAACTTAAACTCTATTACCTTTCTAATGCTTCATTTACATCGTGTAGAGTATCCAATGCAGAACATGTGCTGATTATAAGAAGGGGCAATTATAAAGATCAATAGGGGCTTGAAGGCATAGAAAGAAATTAGTGTAATTGATTTCTGAAAAGGTTATAAGAGATTAAAAAAGACAAATTCACAGGGACAGTATTGTTGGTCTATCAGAGCAGCAAAAATCAGACATAGGATATTCATTAGTGTCTGTGTTCCTGCAGGTAAGAGGGAATAGAATCATTATCAGCATAAATTATTAGAACTGGGTCCAGAGCGATGAAATCATTATCAGTGTCAGGATGGAACAAAATATAGTGGTATTTATTAGTGCTGGGGTCTTACAACAAAGGTATCAAAATTATAGGTACAAATCGTTAGAACTGAACCAGAAGTGATGAGATGATTAACAGTGATTAACAGATTATTGGAATGGTTTATGGGAATAGGAGTAGGATAAGTATCATTTGGGACTGGTCACAAAAATAATCAAAGGGGACATAACTCAGAATTATGCTTTCAAATTGGACTATAGAATTAGCAAAACAAGAAAATATAAAAAAAAAGTAAAAGGGGAGGGGGCCTTGTAACATCAGTCACTTAATTAATATTACTTCAATAGTTCACTACAAATTATTTTTACTCTCAGTATTAATACTTGGAGTATATCATAACAGGTTTACAAATGCACTCTTTAGTGTCATAAAAACATATATAAACATGAGCAAAACTGACTTTTTATGTTCAGACAGATGATTGAAACAGATTACTCAATTTAATTACTACAGAACAAAATAAATAAATATGATTTTTTCAACTTAGGTTCAAGGTGATCATATATTAGAGGAAGAAGTTCGATTTCCGGTAAGTCAGACTTTTGTAAGACATTGTTTTGTATATATGTTGTAAAAGTTATCAAATGTTAAACTTCATTTTGTGTATTTTGTGTTTAAAGATTAAGTTGTACATTTTCAGTCTTTTGCACACACACATACATACACACACACACACACACACACACACACGCACACACTGTCTTTTTAAGGATATACATGTATTAGGATTATATTTGATCTTTGTTTCAATAAAGTAATGGTACATAACTGTATATGTTCTTTATGTTTTTATGTTTGATTTGAAATGTACCATGCTGTTATTTCAATTAAAAATATGCAAACCTGGTTAAAACTTGTAATGTAAATTTCAGGGATTTGTTTTCCTGTTCTCTTAATGTCTGTGTGATGCTAGAGTGAGCCTCATACCCCGTCTATAGAAAAGTTACAGTCTGTTCCCCACCATTGTCAACCAGGAATTTTTAGCAAGAAACCAAATGTCTTCAAAAGCTGAACTCCCTATGAACATGCCCAGTCTCTGTCTTATTTGTACTGCCTCACATTAACCCCTGAGCCAAACAGCTAGGCGGTCCCCTGCAGCATACTTGCAGAGATCACCTAGAGCAGTGTTAGCCTTTCCAGTACCTGTATCCCTGAGACTAGCTGACAGCAATTGGATTGCAGATTTTTATAGAGGGGGATACTTGCAATAAAATTGTTATTATTTTATTTGTATTCATTTAATTCAGTTGAAATTTGGCACGGCAGTTCTCAATAAACTTACATACATAATGGTATAAATTTCATGCTACATGCAGAAATAAAACTAATGCATGATGGTGAAAACAAATGATGTACTTGCCAGTTTGCTTCTCTTGCCGTGAATAATCCATAAAATCCATTATGAATTCACACAGAATTATTAACACCATCAACACATGAAATAATATTATATTTTATGTACACAGAAATTCCACTTGTCATCTCTTGTAAACTAAACATCCTGTGAATACTGTACACAAATGGGCATATTTTACTTGCTCTTTACTTACCTTTCTTCCTTAGAACTCTCACTGAAATTTTTAAAACTAATAAAACACTTAACAAACCTTGAACTATGAACACTCATGTTAACAACATATATTTCCCAAACATTTATTTAATGATTATTCAAAAGAAAAAGAAGCTCCACGAAATCAAATGCATTTGCATCAGGGTCTAAATCCGTTGCTGGTCTGTTTTATAGCTTCTTGTCAATGTGTGTTTTATCATTTACGATCATCGATCAGCTCTACTTTCATTTTTTTCTTCTTCTTCAACATTCTCATTCTCGTCACTACCGCTGTTATTTTCAGTAGCTTTTTCGATGTCACTATCGATCTCAGCTGATTAAAATCCAGAGAATTGTCCGTCAGAATCTGTCAAGTAAAAGTCTGCTCCCAGTTGCTGATTCTCGTCAGTTTGCATCATTTTCAGATGTATATATTTTCACTATTTCTGCTGGCATCGAAGTCAAATTTTTTTCCCTCCATTCAGCAATGTTCACTCTATCTATGTACGCTACAATTTTGTTGGTTAAACTGCTTGTATAATTAGGAAATGGCTTCAAATCAACCAATGGTTTGCGCTGATTTAACTCATCATGTGGGAGAAAGGCGTTGATAAATACTGCCTCGCAAACTCGGTGCTCGGAATACAGGCTATGTAAACTCAGCCACGTTAGTGAGGCACGCGGGAGATCAGGGAGGAAAAGTTCGACGAGTATACTCGTCACCGGGGGTTAATGTGTTAACTCATTAACCCCTGAGCCAAACAGCTAGGCATTCCTCTACAGCATACATAAAGAGGGATCGCCTAGAGCAGTGTTAGCCTTACTAGTGCCTGTATCCCTGAGACTTGTTGTCATTTTCTTCTGTATACTACACACAGTCACTGCTTGAATGAAAAATAACCCAATTTGTCAGGTTACTTTGGTTGAATAAAGAGGACCAAGTCCATCCCTTTTGACCACTCCGGTGGCCTAGTGGGTGCAGTATCCACCTCAGATGCGGGAGGTCATATGTTCAATCCCCGGTTGAGTCATACCAAAGACTTACAAAAATGGTACTAACAGCTGCCTCGCTGGGCGTTCAGCATTAAGAGGTTAGTGTTAGGACTAGTCGGCCTGGTGTCAGGATAATGTGACTGGGTGGCACATCATGCTACATGTCTGCAGCATGATGCCCCAGTGCTAGACATCCTTATAAACTGCCACATTGCAGACATCCTAGTAATATGACTGAAACATTGTTAAAGCTGCGTTAAAAATCCAAATCACATCACATCACATCACCATCCCTTTTGTGTTGAAATATAAAACTTAGTCATCACTTGAGATATTCATGTAAAATCCATCCCATTTCTATTGAAATATTAAACTTAGTCATCACTTGAGATATACTATTCATGTAAAATCCATCACTTTTATATTTAATATAAAAGGATTCATCTCTTGATAGACATTATGAAAGAACAACATTTATACATGTACATGTAACTTATATTACTTCAGAGTAATGTTTTTATTGCTGCTAAAATTGCAAACTACTCTCTAATGTATTAATTAAAAAATCAGGCTTTATCAAATGCTTTGTATGGATGCGATCATCCAAATTGACTTCTGCTGATGAACAAATACAATAAGAAACTAGTGAATTGGTTGTAAAGATTTGGTATAATCATGGGATGACTTGTAACCAAATTAACAAAGTACAAAATAGAAGAATTTTACTATATGTAGAGGACGTGGTAGATTTTCAAGCAGCTGTAGCAACAAATGAATGTTTCCAATTTTTGGGGATATTTTTAACTTTTGGTCTTGTATTTTATGGTTTGCATGTATACATTAGGGGCACATGTGTTTTAGAGATACAAATCAAGTTTGTATTCTTCTTGTACTTCTGTCAAGAGTGCCTATTGAACCTCTGCAAATTTTCACATATTTTTCTAAAATTGAATGAAACCATGCATCTTGTGTTGTCTCTTTGAGCTTTGCTGCATGGCTGTTGATCATATTTTGTGTGAGAGAGACTTGCTTGTCGAGTAAATTGAATCAGTTATAAATGACACAGTATTATGCCTGGGCAAAGTATTATGCCTGATTTCAGTTGTCTTGAAATTGATTAAAATAACATCTTCAGAACTCCAGTCTGAACAGTTACATATGTTGTTATCAATACCTTTACATTGATAAAAAAAAGCAATTTATCAATTTTTATTTGCAGAACAGTTACTTTGCTGCTGCCTTGGAAACAAAGAAACCCATATTTCTTGAAGATGTTCCAGTGGTAATACAATACATTTAGCCCTTTAGTAGTGTGGTATTTCATTGATTCTGTAAGCCATTTGTATGGATGGTTCTTTTCATGGCATTTATGTCTTCTTACTTAGAAAGAAAATTGCCTTGTCCAGGTCAAAGAAATATTTATCCTTTCATGTGAACAACAGTAAATTACCTTGTTTCAGAAGAATTGAGTCTGTAAAAATATTTGTATTATTCTAAACCATGCAATGTATAAAGTAACTCCGTACCAAATGATAAAAATGGTTGGACAGTAATTTTTTTAAGTGTGCCTTTTCTTTGTGGGCAAAAGATAGACAGCTTTAAAGATGAACACTTTGTACAAGTGATACACACCGCTCCGGTGGCCAAGTGATATAGAACATAAGTTGCAGAGTTCAAGGTCTGCACCAGTTATTCACTCTCAAGAATAAGTAATGTCTGTGCAGTGACCAATTTCATGCACAGCTGGTGCAGACACTTAAGTTGTGCACCATTCTGTTTTGTTCGATCTGAAAATAAATCAGAACTCTGCTGTCCTATGTGTAGATCTGACATCAACTGCTTAGGGGACATGTTCTGGTGACCTATGTTATTACCATAATTGCTAATTTTATCAGCCAATCAGATAAAGTCTTATATCTTCTCGTTTGGGAGACAGAGTAGTGTAGCTGAAGAGCATCAGTGTGTGCCTATCGATTTGATTCACTTTCAGATTTCTAAAAGCAACATTTCCATTGGCTAACTCAAAGGTCACCAGAATATGAACCCTAAGCGGTCACTGTCAGATCTTCACCCAGGACAGTGGAGATCTCATTTTAATCAGATTGCTGTTTTTCTTACCTGCATTGGCAGATAGAGACAAAGGTTTCACTTTTTTATCATCAGTGTTATCCATGTATCATAAGCATCATCAGTGTTATCCATGTATCATTAGCATCATCAGTGTTATCCATGTATTATTAGCATCGTCAGTTTTATCCATGTATCATTAGCATCATCAGTGTTATCCATGTATCATTAGCATCATCAGTGTTATCCATGTATCATTAACCAATTATCCATCAGTGTTATCCATGTATTGTTAGCATCATGAGTATTATCCATGTATCATTAGCATCAGCAGTGTTATCTATGTATCATTAGCATCATCAATAATGTTAAGATGATCTGTAGAGTTATTTGTTTAGTGTTTTATTAAAAATAATCATCATGGTAAAGTTACAGAGTAAATATAATGTTCCAGAACACTGTGTTCTTTTGTCATTAGTACAGTACATTTATCCAAACTGCTCAGAGACCACCAAACAAACACAGTGAAACATAATGTTCTAAAAAACCTTGTTCTGTTGTAAGTACAGCACAACTCATGTATCCATATTGCTAAGGGAATACACAGTAAACATAATGTTCCAATAATCTTTATTTTATTAGTCAGTGCGACTCATTTATCCATATTGCTAAGGGAATACACAGTAAAAATAATGTTCCAATAATCTTTATTTTATTAGTCAGTGCAACTCATTTATCCATATTGCTAAGGGAATCCAGAGTAAATATAATGTTCCATAAATCCTTGTTTTATTTTATTAGTCAGTGCAACTCATTTATCCATATTGCTATGGAAATACAGAGTAAATATAATGTTCCATAAATTCTTGTTTTATTTTATTAGTCAGTGCAACTCATTTATCCATATTGCTAAGGGAATACACAGTAAACATAATGTTCCAGTAATCTTTATTTTATTAGTCAGTGCAACTCATTTATCCATATTGCTAAGGAAATACAGAGTAAATATAATGTTCCAAGAATCTTTATTTTATTAGTCAGTGCAACTCATTTATCCATATTGCTAAGGAAACACAGAGTAAATATAATGTTCCAAGAATCCCTGTTTTATTTTATTAGTCAGTGCAACTCATTTTTCCATATTGCTAAGGAAATACAGAGTAAATATAATGTTCCAATAATCTTTATTTTATTAGTCAGTGCAACTCATTTATCCATATTGCTAAGGAAACACAGAGTAAACATAATGTTCTAAGAATCCCTGTTTTATTTTATTAGTCAGTGCAACTAATTTGTCCATATTGCTAAGGAAATACAGAGTAAATATAATGTTCCATAAATCCTTGTTTTGTTTATTAGTCAGTGCAACTCATTTATCCATATTGCTATGGAAATACAGAGTAAATATATTGTTCCATAAATCCTTGTTTTGTTTATTAGTCAGTGCAACTCATTTATCCATATTGCTAAGGAAATACAGAGTAAATATAATGTTCCAAGAATCTTTATTTTATTAGTCAGTGCAACTCATTTATCCATATTGCTAAGGAAATACAGAGTAAATATAATGTTCCAAGAATCTTTATTTTATTAGTCAGTGCAACTCATTTATCCATATTGCTAAGGAAACACAGAGTAAACATAATGTTCCAAGAATCCCTGTTTTATTTTATTAGTCAGTGCAACTCATTTATCCATATTGCTAAGGAAATACAGAGTAAATATAATGTTCCATAAATCCTTGTTTTGTTTATTAGTCAGTGCAACTCATTTATCCATATTGCTAAGGAAATACAGAGTAAATATAACGTTCCATAAATCCTTGTTTTATTTTATTAATCAGTGCAGCTCATTTATCCATATTGCTAAGGAAACACAGAGTAAACATAATGTTCCAAGAATCCCTGTTTTATTTTATTAGTCAGTGCAACTCATTTATCCATATTGCTAAGGAAATACACAGTAAAAATAATGTTCCAATAATCTTTATTTTATTAGTCAGTGCAACTCATTTATCCATATTGCTAAGGAAATACAGAGTAAATATAATGTTCCATAAATCCTTGTTTTATTTTATTAGTCAGTGCAACTCATTTATCCATATTGCTAAGGAAACACAGAGTAAATATAATGTTCCATAAATCCTTGTTTTATTTTATTAGTCAGTGCAACTCATTTATCCATATTGCTAAGGAAATACAGAGTAAATATAATGTTCCATAAATCCTTGTTTTTTTTTATTATTCAGTGCAACCATTTTTCCAAACTGCTCAAGGAACACACAAATAACCCAGTAGACATGATGTTGAAGAATCCTTGTTCTGTTTATTAGTTGATGCAACTCATTGATCAACTGCTCAGAGAACACACACTCACACATGTTCAAAATTAAGGTGGTTTTTTTTTATTTAAATAACCCATAGGATCACTCGAATAAATTTTGAACTGATCTACTTAAATATCACTGATCCTGCTAAAATCAAACAGAAGCCAGTTCAGTTTCTAATCATCATCTCAGAACAATAACAGCTTTATTTCACCAGCAAAACTCACAGAAAGTTGAAAGTTTGTGCTCAAGTTTGATCTAAACAATTTGTTCAGAGATGCCACAATTAGCTCTGGTTCTGAAGAACCAGCTTTCTGAGCTGAATTCACACATTCCTCTTCTGTTACATGTAGGGAGCTTGCATTGTGTGATTCCTTAGACAATTTAGAAATGTTTTTATACCCATTACGGAATGAAATTCCCCATGCAGTTTAATATTTCTCCAAGTCCTAATTGCAGAAAGTGCACAGCATCACAGCTTTTCCTGTGTCATGCTTCAATCATTCATATTCATTTTCCCAGCATGGATGGTACTTAGTCTCTTCTCTTGATTAATTTTGCAATCACACTTGCACTTGTCATCATCAAATGTCTGCCATTGCTATGGCATCCGTGCTCCTTGCAAATACTTCCATATCTTTACAGTTCTCACCACTTCATGATGTTTCAAGAATCCTTGTTCTGTTTATTGGTACAGTACAAATCGGTTACCTATGCTACTCAGGGAACACATAAAATACATAGCAGACATAATGTTCTAGGAATACAGTTATCTATACACTGCTCAGGGAACGCATAAAATGCATAATGTTATATGAATCCTTGTTCTGGTTATTAGTGCAGTACAATTCAGTTATCAGAGCTACTTTGGAAACAAAAGAAATGATAGAATAAACATAATGTTCCAATAATCCTTGTTCGTATTATTAGTACAGTCACCTCATTTTTCCAAACTACAATCAGGTATCACAAAGCATACAGGGTAGTCCTAATGTTCCAACTCTTCTAGCTTAAGTACAACTCATATTCAGGCATCACAAAAAACATACAGATCAATGATGTTTAAATGAATGGGTTTGGGTTAAACCAAATATTGGCATTTGGAGGATAGAGGGAAAAAGGTTTGGATAAACTGATTTTTACAGTAAACAAGATTTGGGTAAATTTGGTTCTAGTGCTGTAGCCACATTTGTGTAATATGCAGAGTAAACGTTGTACACCATTGCATCACAAACACTAGTTACTTAAGAATTCACCTTTACTTAACTCATTCAGCATTTCTAACATATGACTGGGATGTATTTCAGGATGCTCAGAAGGAGATTGAAGACCTGGTCCGTCGACCGTTGAACTCACTGCTGTGTGTTCCTGTGACAAGTAAAACCAGTGATCAGTTGATAGCATTGGCTTGCCTTATCAACAAGAAAAATGGCAATAAATTCACCAGTGATGACATTACCTGCATTCAGCAGTCTTTCTGTTACACCTCCTCTGTGCTTACTAGTACATTGGCTTTCCAAAACGAACGAAAACTTAAAAATCAAACACAGGTACGATTAATTTCTATGTCTATGAAACTTTTTTGAATTTATTGAGGAGAATAATTTGGCAGAATGTTATTCACAATAAAGACAACAATGCACAAATCAGTACCAAAATGATAAAAGTGTACAACAAAATAGATTGAAAGGAAGCAAGATGTAGCTTAGACTTGTATCTTCATGTTTAACAAATTTTGATAGTGCCCATTATACTGTAGTTTTATATATTAAGCTATTCTCAGTATATATATATTGAATTTCACAAGATTTATATTCATAACAATAAATGCCCAACAACATTGTTTTTTTGTCAGTCAAAATACCTTTACCATTTGGCATTAAAAGGTCTCCAGGCAAATCTTTATTTGACAGATTTACAGACTGTCATAAATGTTGACTTCTAATTGTCAGCTTTTTCATAACAATGAATATCATTGTGGTTCTGTTTCTAGTAAAAGTATTGATGCAAAAAAATTTGGGAAAGCAAAGATCAATCAAGCACACATTGCATCTATTGATGCTGAATTTATTGACAACTTTATTATAACTAATGCTCCTCAGCAAAGAGACATGCTGACATGGGTTTTCACCAGAAGACTTATGATGTGTAGTTGGTCCAAGGTGTTTATTGCTACTTATTTCTAGATGGTGGTTGAAAATTGTGCTTTCACCAGAAGATTGTTCATGATACCTAGTTGCTCCTAAACGAAAATGGTGGCAATCCTACATCCAATATGGCCACCACAATGGCTATTGTAAAAATCTTGCTATTGCAACTTCCCTTGAATGGATGGTCATATTTACCTTGGGTTTTCAACAAGACTTTTAATGATGTCTGGTTGGTCCTAAATGAAAATGGTGCCAATCTGACATCCGATATTTAAACCAAAGCAGCTAATTTGAAAATCCTATCCTTACTGGAGAATATTAGAGATGGTTTCAACACTCAGCAGTTATTCCTGGAAATTCTTTTTCTCCAGTAGAGAGACTGCGCCAGTGGCCTAGTGGTTAGAGCATCTGCCTCGAATTCAGGAGGTTGTGGGTTTGATGCCCAGCTGAGTCATACCAAAGACTTACAAAAATGGTTCTTACAACTGCCTCGCCTGGCACTCAGCATTAAGAGGTTAGTGTTCGGACTGGTCGGCCTGGTGTCAGGATAATGTGACTGGGTGGGACATCATGTTTCATGTCTGTGGCATGATGCTCCAGTGCTAGACATCACTATAAACTGCCACACTGCATACATTGTAGTGATATGACTGAAAAAATGTTAAAGCTATGTTAAAAATCCAAGTCACACACACACACACACACATTCTCCAGAAGAGTGTCAGTCTTTCTTTTCAGGGACTCATGTTTAAGGGTGCAATTAAAGAGATATTCTAATCTTTAGGACAACATAATATTTACCTTTATGTTGTATTGTGTAGTTGGGTGCTTTTGACATCATCTTTATAAAGAAAGAATATATATGTTTTGTCTTAGATAAAAAATTAGTTGGCTTCTGCTCATAAATAAGAAACAGATATATGCACTGCATCTCATTCTGTCTAGCTGTATTCATTTTAAGAATCCAGTTCACATGGAACATATAGCATCTTGTGGGTATCCTAAGCATTTTCTTTTCAGAATTCTATCCATTTTCATAATAGGTAAATTATGTTAGGATTCTTGTTTCTTATGTGTGATGAATTAGGTCATACAAATCTTATGAATTTGCCATAAACTAAGGATTCTCAAAAAAAAAAAACACCTTGAGAATGATTGTGCTGGAAGAAAATCACCTTGAGAATGATTGTACTGAAAGGAAATCACCTTGAGAATGATTGTACTAAAAGGAAATCACCTTGAGAATGATTGTACTGAAAGGAAAACACCTTAAGATTGATTGTACTGAAAGGAAATCACCTTGAGAATGATTGTACTGAAAGGAAAACACCTTGAGAATGATTGTACTGAAAGGAAATCACCTTGAGAATGATTGTACTGAAAGGAAATCACCTTAAGATCGATTGTACTAAAAGGAAATTACCTTGAGAATGATTGTACTGAAAGGAAATTACCTTGAGAATGATTGTACTGAAAAGAAAACACCTTGAGATTGATTGTACTGAAAGGAAATCACCTTGAGAATGATTGTACTGAAAGGAAATCACCTTGAGAATGATTGTACTGACAGGAAAACACCTTGAGAATGATTGTACTGAAAGGAAATCACCTTGAGAGTGATTGTTCTAAAAGGAAATCACCTTGAGAATGATTGTACTGAAAGGAAATCACCTTGAGAATGATTGTACTGAAAGGAAATTACCTTGAGAATGATTGTACTGAAAAGAAAACACCTTGAGATTGATTGTACTGAAAGGAAATCACCTTGAGAATGATTGTACTGAAAGGAAAACACCTTGAGAATGATTGTACTGAAAGGAAAACACCTTGAGAATGATTGTACTGAAAGGAAAACACCTTGAGAATGAAAACACCTTGAGAATGATTGTACTGAAAGGAAATCACCTTGAGAGTGATTGTACTAAAAGGAAATCACCTTGAGAATGATTGTACTGAAAGGAAATCACCTTGAGAATGATTGTACTGAAAGGAAAACACCTTGAGAATGATTGTACTGAAAGGAAAACACCTTGAGAATGATTGTACTGAAAGGAAAACACCTTGAGAATGATTGTACTCAAAGGAAATCACCTTGAGAATGATTGTACTGACAGGAAAACACCTTGAGAATGAAAACACCTTGAGAATGATTGTACTGGAAAGAAATCACCTTGAGAGTGATTGTACTAAAAGGAAATCACCTTGTTGTTGTTGTTGTTGTGGGGTTTAACGCCCTTTTTCAGCACACGATAGGCTATGCATGGCGGCCAGTATTAATGGTGGAGGAAGAACCGGGAAAACCCCGGGAAGAACCACCGACCCACGAGAAGCTACTGGCATGCTTTCTCACATATCCACATTTGCCGAATCCTGGAAATCACCTTGAGAATGATTGTACTGAAAGGAAATCACCTTGAGAATGATTGTACTGAAAGGAAATCACCTTGAGAATGATTGTACTGAAAGGAAAACACCTTGAGAATGATTGTACTGAAAGGAAATCACCTTGAGAATGATTGTACTGAAAGGAAATCACCTTGAGAATGATTGTACTCAAAGGAAATCACCTTGAGAATGATTGTACTCAAAGGAAATCACCTTGAGAATGTAAGTAAATCAGTAGATAATTAATCAAAATTAATGCTTTGATAAAAAATATTCAGTTTTGAATTAAATTAACTGAAAAATATATTTGTGTAATAATTGCAGATTCTCTTGATATTCTTTTCTTGCAGGCCATGCTTAAAGTTGCAAGGCATCTGTTCACAAACTTAGGTGAGTTTTTATCTCAGTGTATTCATGGTGATTATGACCCATTTCCCAGAATTCATAGCATGGGGTGTGAGATTCCAATTTCTGGCAAAGGTATTGCAGGGTGTATAGAGGTCAATAAGCTAAAACAAATCAACCACTCTGTCATCTTAAAGAGAAAATCACAGTCCAGCTCAAAGCGGGTTAGCAAAGAGATAGATAATAGCTTTAATCGTTCTCACCACTCAATTAAAACTCTTACCAGTGAAATTCAGCGGGTGTATGAGGAAGACCAGAGACGAAAAAGTCAGGTTGATCCCTCCACAGACATGGGGTCAGCAGAACTAAAAGAACAACTAGATGAACAGGAAAAATTAATATTTTCGCAAAGTTTTAAGCATTTGACCGGTTTAGAGTCACAGATCAAAAGTAGGCCAAATGAAATAGTAACTCAAGAAAGTGATCACATTGAGAAAGATGGCCATGCAGTAAAGACACAAAAAACTGACCTGGATGTACTCAACCCAGTGTCTGGCAGTCCATGTCTAACATCTGATATGGACCTATCTACACAAGTTGCTGATCCTGGCTCAGCCCAGCCAGGTGAAAATTCATCATCAACAAGATTGTCTACTGGAAGTCCATCAGATGTCAGCACAGTTGGTCTAGATGATGACCTAGAGTTCTCAGGATCTGAGCTGGATTCCACATTTATCAGTGTGGCTGAGGACATGGAAGAACATTTGAGTACAAAAACAGATGATGCAGATGATCTGGAGAAATATTTTGATGCATGGAGTCCACTAAATTCTGAAATGAAGAGTAGATGCAGCTACTCAGATACAGCCATGATCCAGGATACATCTGAATCAATTCAAGACACCAGCCAATCCAGTGTAAGTATGGGACTGAAAGAGTCAAAGTGTAGATTATCTAAAAGTGATCCATCACTTAATGCTATTTTATCTTCATCTTCTACTGATATGAAAACTACACTCAATACTGCATTTCTTGCTGGGAAATCAGATCCCAGCGTGTCTGTGGCTGTTTGGCAAACTTCCATAGGTCAGAGTACTTCAAGTACATGTCAGCAGGATTCTCAGGTTACGGTGGTGCATGTTACTGATTCAGGATGGCATAATAGGATGCGTCACAAATCTACCCCTATCTCCTTCAGTCACTCTCTGCAAGGTTTCTCCATGGCTGCAGCTAAGTCTGACCAGCAGGAAAGAACAGTCCACCAGTATAAAAGCCACATTGGTTCTAAATCAGAGCCAGACATTCTTATGTCAGAAAGCCTTACATTGCTCAGAAGAATCCAGTTTCCAGTGGGAGATGACTACATTTGGAGTGAGAGTAGGTTCAGAGTGGTATTAACAAACTGGAGTTCATTTAACTGTTAATGTTTTTTTAATGTTTGTTCGTGTTACATGTTTGAAGTTCAGAACTTACAGATGTTGTCTGCTTGAAGTTTAAAGCTTAAATATGTTGTCTGTTTGATATTCAAACCTCACAGATTATGTTTGAAGTCTAAAGCATAGAGATTACTCATTTGAAGTTCAAAGCTTGTGAACTATCCATTTGAAGTTCACAGCTTAGAGATGTTATCTTTCTGAAGTCCAAAGCTTGCAGATTATTCAAAGATCAAAGCTTACAGATTATCCATTTGAAGTTCAAAGCTTACAAATTATCCATTTGAAGTTCATTGCTTACAGATTATCCATTTGAAGTTCAAAGCTTACAGATTATCCATTTGAAGTTCAGTGCTTACTGATTATCCATTTGATATTCAAAGCTTACTGATTATCCATTTGAAGTTCAAAGCTTACAGATTATCCATTTGAAGTTCAAAGCTTACAGATTATCCATTTGATGTTCAAAGCTTACAGATTATCCATTTAAAGTTCAAAGCTTACAGATTATCCATTTAAAGTTCAAAGCTTACAGATTATCGATTTGAAGTTTAAAGCTTACTGATTATCCATTTGAAGTTCAAAGCTTACAGATTATCCATTTGAAGTTTAAAGCTTACTGATTATCCATTTGAAGTTCAAAGCTACTGATTATCCATTTAAAGTTCAAGCTTACAGATTATCCATTTGAAGTTCAAAGCTTACGAATTATCCATTTGAAGTTCAGTGCTTACAGATGATCCATTTGAAGTTCAGTGCCTACTGATTATCCATTTGATGTTCAAAGCTTACTGATTATCCATTTGAAGTTCAGAGCTTACAGATTATCCATTTGATGTTCAAAGCTTACAGATTATCTATTTGATGTTCAAAGCTTACAGATTATCCATTTAAAGTTCAAAGCTTACAGATTATCCATTTAAAGTTCAAAGCTTACAGATTATCGATTTGAAGTTTAAAGCTTACTGATTATCCATTTGAAGTTCAAAGCTTACAGATTATCGATAAAGTTCAAGCTTACAGATTATCCATTTGAAGTTCAAAGCTTACAGATTATCCATTTGAAGTTCAGAGCTTACAGATTATCCATTTGAAGTTCAAAGCTTACAGATTATCCATTTGAAGTTTAAAGCTTACAGATTATCCATTTAAAGTTCAAAGCTTACAGATTATCCATTTGAAGTTTAAAGCTTACAGATTATCCATTTGAAGTTTAAAGCTTACAGATTATCAATTGAAGTTTAAAGCTTAGAGATGTTATCTGTTTAAAGTTCAAACCTTGGAGACTATCCATTTGAAGTTCAAATGTTATCTGTTTGAAGTTTAAAGCTTGCAGATTAACCTTTTAAAGTTTAAAACTTACAGATTATCCATTTGAAGTTCAAAGCTTGGAGGTGTTATCTGTTTAATGTTCAGACCTTGGAGACTATCCATTTGAAGTTCAAATGTTATCTGTTTGAAGTTTAAAACTTGCAGATTATCCATTTAAAGTTCTTAGCTTATAGATTATAAGTTTGAAATTCAGAGCTTAAAGATGTTAATTGTGTGAGTTTAAGAGCTTAACTTTGTTTCATTGCTAACAAGGATGGCTTCTCTAGCTTGAATGCTAAGATATCAATGATTGATGCTGTCCATCTTATTTTCCTTTCATTGGCTCACATCTAGAAAAATGCCAAATGCAAAACTTTACAATTCTCTCACCAACTCTAAATACAGTAGACTTTTGAGACAGAACATTGGTAGTATGTTTCGCATCATGATTTTCACTATATAGTTATTACTTGACACTGTGTCTGGATTCTGATGTAATGTTTATACTTTCAGTCTATTGTATATTTGTCTCTTGAGAGTTTTTAGGCATTTGTTGTTTCATTTTTCAGCAGTGCCTAAGTAATTTTACCCTTTCCCTTTAGTGGTTGGATAATACATAATTGTTTATATTTGAATTATAATTAAATTGTAATGGTTATTTTTACGGAATCTTGGGTAGGTATTGCCTCCCACCGATCACTGTTTTAGTCTACATTTAGTTAGTGAGCATCTGATTTGATGATTCATTGACTTAAGCTTTATGTTTATTTTTTGACTTGCAGACAGGGTCACAAACTCACTTTATTTTCTTTTAGTGCATTCAAGTGGTCACACACCATTCTTCTTCAGGTAGAGAGTCGGGATCACACTCCACCCATTTTTTTATCTCTACAGGTCATATTGAACATCATCTGTCATCTGTAATATGTCATCATTCTATCTTTTACCACAAGTTTGTTACTTACCAAAGACTTATAAAAATGGTATTAAGAGCTGCATCGGTTATTGCTCAGCATTAAGAGGTTAGTGTTAGGACTGGTTGGCCTTGTGTCAGGATCATGTAACTGGGTGGGACATCATACTACATGTCTGCGGCATGATGCCCCAGTGCTAGATATCACTATAAACTGCAACAATGCAGACATCGTAGCAATATGACAGATCTTTTTTAAAAGTTACGTTAACAATCCAAATCACACACACACAAAAAGTTTGTTATTGCTAACTCTTCTAAACAGCATGGAGGATTGCCATAAATTTTCTCAAAAACATTCATCCCATGGCCTACTTGCTCCTAAATGAAAATAGTATCACTCAGATATACAGTAGGGCCACCACACTGGCCATTTGGAAAATCTTGTTGCTACTTCTCATGATTGAATGGTCATATAAACATGGGGTTTCCACTAAAAAAATCTTATGATGTCTAGTTGGTCTTGAATGAAAATAGTGCCAATCTGATGCCCTGTATGGCTTCCAAAATGCCATAGTGAAAATATTATCATTACTCCTGTTAAATGAAAAGTTATATTGCCATGGGGTTTTCACCAGAGAACATAATGTCTGTTTGGTTCAAAAGGAAAAATGTTTCATGGAGATGTCCAATATGGCCACCACAGTGGCCATCTTGATAATGTTATCCTCCTCCTCCTGAATATAGCAGCATAGCAGCATGGGAATTTTACTCAACTTCCTTCTGCTGTCTAGTTATTCCTAATGGTGTCATTCTGATATTCATATGCATGCCACAGTAACCATCTTTAAAATTTTTGTTTTGCTATTTCATGTGAATGAATGTCTTGTTGATCATAATTGAAAATGGTGCTGATTCAACCAAATTTTGCAAGTTCTGATGTTTTTAAAAACCAATCACTTATTTTGGCATCATGGAATTGCATAGAAAAGCAAGATTTACTTACCTCCGAAACTGAAGAGCTTTACAACATGCAAAACTACAAACCTCCGAAATTGAAGATTTGACAACAGAAGTGCTCCAATAAACATCAGCAGTTTTATGCTTTGCTAAAACATGTATTAACACACTTTATTTAATAGAATTGTGCTTGGTTTAAAATTACTTTCAATGTCTTAGACTGGCTTCATTAAGTCATGAAAATTAACTGAGTAATTTGGCCACGTGTTTGGAACTAATTTGTTGCTCTTAACATACGGACATGACCTCAGAGTTGGTCATCATAGGGATAATTCCAAACTGGAATGTAAATCATCAGATAGCAGAGTCACTTATTTAGCAGCTATGGCGCAGAGTGCCAATCCAACTTCAAATTAGACTGCCACAATGGCTATCATAAAAATGTTGTTATTGTTACCTCTCCTAGATGGCTGGTCATATCAACATTGTGCTTTCACTGGAAGACTTATGAAATCTAGTCGGTACTAAATAGAAAAGTTGCCAGTCTGCTATGAGATATGGCCACTATGGCATCCATCTTGAAAATCATGGTATTGTTGCTCATCCAATACAAGTCATATCATTATTGTTTCCACATCAGGACTTCTTTTGATGTCTTGTCGGTCCTGAGTCAAATTGTGCCCAAGTTGACATCTGATTTTTCTACCTCAGCAGCTAATTTGAAAATCTATTTATCACTGAATATTAGAGACGGCTGCATAACTTCACAGTTAAAAGGAAAATATGGTTTTATCCTAACTTCCTGGAAATTCTTTTCAGCCAGTAGAGTATCAGTACCTTTGAGGGACTCTTGTTTTCCACAATAATTGCATTTTACTGGGTTCACTTTTTTAATTGTCATCATTAATCAGTTTTATTATTGCTGATGCTAGATTGTGCTTGATCACAGGTAGTTCACTATTATGTATAATCTAGAGTAAGTTAGACTTGTACTCCCTCTCTTTTCATGACAATATATTGATTTAACTACACCTGTTGTCAACAGTAATCACGTATAGTATTGCTGCTGGTTGATAGTGTTTGACCACATGTCTCAAACCATGCCCACAGAATGGAGATACCAGGTAGTAGAGAGTTGACCTCATCCATTCCCACCTCCCTCCCCCCAAACACACACATAATGGAGGAGCAGCACCCTGTCAGAGTCCATAACTAAGTGATAGTAACAAGCAGATGGAGCTGTGCGGAACGGGAAAGCTAAGATCCAGCTGTATTAGATCTAAGGATTGGTCAGCATCCATCAGTCACTGGTCATTAGAGCCCCTTGTTTTTGGGGACAGGGATTGGGTAGATATGCACAGACACACTCCACCAACACCAACACCAGTCTACTAATAAACTTCTTTGGGGAATGAGTGACTAGGGAAGGGGATCTGATCGGCACCTCCCCCTTATAATCCCCTTAATCCCCATGGACTGTGGGGACATCCATTTCAGGGAAGTGAATTGTCCTTCCTGTCATAGCAGGGTTGATATTGTGGGTCTTGGTCTGATATCATCTGCATATATGGAACTAAAAGGAAAAGGGGAGGGGCAGTCTTCTTTCCCCAAATGGTCCAGGAACATCAATAATTTTTCTTGTCATCATGCTGAGGCGGCTATTAGGGGCAGTCTCCTTGCTCAGGACAAGAAGTTATGTGGCACTGCACTCCTGGCACTAGGTCTCCCCTGTATCAGATAAATGAGTTTGCTAGGCAGTAGAAGGGGTGGTCAACCCACATCTGTGCTGAGACCTCTGGCCTCTACAGCTAGCTACAGGTTACATTTCCCAGCTTGGCATGTAAAGACTTCTTGCTTAGACACTTTGACATCACAAGTGGGCATTTCTATGGTGATCTGGGCATGCCTTCCAGTTAAGATGCTGGAAGCATTTGAACTTAAGCCTCGGGTGTGTGCCATCAAAATATCACATTGCCAGTCTTTTCTTGGTAGTCTCTCTCAGTCCTCTGAAAGAAGAATCTCTGTCACCAGCCATGTTTGCTGGAGGCGATTGCCAAAATCTCTAGGCATGATCTATTTCCATTTCCTCAAGAAATAACCCACATTTTGCCATTCGTAAATCTGATTTGGTTAAAGGACGAAATGCACTCCCTTCCATAGATTAGCATAGTAAAGATGGTGTTAAATGACCAGTCTCTTGCCTTTTACTTAGATATTCCTGGTATCCAATAAGCAAAAGGTTTCAACTAATGACCTTTGTGCCTTAAATTTTTTTTGTCAGAAGCAACCCATCAAGAAATATAAAACAGCCTCAGTCATCAAGTCCCAGCAACTGGACAGTCTCTATCAACTTCTAAGGTGTATTCCTTCACATCCCAATTTTTCCTCCTCACAGGAAGTGTATCCAGTTTTGTCTGGAAAAGGAAGTTTTCCAGTTTCATGGTCTGTCATGTCAGTTGGACTCTGCACCCACAGCTTTCTACATAGTAATGGGAGTAGTTGCCACCCACCTAAGGTCACTGAAGATCTGATCCCACTCCTGTATTTTGATGACTGGTATATCTTGCTGCTGGCCCATAGTGACCTGACTGAGAAATCAGATTTTAGGATTTGGTATATGTAATGATGAACTTTCTCACCAACAAATGATTAGCCCATGTCCCACTGGACAGACATGACAGATTACTTTTGGAGGCATTGAGACATAAGACTTTATTGTCAGCTTGCCTATATCTATCCCTTCTAGGGATCTTGAACTCTACAGTGGATCTTGTTCCTCTTGGACGACTGCACTAAAAACACCTCCAGTTTCTTCATCTGGTGAACTAGAAACTAAACAGAAATCCACTGACAGCTAAGATTATACTAAGATCGGGATTTCACCACCACTTGAGTTGGTGGACAAATCAGGACCAGTTTCTGACTGGAGCCACCATGCATACCCTCACTCATCCCCTGAACAGCATCAGATTCAAAGTGAGGTGCTCACTTGAAACTATAAGGATTAGTTCATGGTTGTAGTAAGAATCTACCCAAAACACAAATAATTTGGAAATGGTGGTACATTTTTTTGTACAGGTTTATTTCAAGCAAGTAAGTGGCTGTTTGATGGTCTCCAATTAAAACAGTGGTAGTGTACGTCAGGCAAGAAGGAGACACACATGCCCCTACTCCTCCATGGAGGTTTAGAATTTCCTTTGTTTTTTCAACTGTGGAAGGAATTACCCTCTGCATTCTTGATATTCATGGCAAGAAAAATATTTTTGCAGACAGTCTGTCAAGGAGAGTCAAGGTAGTCTTCACAGACTGTCCCTGACCAGTCCATAGCAGGGTCCCTGTTCAGACCTGGGAGGAGACAGTCCAAAACCAGAGGGCCTGATCAGTGGAAACCTTCAGCCTCAAGTGGAAACATCGGTCTACTTATGCCTACCCACCGTTCAAGGTGATTCTGCAGGTGCTGCACAAAGTCAGGATCTCCACTGCTCCACTCATTTTGATTGCCCCTCTGTGGTCCCAACAATCATGGTTCAGTGATCTTTATCTTTTGGTATGCCATCCCAGGACATTACCTTAGTGCAAGGACCTTCTATATAAGCACAGAGGCTTTCTCTGCACAACAGTCCAGATTATCCACCTTCACACTTGACTTGTCTCAGGTGATCTGTATGCCATGACAAATTTTTTAGCAAAGTTGCCAATTCCATTGTTCAGGCCAGAGACAAAAGCATGGGATCGGGAGAATGTGTCATTGCTAGATGACTCTTGGTATGCCCATTCACTGATCTAGAAGAGGCATACAGTGATATCCTTGTCCTCCCTTGCACCCATCTATCCAGCATGCATGCCACACAAAAAAAGATGGTGGTATGAAATTCTTGTTTTTTAAACGGTTGTCATGGTGTTCAGAACAGCTTCCAGTTCTGGAAGTGTATTTACATTGAAGTGCATCCTTGTTAGAATACCTATCTGCTACAAGAACTGAAATTGTTTTGTTTTTTTTATAAATTCATGTTGAGTTTTGTTCATGTTGATGAAATATTCTGCTGCTTTAGAATCTCCAATTACATTGTGACTTTCAATTTACAATTTGACCTTTTGAATTTACCATTATATGGATTTTCGTCCCCAATTATTTATGACCTTAAAAAGATGCATTTCAGTATTCAAGTTGCATGAAAGTGGATCAAAAATTCTTATATGACTCACAAACATGAAGCTTTGTCTTTTGGATTGAATGTTAGTCAATTTTATACAAATTTTCCGAACTATCTTATTAAAATCACTTTTGTTATAATGCAATAATGTTACTCTATAAATGTCATGCAGAATTAACATTCTCACTTAATTGCTTAACATCAAATGTAAGAAAACATTTCTGCAAGTTAAACTATCTATAAAGAGGAGCTCTCCGTATGACTTTTTTGATAACTTCCTCCTGTATTTGACACCATTGTAAGTACCCGACTTTTGTTATTTGTCTGATTCTGTGTTGATACTACATCATGAGTCAGTCTATCAATGTCAAGGTTACCAATGTGCCATCTAATTGCTTTCAAATAAATGGGAATGTTTTAGATCATATAAAAAACCAGTGTATTGATGGGAATGTTTCAGATTGTAGAAAAACACTTTCCTGAGCATTTTGACAACTCTATAACAGTATAGCTCCATGTCAGAGATAGTATATTAGCCAAGAGTTGTAGTTTCTAGATGTGAGTTTAACTTGAATACATTTATCTTTGCAGTTTGAATTTTTTTAATGCATTTGTTTCTTTTATTAAAATGTAGGATGGCCCACGAGGCCTTATGTCACTGAATATTAGAAAATCTTCCTGGGGTGCTTGGCCAATATCAGATGCTGACATTCATATTATGGTTTCATTTTTCAAATAATACAGAATTTTATTTAATTTATAGAACTTGAGAAACCCACTGCTTCTGAGGCTATACTCTTAATTTTGAAACTCATTAATGAGTTCAAGTACTAATGTTAAATCCCTTTTGATCCAAATCCTGATTGGGAATGGTTCTATTTAATGAGACACACCATTAAACTGAATCAGTTGAGCAAAACAGTACCCAGCCAAAAACATAGATAAATTGTTTTATCATGGATGGGCATCAATCCCTCCATGCTTATGGCATAATAACCATCCTCTGTTACCAAATATAGTTTATTTTACTCATGTCAATTTGTCAAGGCAGGCAACTCAATTTAGTTAAATAAGTTGACCAGATAGTACTTATCTCAGAAAAATGTAAAGTTATTTGGAGCCATATGGTAGTGAAAGAGACCATGAATAGCATTGTCATTGGAGTTATGTTCTTCTGTCTGATCTACTGTTAACTGGTAATACTTCAACTCTCCAAGTCATCAGTGTTCTTAATACCTTGATATTGGGCAAGTTAACATTGGTGAAATTTAACATTGTATGTCCCTGTTATGTGGTGTATATAACTTTTATTAACCAGTGGGGATTGGAAGTATTATCAAAAATATACAAAGTCCTGTTTTACAGGAATAGTATAATGTTAATAATTTAGCTTTTTAAGGCATAAAATCGACTACGACTTCAGAAATACTGTATTTGATTATTGCATGGCTGATTTAAGGATAAAATATTCTAAACAAGCAGCACTGTGTTATTGGCAGAAGAAAACAGCCATTTTTCATCAAATGACATTGTTATCAGTATTCATTTTGTTATCAGTAGTCATTTTAGAATTTCAATTTTTTTGTTGTTAAAACATTAGTCATCACAGTATTTTATTCGAGAGAGTGTCAGTTAAGATGGTCAATTCTTTGTGTTTTCAATAATATTTTATCCAAGAGAGTATTTAGATATATAATTTTTTTTGTTTTAAATAATATTTTATCCAAGAGAGTGTTTAGACATATAATTGTTTGTGTTTTAAATAATATTTTATCCAAGAGAGTGTTTAGATAATTTATTGTGTTTTAGATAATATTTTATTCTTGAGATTGTCAGTTTAGATAACTAATTCATTGTGTTTAAATAGTATTTCATCAGCAGTCTTATTCTCACAAGGTATTAGTCTTAAGACATTGCTAGAAAATAACTTCTTGTATGTAGCTGAAAGATTAACTGTTATTTACTTGAATGTTGGTCTTTATTTAATCTAATTACAAAATTTTGGACATTTCAGGAGATTTGACCAAATTGCTTAGAGAAGTTATGCAACAAGCCAGGAATCTTACTCAGGCAGAAAGGTTAGGCAATTCTCTGCTTTTCTTAACATGAACTTTCACAATTTAATTTGCAAATTGAAATAGGATGAATTTTTGTTACTCCAACAAAACAGTGTAAATTTATTTTCTTTGTGTTATTTAGACATTCCTGTTTTTTCTCCCCTTCATTTCTTCATGTTAATATTTTATTCATATTTTGGTAAATACTTTGCTCTTTATGGAACATATGGTTACCTCAATTTATGAACTTTTGTTTATAAACATACCATACAAATCTTTTCACATTATTAGCATTGCAATGTAATGTCATAAAATACATTTGCTACACTGTATTATATATAACGCCAAGAAATATTATATAGGAGTGTCATCGAGTCACACATTGTATCTGCAAGGTCTTTAGCTGCCATTGCTTTGACTTTAGTACCTCATTCCAGTCTTTTGAAATAATCTTGTTCTTCTCAGACCTGAAATTTACAAAACTAATACTATAATTTGACATCACAGGTACTCATTCCTTCTTACTTTGCACTGACATTTGACATCACAGATATTCATTCCTTCTTACTTGGCACTGACATTTGACATCACAGATACTCATTCCTTCTTACTTGGCACTGACATTTGACATCACAGATACTCATTCCTTCTTACTTGGCACTGACATTTGACATCACAGATACTCATTCCTTCTTACTTGGCACTGACATTTAACATCACAGATACTCATTCCTTCTTACTTGGCACTGACATTTGACATCACAGATACTCATTCCTTCTTACTTGGCACTGACATTTGACATCACAGATACTCATTCCTTCTTACTTGGCACTGACATTTGACATCACAGGTACTCATTCCTTCTTACTTGGCACTGACATTTGACATTACAGGTGATCAATGTTTCTTAGAGACTACAAATGCTCAGTGTCTGTTAAAGCTCTCATTTGACATAACAAAGGTTCAGTTTTTCTTAGAGACATCATTTGACATTACAGGTGCTGAATGTTTCTTTGAGTTATCATTTGACATTACAGGTGCACATTATTTATTAGAGCTGTCATTTGACATTACAGGTGCACATTATTTCTTAGAGCTAATGTTTGACATTACAGGTGCACATTATTTCTTAGAGCTAATGTTTGACATTACAGGTGCACATTATTTATTAGAGCTAATGTTTGACATTACAGGTGCACATTATTTCTTAAAGCTAATGTTTGACATTACAGGTGCACATTATTTATTAGAGCTAATGTTTGATATTACAGGTGCACATTATTTCTTAAAGCTAATGTTTGACATTACAGGTGCACATTATTTATTAAAGCTAATGTTTGACATTACAGGTGCACATTATTTATTAAAGCTAATGTTTGACATTACAGGTGCACATTATTTATTAAAGCTAATGTTTGATATTACAGGTGCACATTATTTCTTAAAGCTGATGTTTGATATTACAGGTGCACATTATTTCTTATAGCTAATGTTTGACATTACAGGTGCACATTATTTATTAGAGCTAATGTTTGACATTACAGGTGCACATTATTTCTTAGAGCTGTCATTTGACATTACAGGTGCACATTATTTATTAGAGCTAATGTTTGACATTACAGGTGCACATTATTTCTTAGAGCTAATGTTTGACATTACAGGTGCACATTATTTCTTAGAGCTAATGTTTGACATTACAGGTGCACATTATTTATTAGAGCTAATGTTTGACATTACAGGTGCACATTATTTCTTATAGCTAATGTTTGACATTACAGGTGCACATTATTTATTAGAGCTAATGTTTGATATTACAGGTGCACATTATTTCTTAAAGCTAATGTTTGACATTACAGGTGCACATTATTTATTAAAGCTAATGTTTGACATTACAGGTGCACATTATTTATTAGAACTAATGTTTGACATTACAGGTGCACATTATTTCTTAGAGCTAATGTTTGACATTACAGGTGCACATTATTTCTTAGAGCTGTCATTTGACATTACAGGTGTACATTATTTATTAGAGCTAATGTTTGACATTACAGGTGCACATTATTTATTAGAGCTAATGTTTGACATTACAGGTGCATTAGAGCTGATGTTTGATATTACAGGTGCACATTATTTCTTAAAGCTGATGTTTGATATTACAGGTGCACATTATTTCTTAAAGCTGATGTTTGATATTACAGGTGCACATTATTTCTTAAAGCTAATGTTTGATATTACAGGTGCGTATTATTTCTTAGAGCTATCATTTGACTTTTGTAGGTGATCAGTGTTTCTTATCTAGACTAGACCTGTAATGTCTTGATTTTTCAGTTGATCACTGTTTCTTACTTTGAGCTAACATTTCACATTACAGGTGTTCTGTGTTTCTTATTGAGAATGAAACTGAAGAACTGGTTGCCAAGGTGTTTGATGGAATCACAACGAATGATGAAGTAAGATTGACTTTTTTAGTCTATCTTTTTTATTAACTGTACTGGTCATAAATCAGAACTTATGGGGTGGTCTGCCATCTGTGTCCACCCATTAGGACAAGTTTGTTGTCACTACACCTGAGCTACTTAGAGGATTGCCATGGAACTTTTATACACATTCATCCCATGGTCTAGTTTGTCCTAGATGAAAATGGTGCTGCTCACACATGCAATATGGCCACTACCATAGCAATCTTGAAAATCTTGTTATTGCTACTTTTCCTGAATGTTAATAAACTGTTGAATATTTGACAAAATTAGTTATAACAAAGCATAACATCTTTTCTTTTTCTTTTTTTCAATATCATTAAATGTTAAATGTTGTATATAGCCTGACACAAATAAGTAAATAGCTCATGCAGAAAAAAGCCAGAATCTATACATCTTCTGTGTCATTATTACAACAAAATGAATTGCAACCAAGTTGGTCATTGTAAAAGGGTTGATTGTATTTTACATAAAAAATAAATGTTTTATGATGGGTAGTGACTTTTAGGCCTGAACTAGAGAGTTTATTGCAACAAACTAGCTTTGATTTTTTAAAAGAAATTAAATATATCTCAGGAATGTCAGAAATTCTGATAAACTGGTGACTTTTTTATTGTGCACTGCATAGTGATGGAACAGATTGAACTTGAAGTCAGGTTTGATTTGAAGTGAGATAAACAACAATGGCATTCAATATCAGAGACAGAAGTAAAGAACCCTAGGGTAATTGTTGAGCGTTTCACCTAGTATACTTAGCTTCTTGTTGCTCAAGCCATAAGTTCTTGGTTTGTTAGATTTAGTAAGTTTTATGTGAGGATTCATACCCATAATGTATCTTTCACTCTTCACTTAAAAGATCACCAGGATGCTTTGAATGAATATCTTGACTATGTTATGTATGTGGCATGTAATCATCAGGTTAAATGGGTTATACAATTAACAAAATGGCATGAATATAATGTACTTTCAGTAGTAGAATTTGTCTTATTTTATAAGATCTTTTTGTCATCAAGAAAGGTTGATGGGAAATTTGATAAAATGGTACAGATATCTGTAACGGGAATGTTATAATTCTTTGCAGTTCTTGCAGAGTTTATATTTTCACTTAATGGTTAAGATTTATTACAGTAATAGCATCATAGCCCATGTTTCTGTGTAATTTGGTGTTGTTTTTATTTTCACTGATGGGTTAAGGTTTATTATAGCTTCAAAAACCATATTCCTGTGTAAGTAGGTGTTGTTTTATATTTTCACTGAAGAGTTAAAGTTCAGCATAGGTTCATAACTTACATTCCTCTGTAATTATATAATATCATGACCATAACACTTTTAATGGTAGCTTTGCACTTTGAACTCATGTAGAGTGTTGTTTTACACTTTCATTGAAAGGCTTGGGCTTATTACAGTTATAACATTGTGGCCCACATTCCTGTGTAATTAGGTGCAACCTTGAACATGTCGCTTTAAATGGTAGCACATGGAATTTGTAATTCACCTGAGTTTAGGCCATTACAGCTTTGATCAGATTTGCATGCATAATCTCGATCTTGAAAGAACTTGGTACCGAGCATGGTCCCCACATATTCATGAGGTGATGATCTGGCATTTGATTACTTGAGTTTCTTGTCAGTCTGGAGGACACATTTCTGGTTTGATTTTTGATCTAACTTGAAATATGGGTTTATGTCAAGATATTTACCAAGACTGATACCAAACAGGATCCATGCTAATAAGGAGGTGATCTTGCATCTGATAAGTTTTGTTTGGTTTGGAACATTTTTATATAGGACATCAACACAAGTAGGCTATTTAGTGTCACGATAATTGGAGTAAAGTTCATTTCCCAGGGGCACATAATGGTAATTGATTCAGGATGATCTGATTGAGGATTCTTTGGTTGTGAGTCAAGCATGCTAACCACACCTTGTCATCTGATTGGTTGAGGGAGGCAGTATTTCTAGTGTAGCAACCACATCTTCTCATCTGACTGGTTGAGGGAGGCAGTATTCCTAGTCTATCAACCATATCTTCTCATCTGATTGGTTGAGGGAGACAGTATTCCTAGTCTATCAACCATATCTTCTCATCTGATTGGTTGAGGGAGACAGTATTCCTAGTCTATCAACCATATCTTCTCATCTGATTGGTTGAGGGAGACAGTATATCTAATTGTTCTCAAACTTAGGATATAAGTTCATATCATGAATATCTCACACAAGTTTAAGCTTAATAATAAGGTAAATTCATGTCTATTAATGAGGAGATTTTGCATCCCGAATTGGCAGAGTTCATTACCACTCTGGATGCCTCATTTCTCATCAAGTTTTGATCCAACCTATAATATTGGCTTATATCATTAGGGTGTCCAGTTAGTTTTATTACTGAGCAAAATGATGCTTATACATCCCTTGTCTCTGCAAATGAGGGTAAGGTATGGGGTATAGGTGCAAAGCTTGTGTTTCAATGGCAGAGTTTAATCAATAGCATTTTAAGTGAGAAATAATGAAAATATAGCAATTGCCAGTTTATTTGATTTGAAGCAGAATACCTTGTGTTGGTACATACATGTATAGCATGAATGGCTGAAGAATCTTGGCATGTTTTCATTGTCAGATGTTATTGCATCAATAACAGTGACTCCATAATAGCTCCATTTAAAATGTGCACCAAGAAGTATGTTTAAGTCATTTCAGCCTGTGCTATGATGTACCTGAAAAAAATGCAAAAAACAATAACAAATTACATATTGAATGATAAGAGAACTTTTACAGTCCTATACATGCATGTGTATTTGTTGAAGTCATTAAGCAGTGTTTGGCATCTCCTTGCTGTCATTAGCGAGCAGAATCCTTACCAGTGTTCTGCTGAATCATCTTGTACATCACATTGATAACAGGCTACTGCCACAGAGTCAGTGTGGTGACAGGAAAGGACAAGAGACCATAGACATGGTGTTTACAGCTTGTCAACTCCTGGAGAAATGCCAGAAACAGAACTCGAACCTGTACATAACATTCATTGATCTGACATATGCCTTTGACACAGTCAGCCATGTTGGCCTTTGGAAGACCATGGCAAAATTTGAACCATTCCCAGACACCAGTGGATTTGAAGCAGGGCTGTGTTGGCCCAACCTCTGAACCATTCCCAGTCACCAGTGGATTTAAAGCTGGGCTATGTTGGCCCCAACCTCTGAACCATTCCCAGTCACCAGTGGATTTAAAGCAGGGCTGTTTTGGCCCCAACCCTCTGAACCATTCTCAGTCACCAGTGGATTTAAAGCAGGGCTGTGTTGGCCCCAACCCTCTGAACATTTCCCAGTCACCAGTGGATTTAAAGCAGCGCTGTGTTGACCCCAAGCTCTGAACCATCGCCAGACACCAGTGGATTTAAAACAGGGCTGTGTTGGCTCCAACCCTCTTCAGTATGTTGTTTTCTGCCATGTTTACTGAGGCCTTCCATGATACTGTGATCGACATTAGATAGCACACTGATGGCAGGCTGTTCAATATGAGGAGACTGTAGGCAAAGACAAAGTTACTGGCAATAACTGTTCATGATCCCCTGTTTGCTGATGACTATTCCCAGAATGCCAAATCTGAGTCTGATATGAACACAGTATAGACCATTTCTTTTTAGCCTGATAGTTTCAGTCTCACAATCAATATCAAGAACCCACTGTCACAGTAAATGGCCAAACCTTCATGGCAGTTGTCAAGTTTACCTGTCTTGGCAGCTAACTGTCACATGCAGTTCACATCAGTGATGAAACTAATGCTAGAATTGCTAAAGCAAGTGTGGCCTTTGGCAGACTGCAGAATTGTTTGGGAGGGATCAGTCTACAAACAAACCCTGCTGTTTACATGCAAAACCTGGACAGTGTACAGATGCTATGACAAAGAAGCTGAATCATTTTCACAGTGACCATCTGAATATACTGATGAGGACAAGATAGATCACAGGACAGGTCCCATACACTGAGGCTGTCACACAGACAGGTACTCCAAGCATCCACACTCTGCTGATGTAATCACAGTTAAGATGGGCAGACCACATCACCAGGATGTCAGAAGAGCAACTTCCAAAGATCTTCATTAGCGAGTTGAAGTAGGGAAAGTGATATCAGGGTGTGTCAGAAGAAATGCTTTCAAGATTCCCTCAAGTATATCTGAAAAGAGTATTTACTCTGAGTCTTGGGAAGATCTTGTGCACCTTGTGAAGTTTCATCTACATTGGACCTACAGACTTTGAAAAGAAGAAAATTGCAGAGACAGTGCAGAAGATCAAGCAGCAGAAATTGGAGAATTACATTACATACTCTGTTAATGAAGCAAACCCAAGCAGCTTCATCTGTCAAGTGTGTCACAGACAGTTCAGAGCACAAATTGGCTTTATCAGCCATTCATATACTCATAGAAACCAAGCCAGATAGTGATATCATAGTGATCTTCAAACTCAAAAGATGAATAACAAGCAGTGTCTAAATTTCAAACCATTGGAATTTTCTCTGCTAGATTCCAGAAAAATCTGAATACTGTAGGTAATTCTTTCAACTACAGCATGAATATTTGTTAAGGAATAAATGGAGAAACGTTTGGAAGGAATGGACAGTATGATTCACTAGTTAATTGATTGCAGGATAATTGTCTGACACAGTTAAGTCACATGTGCAAGATGGCTGCTTCTTTTTGTTTGTTTTTATAAAGCAGTACCTGATCAATTGGTCATTATAACATCCTTAATCTGCAGGATTGACATCAGCAGTTACATAATTGGGTAGGTAAATTAACGAATTTATACATTCAGGCAAGAAACTTTAAAGAGCTTAGTATAATACATATTTCTCAAATAAGCAAAGATCAAAATGCAGTGATAGACTTTTGATACATTTTGAAATGGACTCTCACAAATAGAAACCTTTAACATCTTCATTCATGCAAAGAAGTTGCAGTGAAGAGATATTTTTTCAACAGTAATACAACTATATTTGACAATTTGTAAATAAATTTATAGCTTATTTTGACAAAAACTTTATGGTACTTTAAGAGGTTTGTGAAATTGTAAAATTTTGATAATTATGTTCAGTTTGTGTTATTATGAAGCATGCTATAGAAACATTTCACTGTAGCCTTATATTAGCAAGCCAATGATGAGTTTTATTATCAGCAAGATATATGCATATTTATGACATCATTTTGTATGTGATTGGTTGAGCTTGTTACCACTCTTTAGAGACCAAATTTAGATTAGATTTTAGTCTAATTAGGTTCTGTATCACGGTAGCATTTTTATTACATTAGAATAAAATAGATGACATCAGGATGATGTTAAGGTTGGTAGATAGTTTACATTAGGTTATGTTTTTATAATACTACAGAAATCTGCTTACAGATATTGTCAGCTGTTAAATTATGTAAACCAGATGAGCAATATCAGGTCCAATTGTCACTTTTGTTTCTTTACATATCACAAAATGGGACATTTTCAACATTTTTATATATGCATAATACTCTCTTTCTCTTCTGTCTTTAAAATCTCCAATGAATACTCCATTGATTTCCAATATACATCCTCTTACAGGTCCAGACAGAAATCCGAATGCCAGTAACTCAGGGTATAGCTGGTCATGTTGCCACAACAGGTAGTACCAGATGTCAGCTGTGTATATTTTATGTTAATTTTGCAACAAATTCTCACAACAAGTTGTTAAGTTACAACATAACCTATGCCTGTGATGGAACAAGGGACAGAATAACATAGGTATATGCTAAACCTCTGTCCTAAGTTATAAAAAAATGAATCATTTAAAGAATTTAAAGTAAAATTAAATGTCCAGGCAATTACAAGAATATATATTTTAAATTCTGTAATTTGCTCTTGTATTTTTTGCATTGCATTAATTTTGTTTTTCCAAAGACCTTTTTTACACAATTTAGCCAAAAACCACTTGAGGTAGACAGATGAAATTTGATATTATTATCTGAATTAATATATAGGTGACTTGAGTCTATCTTCATGATATTAAATATTGTTTTTCAAAATTGTCAAAGTTTTTTAATTTCCTAGTTATGGACCTTTCATAAATTTATAAATGGAAGCCAATACGTTTTAGAAAGACAGATTTATTGACTCCAATACTTTAAGTTTGTCAGCGTGGAGTTAACAGGAGTTTTAACTTACCAGAATGTACCTACCATGACACCATGACACTCAGCTTCAATAACTTTGGACAAGTAACACTTTTTCAAAATACTACTGTGTTATAATATAGGATTTATTACCCATATTATGTTTTGCCATGTAACATTTTATCACATTACCACTATGTTAAGATAGGATTTATTACCATATATTGCCACATTATATGACAATACTACTGTGTTATATTGGATTTATTACCATATAATATTTTGCCATGTAACATTTTATCACAATACTAATGTGTTATGTAGGATTTATTACCCATATAATATTTTGCAATATAATATTTTATCAATACTACTGTGTTATACAGGATTTATTACCCATATAATATTTTGCCATATAACATTTATTTATTATCACCTTACTTTTGCATGACAAACTGGAAAGCAAAGCCATAATGTTTAGGAAATTTGAAAGCATTCCAGAATCAATTTTCTAGATATTTTTGTTGTTGTGTTATTCTGGTATGGGATAAAAATAAACTTGCATTGGTACTTTTGAATAACAGGAATCAGTTACCCACCGTAGTTGTCTAAAGATACAAATTATTAAGCTTTTTCTAGATATTTTTTAAGTGAACATTCTTGTAAGATCACATGTATCTGATGCATGATTAAAGTGACCAGAGATGTTAGATTACCTTGTGAATATAAATCCTTTTCTTATTTAGTCATTATTGTGATCAGTGTTTGAAAACATTCACTGTTTTTCTAATTTTAAAACACACCTCTTTTTTTCAGGAGAATTATTGAATATTAAGGATGCTTACTCTCATCACTTATTTTATCGTGGAATTGATGAGTCCACAGGATTTAGAACTAGGTAGGTTTTACCATGCAGTTGATAATTACACATGCTTTAGAATTAGGATGTTTTACAACGGAATTTCATGAGTCCACAGAATTTAGAATTTTGTTGGTTTCATCTTGTTGAGTATTCAGCATCTTACCCACACATTTAGCTTGCTTTCTGATTTGTTGTCAAGTCCACACTAGTGGAAAGTGAGATAACATTCACTTTTGCAGATGCATTGTTGTTGTTTTTATGTTATCAATGTGAGCAGTTTCTTACGATTTGGTTGAAGTTTTTCAGCAGTTCTTTGATCATGAGTTCCACATGCAGGCCTTTGCCTTTTTCCATTGATCATGAGTTCCACATGCAGGCCCTTGCCACCTGACTTTGATCATGAGTTCCAATTGCAGGCCCTTACCTTCTTTGATCATGGGTTCCACGTGCAGGCCCTGGCCTTCTTACCATAATCATGAGTTCCACATGCAGGCCCATGCCTTCTTTCCATGCTCATGAGTTCCACATGCAGGCCCTGGCCTTATCATGCTCATGAGTTCCACATTCAGGCCCTGGCCTTCTTACCATGATCATGAGTTCCACATGCAGGCCCTGGCCTTCTTACTATGATCATGAGTTCCACGTGCAGGCCCTGGCCTTCTTACCATGATCATGAGTTTCACATGCAGGCCCTGGTCTTCTTATCTTGATCATGAGTTCCATGTGCAGGCCCTGGCCTTCTTACCATGATAATGAGTTCCACATGCAGGCTTGACCTTCTTACCTTGATCATGGGTTTCATATGCCGGTCCTTGCTTTCTTACTTTGATAACAAGTTCCACATGCAGGTCCTGTCCTTGCTTGGAGCATGAGTTCCACATACAGGTTTTGATCTTGAGTTCTAAATGCCAGTCATTGTCTTCTTACCTTCATCATGAGTTCCACATGCAACTTCTACTCAGCTTGTTAAAAGCAAAGGTCTAACTATAAAAAGGAGCAAGTTACCCCTTTCCTTCATTACCCCTTTTCTTCATTCTGAATCTGATCGCCATAAAAGAAACAAATGTCCATACACGTCTTGCTCAATAACACAACAGGGTCCAAAAACATTGGATGGACATTGACATTGACAAGAGAGAGAGAATGGGGTTACATCATTGAAAACTTATTGTATAATCATTTTGGGTATAGTATTCAATAAATAGTCTTTTGTAATAAATTTGTTTGCTTTTTCTGTATGAATTAACTTTATTTTCATGATAACCAATCTTTGAAAGCTTGTTGAAAACATTACAGCAAGAGATTTCAAGACACATCCATGTATTAGCAGAATATTTTGTATTATCAGGTTTAAATTTTGAAAACGTGAATATGGATGCATTCTGGGTTTATTGTTGATTTAGAACAGATCAAGAATATTGTGTTTAGAAGAGTTATTTTGAAAACAGCATCACCAAAAGTCAGTTTTCTTTTGTTGATTTCATAAAATATTTAGTTTTGTAATTTCATTACAAGTAATTGCAAAAAATATCTACTAATCCTTGAGTAAGCCTCTAAATGCCAATAGCTGACTAAAAACTGTATCTCTCTTCTTTGTAATGAACCTTATCTATGTAACTTGTTTACCGAGTATGAGTAGTGAGTATGAAAATAGAGTAGTGAGTATGACAACTACTAGAGTACCAAGTGTGAAACTCAAGTACCAAGTGTGAAACTTGAGTTCCAAGTGTGAAACCAGAGTTCCAAGTGTGAAACCAGAATACTAAGTGTGAAACTAGAGTCAGAAAATAGTGTCAGCTGATTAATGCTTTTTATGTCAAAATAATGTTTCTTGACTCACAAATGGTACAAAAATTCTCATACAAATGGCTGAAAATGATATTAGATAAGAAAGTATGAGACATGTGCTGCTATTATCTTTGAAAAGCCTTCTGTTAGAAGTCAAAACTTCTGACAAAATTTTGCAAATCTCCTGATTTGTCCTAAGTTAACTACTCTCTTTTATAACGTGTACAAGAGTGTAAAAAGAATTCCCATTGCACACACATACTCTATAACTTTCATATCTTCATTCAAGCCACCCATCCACACTCAATGTAAGAAAAAAAGGAGAAAACAAATTTAAATTTCATATATGTATATTGTACATCTTTGTAAATTTTGAACACGCAGTTAATGCATCAGACCATTAGGTAAGATTTTAATGAATTTAGTATTTTACTCAGTAGTTTGGAGTTAACTGCATTTTTTAAAAATCATTGGGATCTCTTGTAAACACAACAGAACTCTTTGATGAGATTTAGTCTTGGTCACAAAGATGTTTATCATGTGTCTTACAAAAAGCAATAAATGGCTCGTTGACAAAGACTTCAATGTTTACCACAAATAACCCATTAATTAAATAATAGTGCTGTGTTAAGCTGTACCATATTAGCTTATGGGATTGTCTTTATGTCTGTCTGTTATCATTGGCTGTCACTTAGCACAATTTAGCTGTCACTACTCCTCCAAAACTACTTGTAGGATTGCTTTGAGACTTTACACACGCATTCATCCCAAGTTCTAGATGGACATCAGTGATAATGGTACCACTTTTAATTCCATTACGGTCACCACAGTAACCATCTTGAAAGTCTCATTATTTCTTCTTCTTAATGGATGGTTATAAATGAAACTGGTGCCAATCTGACATTCAATATGGCCAGCATAGTGGTATCTTAAAAAACCCCTGTTACAGCTACTCCTTCTGAATGTATAGCTGTGGGTTTCACCAAAAGATAACTAGTTGCATTCAATATGGCCTCTGCAGCAGCCAGTGAAAATCATTTATTACTGTGCAAGAAGATCTCAGGTTGTTTCGACACAGAGTAGTTGAAAAGAAGATACTGCCTTATCTTGGATTCCTGGAATTCTTTTCATTTAATTGAGCATCAGTCTCTTCAAGGGATTCTTCATTGAGTATTTTGACTGTTATTGAGTAGATCTAGTGTTATTTAAAACTTAATCTTAACTTGTTTCTGATAGCATGTTGTAAGTAAATGGGGATGTAGTTGATCTGCTAAATAAAATATATTGGCCATTCTGTTTCTGATTGCATGCTGTAAGTAAAATGGGGATGTAGTTGACCTGCTAAATAAAATATATTGACCATTCTGTTTCTGATTGCATGTTGTAAGTAAAATGGGGATGTAGTTGACCTGCTAAATAAAATATATTGGCCATTCTGTTTCTGATTGCATGTTGTAAGTAAAATGGGGATGTAGTTGACCTGCTAAATAAAATATATTGGCCATTCTGTTTCTGATTGCATGTTGTAAGTAAAATGGGGATGTAGTTGATCTGCTAAATAAAATATATTGGCCATTCTGTTTCTGATTGCATGTTGTAAGTAAAATGGGGATGTAGTTGACCTGCTAAATAAAATATATTGGCCATTCTGTTTCTGATTGCATGTTGTAAGTAAAATGGGGATGTAGTTGACCTGCTAAATAAAATATATTGGCCATTCTGTTTCTGATTGCATGTTGTAAGTAAAATGGGGATGTAGTTGATCTGCTAAATAAAATATATTGGCCATTCTGTTTCTGATAGCATGTTGTAAGTAAATGGGGATGTAGTTGATCTGCTAAATAAAATATATTGGCCATTCTGTTTCTGATTGCATGTTGTAAGTAAAATGGGGATGTAGTTGATCTGCTAAATAAAATATATTGGCCATTCTGTTTCTGATAGCATGTTGTAAGTAAATGGGGATGTAGTTGATCTGCTAAATAAAATATATTGGCCATTCTGTTTCTGATTGCATGTTGTAAGTAAAATGGGGATGTAGTTGATCTGCTAAATAAAATATATTGGCTGTTCTGTTTCTGATTGCATGTTGTAAGTAAAATGGGGATGTAGTTGACCTGCTAAATAAAATATATTGGCCATTCTGTTTCTGATTGCATGTTGTAAGTAAAATGGGGATGTAGTTGATCTGCTAAATAAAATATATTGGCCATTCTGTTTTCATGACAAGTACAAGAACAGTTGAAGTCATTGGACTGATTGCTTAAAATTAAACCGTTTTGTGAATTTTAATGAATTAAGATTATTCTTGATGTATTTTTGTTGAATTTCTTAGGATAAAATATGCAGAGACGCTGCCTGAAAAGAGCTTGGCATTGATGTAGATTCAGAGCACTACAGAGGCTATTTCATATTTGTAGGGTTTTGCTAAAGTTAACCAAATAAGCATTCCTATGAACTTTATAGCTACATTAATGAGGGTCCAGTTGAATCCGAGTGACTCATTATTGTTGAGGGAGGGTCTTGAAAATGTAAATTTAAATCAAAAATGCAAGTTTTCTGATTCTTGAGAAATTGTATATGTATCTCATTTGTTCTTCTATTCTGTGAAACTGGCATAATATTAGTGTCTGCTACATCACTGCACTTAAAGCTTGTATCAACATGTATCTTTATATGCAATTCTTTCTTTTCAGAAATATTCTATGCTTTCCTATTAAAGATGAAAATGGTAAGTTGAACATTCTTTGAGGTATTAAGTTTTTAACAAACATCTTGGTAACTGATTAGCTCCTTTTTTTTAAAAAAATCTTATGCATTATCATAGGGGACTCAGTGTTTTACCTTGAGCATAAAATTTTGATTTTTTTTCCATAACTTTTTATCCAGAGTTTACACATTTTTATGCCTGGTGTGCTTTTCTGTAAAAGAAAAATGAAATAAAAATTAAAAAGATCCAATAGCTTCTCTGTATTGGACTTCCATGTACATCTGTGTTGTCATTAGCATGATCTATCACTACAGTTGAAAAAATCAGTAAGGTGGCAGTTAATATTCATTTTAAAACAAAATATTTGGCATGGAAAACATTCAAGGTTTGTGGTATTTGGCCCAGCTGCAATGTAAAGTCTTTGAATTATCCATGTAAAATCACACCTATGGCAATGTAAATTTTATTCATTTTGAGATTGAATTATGGACAGAAGAGACTAAAGATATGCAAATAAACAATGTTAGTTTATAATAAGTGAACACTAAACTAAATGAGTAAGACCAGAATGGAAAAATTCTATGGTGCAACTCATTTCAGGTTATACAGATATTAAAACGTGTTAATATTTTCATGAGGTGTCTGAACATATAATAAAAACATTTATTACAACAATATTAGTGTCCAAGAAAAATATGGATACAGTGCAGATGAAAAAGTTAAGGTGGCAAAAATGTCGAAACGAATAAAGTCCTTTAAAACGAATAAAGTCATCTAATTTTTGTAGCACTACAAGTGCATACTATTATTTCTCTTTGTCTGATTAAATGTTGTATGTCTCCCAAATATGAGGGGTGGGGAACACATTTTTCCTTGCCCATTGGATCCTAGGTGCAACACCGGGGGCATTTAGTTTTAACCATCCATATCTGCAGGGTTCGCATGGTACCTTGAAAAGTACTTGAATTTCAATTCATCAAAAAAAGTACTTGAAAATCATTTTTGCTTTGAAAAGTCCTTGAAAATAAGCCTCAGTCCTTGAAAAATATAAAATGAATCGAGAAATGAATGTATGCCATTATGTCATGTAATTGAAGCAGAACTGTTTGCTATTGGGTGGTTTACAACATGTGACCAATCAGATATTTATAATTGCGCATAGACCTGATTACAGAGAGCATTAAAAAAGTGCGCTAATCTTGTCCAACGATCATTCTTCTTCATCCATTTATTTTCTGCGGCAGCAGTGCATCTTTGTACTTTAAATGATGGTGAATCAGCTGTTCAAACTCTTCAAACAAAAGATAATGAAAAATATACACAAAAATGGTCACAATTTGTTCTTACTACATGTCCAAGCGTCTGATTTTCAGTGTACGATCTAAAATTCGGAAATCTGCTGGAAACCTATGGACTTTTTTGGTGTCGGAACCAAACATTGGATGTAAATTATGGCCATATGCCTGGTAGCAGAAAGGCTGCTTTCTACACAATGTACTTACATCTACATGTAAATGTGCCTGTAAAATTTGTATGAGTCATCATTTAACAGCAGATACCAAAAAATTATATGTGGCAACACACAGCATGGAAATTGCTGACCATGTTAAAGAACTTAGTACTTAAAAGGTCAGTGGTTGTAGTGGTGTCATGTGTGCAACTTATATATTTGAATATTGAATTTAAAGAAAAGATTGTGACTATTCTACTTTGTCTACTTTTCACCCTTCCATTGTATTTTGTTCTACATACGGTGATTTGTGACTGTCATACAAGCAGACTCTGATCTCCAGTAGTTGTCCTTGTAGTGTAGTTGGAGTTAAGAATTTAAGAATTTAAAGAACTGTTGAACCTAGTTTGCCTTATTTGCTAAGTAATCTATTTTTGTTGTTATTTGTTCATCATTTAAAGAACTGAATTCATTTGTTTTTCTTAGAAATAAAGTATTGTTAATCTCCAAAGATTTTTTAAAGTCTCTTATAAAGTCTTGAGCCTATTGTACAAATATTAGGAAGCCCCTTGTCAGGAAATTACAACATTCTCACTAATCCTTTAAATGACCATTGATAAATATACCTAAAGTGCACTGGGCATTGGGCTCCTTAAAAAAATTGGACAAAGACCTTGAAAAGTCCTTGAACTTTGTTACACCAAAGGTGTATGAACCCTGGTCTGTTATGTCACATCAGATTTGTTTCTACTTAATAACATTGGAAGGATAGGTTTAAAATAAATTTGATATGAGGCTTGATTAGTAGTGAAAATGAATCAAAATAATTTATGATTGTTCAGACAAGCTTGACAGCCTGCATTCATTTATTATTTAAAATAATTGATTATGGACCACTTAAGTTTTCATCTTCACAAACATTTTATGCCTCTGTCATTTTAAGTACATTGAAAGTCAATATACTTTTTAGTTCAGCAATAGACCATTCCTAACATATATGTTCTTATTTGTAACCAGTTTCCACTATCAGACAATGGGAAGTTTTTGTAAGATAGTTTGGTGATAGTAATCATTCCATGAAGCCCGGGACATGTTTAAAATCACAGTTTAATTGGTTCAGATGACCTGCTCGTTCATCTTCAAAATTGGAGCTGATTCCCATTGATGATCTGGTGATGACCAGTTCTTTTATCATCAAAGTGCAGTTGATTCCCACTGATGACCTGGTCATTAATCATAAAAAAGCAGTTGATTCCAACTGATAACCTGGTGGTGACCAGTTCTTTTATCATCAAAATACAGTTGATTCCCACTGATGACCTGGTCATTCATCTTCAAAATGCAACCAATTCCCAACACCTGGCTTTATGTTAAGATAGATATCAATTTAACTGAGTTATAGCCCTTGTTTGATCTAACACTTAGGATAGACATTTTGAACCATGTTTTCTTCAAATACAAGCAGGCCTTTGGTGTTGAATTGATACATTCCTGACATGTTCTAAATCTATGTGACTTTTCAAACCTATGTTCTGGCACTAAATTTTATATGTTGTATAACGATAAGTCCAGGTGGTGATGTACCAAGTAAACAGCCATATATTACTGCATGATTTGTTTTCTATTCCAGATGTTGTTTTAGGGGTGGCCCAGTTATGTAACAAGAAAACAGGTCCGTTTTTTACTGCTTTTGATGAGGAAGTTGCCACAGCATTTGGTATTTACTGCTGTATTGCTATTAGTCATGTAAGTATTATGTGCCAAGCGGAGTGGAAGGGTAGTATATAAGTATTTTAGATACTAGAAATAGAACAGACACATGTTCCTACATTGGTTCAAAGTGCCTGCTTCATTTCACAACATGTTTACTGTAGCATTTGTAATTAATTTACTCATTACTTATTCCCAGGATCCATGACAACCAATCTATCAAATGCAATGCAAAACTGCTGTGACAAGAGAACCATAAGAGGCCTTTTAGTTATGCACATACGAGTTCTAGAATGCAGATGAAACGTATAGTTGTCCTGCCAAAATGGATGGAACATTTAGTTGTCCTGCCAAAATGGATGGAACATTTAGTTGCCCAACTAAAATGGATGGAACATTTAGTTGTCCTGCCAAAATGGATGGAACATTTAGTTGTCCAACTAAAATGGATTAAATATTTAGTTGTCCTGCCAAAATGGATGGAACATTTAGTTGTCCTGCCAAAATGGAGGGAACATTTAGTTGTCCAACTAAAATGGATGGAACATTTAGTTGTCCCACCAAAATGGATAGAACATTTAATTGTCCTGCCAAAATGGATGGAACATTTAGTTATCCCACCAAAATGGACGGAACATTTAGTTGTCCTGCCAAAATGGATGGAACATTTAGTTGTCCCACCAAAATGGATGGAACATTTACTTGTCCCACCAAAATGGATGGAACATTTACTTGTCCAACTAAAATGGATGGAACATTTACTTGTCCCACCAAAATGGATGGAACATTTAGTTGTCCAACTAAAATGGATGAAACATTTAGTTGTCCCACCAAATGGATGGAACATTTAGTTGTCCAGCTAAAATGGATGGAACATTTAGTTGTCCAACTAAATGGATGGAACATTTAGTTTTCCAACTAAAATGGATGGAACATTTAGTTGTCCCACCAAAATGGATGGAACATTTAGTTGTCATGCCAAAATGGATGGAACATTTAGTTGTTCAACCAAAGTGAATGAAATATTTAGTTGTCCAACTAAATGAACACCTTTGTGATTCAACCAGTTCACTTATTTGTTCTCTTTTCTTATTGCTGAAAACGTTCCAAAAGATTACAAAGAAAAGTGATAAACAGGAGGAAAATATTCTTGTATTTTAAAAAATCAGTATTTAAAAGAGAGGTGTCAATTTTTACTGGACAAATAATTGTTTTATTCTGCATTTTAGATACCACATATGCATAATGTAAATTCCCTCTCATGGTTTTTTATCATGTCATTTTGTTGTACATGTGAGATTACTGACCATGTCCACTTGTCCATCTAGATACCCAAGACATCATCATCGGCGGTTGTGGAAAGGACATTTAAATTATTTCCCAGTGAAGGAAACTGTGAGGCAGTTGTCAGGTGGAAAGTAAAACTGTTGCCAAGTCTAAGTAGTTCTGAGAAGTTTTCAAGTGTGTCACAGAATGGACCAATAGATGGTTGGAATGCTGCTTATGGAGGATATAGAGACAACACACATACAAATGAAGATTTAATTAGTTGATTATGATGAATTAAAATAACTATTGTACAGTAGTATTAAAAAAAATAACTGTAGTTAAACTGTTCTTGAAGTTCTTAAGAGCATTACAGATACTTCCTGCACTGAATTATTATTCACTGTGTAATTACATCATCAAATGCTCCTTCACTGTATAGCTACATCCTTCTAGGGCTCCTTCACTGTATAGCTACATCCTTCAATGTCTCCTTCATTGTGTAAGTATGATCTCCAATGGCTTTTCCACCTTATAATGAATTATAGTGTACTTTATGCAGCTGGGGCTCCCATGTCCCAACATTCCTAGGACATCCAAGGTTTGTCTGCCCTTGTGGCAAGATTGACTGGCATGCACAATCTCCCTTTAACAGTCTTAACTCTCCAGGGTTGGAAGCGGCTAAAAATACAAAAGTTTTAAGTCCTAATATAAGGTTAATTATTTCATGCAGTTTTATACAAGTGCTCTCATTGTTTCACATCAATTCTTATCACTTACTACACTAAATTAAGGCAAATCTAACATATTATAAATGTAAGACAATGAAAAGATGAAATAATTACATTGCAGCTGACTTATACAAGTAAATTGCAATATAAAAGCATAGTATATTCAACGTACTAGCATTGCATATTTGAAGATGAATTACAGTAAATATATTTGATAAACATAATAGTCTGTAGGGTGTAAACAGTGAAATATGTATAAGTGAAAAACAATCTACTAGGATGAATTGGAATGAATAAAATAGAATCCTCAAAACAACACATATTCCATATAAAAATGGAAGAGAAAAAAAAAGGAAATCTCCCAAAATTATAATGCCAAGCAATATTAATCAAAATGCTAAAAGAAAAAAAGAATGTTCACACCTTAATCTGGCCATTCTAAATGTCCAGGTTTTAGCTCCAGTCCATAGTAATCATACATGTAACTGCCAAAGTTTTACCTTGCATATCGTTGCTTTATTCAGATCTTTCGTTAAATACCATGACATTGCCTTGTGAGAACTATTACGCCACATGCCATGGTGATATTGCTAACATGATTTTGTATTATACCTTCAACTTAAGATACTACATTTTAAGCACAGTTGACTTCTGATAATATATTTTCAAGTCTTTATTATTTTGGAAGTCTAAACTTATTTAATGCATAAATAAAAGAAAGGAATAATTTTCAGTCAGTTAGTAGCAAAGTTGACATTGAAAGTATTTCTCAGTGAATGTAGTGTTTAAGCAGTTGTTAAGTGGAGGTTAACTATTTCCCAGTGAGAGTTGTTGTCTGGCAGTTATTAAGTTGACAGTATGAAATTATTACCCAGTGAAAGCAGTCGTGTGGCATTTATCATGGTGACAGTACAAAAGTATTGGCCAGTGAAGGTAGTTGTGTCGCATTTATCAAGGTGACAGTACAGAATTATTACCAGTGAAAGCAGTTGTGTGGCATTTATCAAGGTGACAGTACAAAATTATTACCCAGTGAAAGCAGTTGTGTAGCATTTATCAAGGTCACAGTACAAAATTATTGCCCAGTGAAAGCAGTTGTGTGGCATTTATCAAGGTGACATCTCAAAATTATTGCCCAATGAAGGTAGTTGTGTGGCATTTAACAAGGTGACAGTACAAAATTATTGCCCAATGAAGGTAGTTGTGTGGCATTTATCAAGGTGACAGTACAAAATTATTGCCTAACGAAGGTGGTTGTGTGACATTTATCAAGGTGATAGTACAAAATTATTGCCCAGTGAAGGTAGTTGTGTGGCATTTATCAAGGTGACAGTACAAAATTATTGCCCAATGAAGGTGGTTGTGTGACATTTATCAAGGTGACAGTACAAAATTATTGCCCAATGAAGGTAGTTGTGTGGCATTTATCAAGATGACAGTACAAAATTATTGCCTAACGAAGGTGGTTGTGTGACATTTATCAAGGTGATAGTACAAAATTATTGCCCAGTGAAGGTAGTTGTGTGGCATTTATCAAGGTGACAGTACAAAATTATTGCCCAATGAAGGTGGTTGTGTGACATTTATCAAGGTGACAGTACAAAATTATTGCCCAATGAAGGTAGTTGTGTGGCATTTATCAAGATGACAGTACAAAATTATTGCCCAGTGAAAGCATTTGTGTGACATTTATCAAGGTGACAGTACAAAATTATTGCCCAATGAAGGTAGTTGCTTGTCAGTTGTAAAGTGGATATCGAAAACTGTTTTCTAGTGAAGGTAGTTGTGAGGCAGTTTTCAAGTGAATGTTATGAAAATATTGCCCAGTTAAGGTAGTTGTGTGGCAGCTGTTAAGTGGACGGTATAAAATTATTGTCCAGTGAAGGTAGTTGTGTGACAGTTGTCAAGTGGACAGTTAGGCTAGGTGCAGGTAGTGGTGTGAAAGTTGTCAAGTGGATGGTTTGACTATAGCCCAGTAAAGGCAATTGTGTGGCTGTTGGCAATTGGACAGTTATATTATTGCCCAGTAAAGGTAGTTGTGCAGCAAGTTATCAATTGAAAAGTTAAACAATTGCTCATTGAGGGTAGTTATGATAGTTGTCAAGTGAACAGTTAAACTATTGCCCAGGATAGGTAGTTATGTGACATAGATCTAGTGGCCAATTAAACTAGGCAAAGGCCGTTGTGTGCCAGTTGTCAAATGGACATTATTGCCTAGTGAAGGTAGTTGTGTGGCAGTTGTCAAATGGACATAATTGCCCAGTGAAGGTAGTTGTGTGGCAGTTGTCAAATGGACATTATTGCCCAGTGAAGGTAGTTGTGTGGCAGTTGTCAAATGGACATTATTGCCCAATGAAGGTAGTTGTGTGGCAGTTGTCAAGTGGACATTATTGCCCAGTGAAGGTAATTGTGTGGCAGTTGTCAAATGGACATTTTTGCCTAGTGAAGGTAGTTGTGTGGCAGTTGTCAAGTGGACATTATTGCCCAGTGAAGGTAGTTGTGTGGCAGTTGTCAAATGGACATTTTTGCCCAGTGAAGGTAGTTGTGTGGCGGTTGTCAAGTGGACATTATTGCCCAGTGAAGGTAGTTGTGTGGCATTTGTCAAATGGACATTATTGCCCAGTGAAGGTAGTTGTGTGGCAGCTGTCAAGTGGACATTATTGCCCAGTGAAGGTAATTGTGTGACAGTTGTCAAGTGGACATGTTTGCCCAGTGAAGGTAGTTGTGTGGCAGTTGTCAAGTGGACATTATTGCCCAGTGAAGGTAGTTGTGTGGCAGTTGTCAAATGGACATTTTTGCCCAGTGAAGGTAGTTCTGTGACAGTTGTCAAGTGGACATTATTGCCCAGTGAAGGTTGTTGTGTGGGATTTTTCAAGCAGACATTATTGTCCTGTAATGGTAGTTGTATGGCATTTGTCAAGTGGACAGTATTGCCCAGTAATGGTAGTTGTTTGCCATTTGTGGCATGGACAGTATTGCCCAGTGATGGTGTTTGTGTGTCATTAAACCTTCAGGATCATCATGTGTTATAGATGACATGTCGTTGTAATGGGCTTGTGGATACATTTCATTGTTGTGTGTTCAGATGAAGCAATTAAGAAATGACAATATCCTAAAATCATTAACTTGAAGATTCACTAGTAACTAATATCTGTATGAAAAGGATTCACTCTATATTGGAAATACAATTAAATAATCCAATCAGGGCTGGATAACCCATTTAGCACACTAAGCACATGCTTAGGTGACCAGCCCAACAGGGGAACCTGAAACAAATTCAAATTAATTGTTGAAGATGAAATTGAATGAATTATATATGACCATTTTCATCTGCGTGTACAAGTATTTTGATTTGAAATGATGGCAATACTGGTATTTTCCCACCTTTTAGTTTTTATTATTGAATCCAATAATAATAATAATGATAAAGATCTTTAATTTATTTAGGTTGGATTTGTTTGTTATAATGCACTACTTTTCCTAGGGGCTTTCAGTATGAACAGACTATTGTGAATACAAGATGTCTTCCAAAGTAAAGTCATTGTTTTTTGCATTGGTGTTCAGCAATGATCACTTTGGTCCTTAGTATTTATTCTTTGCTTTATATCGATTTGTGATAGGCTACCCTACATTTTGTATTTCAGCTATTTCAGTTCACTGATTTTGGTGAAGGAAGTAACACAGTATTTAATTCAACATTGTATTTTTCTTACCATTAGGAGTATTCTTCCTTGTGTACTTTACTGAGTTAGGTAATATAACATGATGGTTATATAGGAATAAGATCATTCCTTTTGTTTTGGATGACATAAATTTAATTTGTAAAGTCAGTGTGTCAGTACTTCTATATGGTTATGGTGCTTATTACTGAAATAGAGTCTAATCTCATTTATTCAATTCAAGTCATTCCAAGTTGAACATCAGATTAAAGTGATTGTTAGAGAAATGGATTCTGTTTATGAATGACTATTAAGAAATCATTCCCATTTATGGTGTGATTCAATGGATTCCATTTATGAATGACTTTTAAGAAATCATTCCCATTTATGGTGTCATTCAGTGGATTCCATTTATGAATGACTGTTAAGAAATCATTCCCATTTATTAGGGTTTTTTTGGCCACAGTTAAACTTTCTGCCAGTTAAGTAACTAATTTATTTGTCAGTTGCAGCAATTCATCAGGAACATTTCCTTACTTTGTATTCTATTTATGTAAGTTTCTTTATTTATAATAATTTTCCAGAGCCTAATGTATACCAAGGTGCAAGAGGCACAGCACAGAAATAAACTTGCCAATGAGCTAATGATATACCATATGCAGGTAGGTTGCACTTTCATAAACACAGAGCAAGTTCTTAATTCACTTTCTTTAATTCTCTGTTATTGGCTAGTTCAGAACTTAGTTACCTACCTGAGAATTGTTTCCCTTCCAAATCACTTCAGTGTCAAGAAAAATATATCTGGTGTCAAGAGCCCATAGTCTCATTCAACCAGAATCTTGCATGACTTGTTTGCTCTTTGGCAGTTCAAGATTTGTTAATGATAAGTGTCACTCTTTATGTTTTCTTTCTTTTCTTATTTTTCTTTTCTCAGAAAAACACTATGTATGCTGAAATTGTTTCAGGCCTATTTGTGTATAAGAGATAAATGAGAATGCATTTGTGCCAGAGTCAGCCATGTTTTACCATTATATGTGCTTGCTGAGTTTGTGTCATTGTCAGACAGTTTGCATCATTTTGAAAATTTAGAACTTCAAAGTTTTATTCTGAATGCTGGCTAACCTGTCAACCAATCAGCAACTTTACAGAAAACTTCTTTGGAGCAATATGGTTGTTTGTATGGATCACCCTTCAGTGGCAAATATGTCACAGGGCCATGTGAGAGGTCTGGTTGAATGAGACTTAGAGCTTACTTCTGGTAGTGAAGGTACTGGTAAGTGTAAATGTAAAGAAGAACATCAGACTGTTGTTTGTTTGTTCAATCATAAATAACAATTATATAAATGTCCATTATGATAGCATGTTTGATCATTTTATGACAGTGTAAATAATAATATCATGATTATAATAATGATGATGATCAATTGTTATATATTTTCAAAGATTTGAAAATATATTAGTGGAAGAAAAATGATATCGCCACCCTCTCCCAGCATGAATGGATCTTATGTCAAAACTGTAGACCATGTAGTATACATTTTTTTAATCGGTAAGGAGGTTCCACTAGAAAATGCCTAAAAACAAACAAAAGAAAGTAGGTTTCAAGTAATAACTCTATTTAACTAGTTTCCCACATGAATCTTGCAAAACTAGTGACTGAACTTGCATGATCAGTTGCTTTTGATACTCCGTCACCCAAAGATTTTCATATCCCTTTTACTCTCTATGACAATTGGACACATTTTAAAAAACATATGCTTGCTTAAATGTAGTAATAAAATTGTTCCAGTTGCGATTCTGTCTCTTCACACATTCATAATCATGTTTGAAAATGATTTAGAAATTGGGCATTGACTAGATTGCAATAAGTGACAGTGGAAATATGGGTACAGTGTCTGTTTCTATACTAGACTGCAGTAAGTGACAGTGGAAATATTGGTAGTGTCTGTTGCCATACTAGAATGCAATAAGCTGAAAGTGGAAATATGGGTAGTGTCTGTTTCGATACTAGAATGCAATAAGTGACAGTGGAAATTTGGGTACAGTGTCTGTTTCGATACTAGAATGCAATAAGTGACAGTAAAAATTTAGGTACAGTGTCTGTTACCATACTAGACTGCAGTAAGCGACAGTAAAAATTTAGGTGCGGTGTCCAGAGATTCTCACAGGGCATTTGATTGTGTGATTTGCACATAATTTTACAGATTCACTCACTTGGAAAGGGTGATGCACAAGAACTCCCGCAAATTAGTTTCAAGTTACACATATGAAAATGTACTCTGCACAGTATACAATTTTATTCAGCCATTCACCCTTAAAGTGTTTGTCACGACGTAAGTCAAGCCAGTAGAAATATTGTGGCACTTGTTGCATTGTGTCTTTTTTGTAACAGTTTACACATCTGGTTTCTTTGCCTTTTTTTGAATGGTTGTTAAGCAAAATTTGATTGGCACATTGGGCCCTGTAGCAAGCATTCTGTCTTAGATTCAACCTTGCATCAATGACGTTTTACAAATGTACGTTTATAATATTGGCTATCTAGAAGACCCAAATGGCTGATTTTTGGTGTGGTTCATCTTTAGATGATGATTTTCTTTGGCAAATACTGGCTGATCATAATGGTGAAGACAATTTATTTCTAAGTTAGAAGTATATCAAATTATTGGAGCTGGGAAAATATTATTGGATATACCATAGAGTGACTTTGAACCTGAGTCTGATATACATGTTGGATGGACAAAAACAGACAGCATGCCAGTCAACCCTTGATTTCATTGGTATTTGAAATTGTAGAAAAGGGAGATAAACAAGACAAATTGGAATAGAATTTAAAAGTAGAGTGCAATTTTTATTTCTTTTCTCATCACAGTTTAACCCTACAGGATAATGTGCAACAAAACCATATAGCCCTAGCATAAGGTTAACGTTAATAAATAAAAATCTAAAAATGAAATTAAGAAGTTGTTGTTGTTGTGGGGTTTAACGCCATTTTTCAGCACACAATAGGCTATACATGGCTGCCAATATTAATGCTGGAGGAAGAACCCGGGAAAACCCCGGAAAGAACCACCAACCCATGAGAAGCTACTGGCAAGCTTTCTCACATACCAACATTGCCCGAATCCAAGACTCGAACCCACGCAGATAGGGGTGAGACGGCAGTTATCCATAATGGAGAGCGCTTTAAACCACTCTGACACTCGGGGCCCCCGAAATTAGGAAGTAAAGATATGTATTTGATCAAAATATCTCTGTTTGAACAAGTAGACTATGTCATTAATGGACTTCAAATCCTGAGACAGCATTATGGAAGATAAATCTGGTATAGTATTCAGTAGAGTGCTAATACAAGAGAAGTTACTCTTTGGCATAGCTTATTTTAGTGAAAAATCTTATTTTGGAGCAGAAATATCCAAAAGAGAAACCTGTGAACTGTAGAAAATTGTACATAACAACAATAATAGTTTTCAAACTTGTTCCAGCTGGCTAATTTATCTATTTATATGCCCCTTCAGACAGCAGACTGAAAGAGGGTTCTCACCATGGAACAATATTCATACACAGATAAGGATTAGATTAAGCTTAGAAACAATCAAGAGATTAATGCTTATACAACCAGAGGCAACATCTTTATACGGTACTACTGAGCTTAGCATGAAAAAGAGAGATGGATATTGAAGTATTAGTTAAATATTGAACTGTTGCTGTTTCCTCCTACCCCTTCATTTTGTTCTAATTCCTCCTTAATTTTGTGCCATGGGGGAGGGAATCCCTCTTATGATAAAATCCAGGGAGTGCCACTGAGTTGTCTTTTACCATACTGGATTGCAAAAAGGACAGTGGAAATTTGGGTGTAGTGTCTGTTAACATACTGGATTGCAAAAAGGACAGTGGAAATTTGGGTGTAGTGTCTGTTACCATTCTGGATTGCAATAAGGACAGTGGAAATTTGGGTGTAGTGTCTGTTAACATACTGGATTGCAAAAAGGACAGTGGAAATTTGGGTGTAGTGTCTGTTACCATACTGGATTGCAATAAGGACAATGGAAATTTGGGTATAGTGTCCATTACTGTACTGGATTGCAATGACAGTGGAAATTTGGGTGCAATGTCTGTTACCATACTGGATTGCAATAAGGACAGTGGAAACTTTGGTGCAGTGTCTGTTACCATACTAGATTGCAATAAGGACAGTGGAAACTTTGGTGCATTGTCTGTTACCATACTGGATTGCAATAAGGACAGTGGAAATTTGGGTGTAGTGTCTGTTACCGAACTAGAATGCAAGCTTTCCAGGACCAAAATTTCACATTTGAATGCAGACGTGAACAAAATAAATAACCAAAATCCATTATTGTAAATTTCTTTTATATGGATATAGTAATGCAGCAGTTGATCTCATTGGCACAGAATGGAGGAAATTTCCATGCAAATAGATGGTTTTGTCAGAAAAAATAATTAAAGAAAATCGATGATGTGTTTAGTAGATTTAAGGAAATATTTCACTAATGAAGTAAAAAAAAATTGTATTGTGATGAGCGGTGAAGCCATTCATGATAATATACAGTTTCCCACATAACTGGTAATATATTTCCTTATATCTACTAAACAATTGTAGATATCCTCTATTTATTACATTTAGTCTTTCAGATTATAAAAGAATACAAAAATTCAATAACTATAATTTTAAAAAAATTAATATACAGTGATGAAGTAAATAAAATAACAATAATAATAAAATATTATGATAGTACTATTATTGAGATGGTGATAATTATCAGTTATGATTTATAGTCTATAATAATAATAATATTGTTATTATTACTATTATTATTATTATTAATATCATATGAGTGAGCATTATTATGATTAATGATGTTGACTTAATAAACTTATTTTTTAATTATTGTTTTATATAAACAATAAAATGAATTTAATAATTTATGCATTCAGATAAATAAAAAATAATATTTAAATATTTGCTTAAAATTAATGCTGGATAAGTGAATTTATCCAGACTTTTCCAAAACTGAAATCTGTGTCAGCGTTGGATATTGATTTCCTCCTTCTAAAGTAAAAGTAGAAAATTGTCAAAGATGTAGTGATTATATTCATGTCTTTGTCATCATGACGGCTTGGATGATTTTCAGTAGGGTTAAAATCAGGTTTCCACTGTCCTACATGAAGATCTAACAGTGACCACTAAGGGATCATGTTCTGATGACCTTTGAATTAGCCATTGAAATAGCAACTTTAAGAATTCTGAAAATAAATCAATTGTTTTGCACACATTGATGCTCATCACCATACTGTTCAGTCTTCCTGATGTGAAGATACAAGACTTCATCTGAGTGGCTGATAAAATTAGTAATTATGGTAATGGCATTAATCTGATGTTTATGAATGCATGGGAACAATTTATTTACATTTTTCAAACCAACCATTTGGAAAGTTGCTTATTGCTTATCCTGTGATTGAAACAAAACACATGCACCGGTAATTGGGGTAGTCTTATTGCCCAGAGGGAAAACAAAACAACTGGAACAGGTAATCCTGACTCAGAGTTGCCTAATGATCAAAAGGAGAATAACAATATTTGCAACCAATGACTTTATTACAACTGTAAATGACTGTTACATGAAATGATAAAAGTATATAATTCTAACTAATTTAGAAATGACTACTATATAAAATGATAAATCGTCTGATCCTGCTACAGTGATATTTTGTGAGGATATTGTAAAGCAAATACTGAATAGAACAGGAGAAATGAAATTATCCTCAGTGTTCATATTTTTTACAGGTATAACATTTGTACACTTTGTAAGATATACAGCCAGTTTAATTAAAGCTTAAAAGCTGGTTCCTCAAAAGTTCTTATGTTCTAGCAGAGAACTCTGTTTATAAATATAATATTAAATATTGCTGAGTATTTTGGATTCAGAATAACTTAATATCACATAATAGAATACATACGGATGTTGTTTGCTCAGTGATATATTCAAGTTTTAAAAAGCCAAAAAGACAATTTTCTGAATATTTTAAAAATTTGCTATATCAAACCATCTTTGTAGGTCAGCGATGATGACATGAAGACTTTAGCTAAAAGTGAAATTCCCACACCCAAGAAAATAGACCCTGATTTTGATAAGTTTACTTATCCACCTCGGATGGTTCCTGAATTCGAGACCCTGAAGGTAAGTAAAAAAGAAACTGTGATTAAGGGTGTAAATCATGTTGCTCTGCCATCAAATAAGGACATCATTTCAAAAATAAATCTGTCCAGTAAGGCCAACATTTCTTTTTTTTTTAAATTGAGAAACTTTAAATGACTTTTTCAAACACAGTGATTAGTCAAAGAATTATTAATGAGCACATGGAATTCCAGTGAATAATATAAATAAATCTTTCCAAATTAAAAAAACAAACAATAAGATTGATTCCATTTCAGATGTGAAGATAGGAATGAGTAATTTTTAAGTAAATAACATTAATATTAAAAGCTTTGAAACAAAAACAGAATCAGGATGGAGGTCAACTTCCTTTCAAGAACATTAAAGTTGTCAACAAGATCAGGAATTGCCAAGTGAAAAACTGATATCCTAAACTCAGATACAAGTAAACATGTTTACCTCCATTAATAATGATCTGAATATTTAATCTATAATCAAAGAGAAATATTAGCTATGTTTTATGTTGTTTACAAAATAAAAGTGACTAGTCAGGTAGGCCCTTAATTCGATTACTGACCAAGGTCAATCACACAATATAGATATTCAAAACATAATCATGGAGAAAAGCCAACAAATAATACAAATTAAATATACAAATCAATAGTAGTAAGTATAAGCTGCAACACAACGCTGTGGTATAAAGACATGTCATGGCCTTTTTATCTTGGCTCAATGTTTTATTTTCATTTTATTTATAATTTAAGGTACTCTGTTTATTTGTTTCATTTATTTTGCCAAAACTAGAACAGATTTCTAATTTTTCATGCATGTGTGCTTGTGGTGAGATTTCATTTGATTGTTTGTGAAGTTTTATTTGAGTGCTGAATGTTAAAATAATATTTTATTTAATAATAAAATAAACACTTTAAATATTTGGATTGTTTGAGAGTTTATTATTCACCACGTTTTCTCACCTTGCAGTTTTATCCATATACATGATTTTAATGGTGCATGCATTAAATGGAAATGTTTAGTCATTGCAAAATGTAGGCAACCAAAATATTCTGTGCAGTACCATAGTTTCTTTTCTGGTTATTGGTCTACCACACAGAGATTTTTTCCCATCTCTGTGGTCTCCTAGGCATATGTCATATAGGTGAGTGATCTCTGGCTTAGTTAGGCCTCTTGTCTTGTGTAATAGACTCTTGGTTTTGTGCTTATTTCATATGAAAGCTATGAAACTAGTTGAATAATTTCCAAATGTTGCTAAGACTTGCAGTGATGGAAGTATGTGACTAATTTCATAAACTTAATCTGAGGCGAGCACTCATATTAAATCCTTTATTTAAGGTTGAGAAATTTGAATGATTTACAGTACATGATATTTATAACTTCTCATCAACCTGTTCATTCTCGTTACAGAGCAGTATATCAATTGTTGAAGATCTGGGTTTTATCTCCAGATGGAGGATAAGGAAGGAAACATTAGTCAGGTTTGTAGAAAATTATGAAACTGCATAATTAACTGTAACGTTTGTCATGTTCATTGATAAAAAGATGTGTTTATTGTTTTAAATGGAAAGATTCTGAAAAAGTCTTTTTATAACTCATTGTTGAGCCCTCTTTGATGGAAGCTTGGCATAGTGATCACTTTTCCATGTGTGTCAGTCTGTAAACACACAAGATTATATATGTATAGAGTTTAACTGTACATTGGCACAATACTGGCTACATGTTGCCAATTAAAAGGAATGTTATAATAAATGCAGAGATAAACAACAACTTTTGCCTCACAGATTGGAAGACGATACACTGGACAACAATAAACTCCAATGTTATTGTACACTAACAGGGTTACACTCAGGTGTAGGTTCATCCCTCCCACACAAGATAATCATCAATGTTCAAAAAAAATTGTATTTGTACAATACCAGTTTACAAAAAGAGTGGGTGCAGGCTTGAGATAAAAAAGAAAGACCTGCGTACCTCATAGCTCACTGTTGTTGTGGGTTTTAATGCTATTTTTCAACACACGATAGGCTATACATGGCGGCCAGTATTAATGGTGGAGGAAGAACCCGGGAAAACCCTGGAAAGAACCACAGGCCCACGAGAAGCTACAATCAGGCTTTCTCACATACCCACTTTGGCCAAATCCGAGACTCGATCCCATGCAGACAGAGTTGAGATGGCAGTAGTCCGTAACAGAGAGCACTTTAGACCACTCTGCCACTCAGGGCCCCTATAGCTCACTGTAATGATTTTTGCATAAAATCCACAAGGATTTTTTAAAACTGGAAAATACCTTACAAGTTGGCCTCTATTTGTCAAACTAGAAGCAAATTGCAATCAAAATTGGTAAATGAAACCTTTAAATAGCACTCATTTATGATTGAAAATGGTGGTTAGTACCCAGAAATTTGAATCATCATAATTACATTTTCAGCTTTTGTCAAAAAGTCATATATTTTGCTCACAAATTTTATTTCCAAACAACATGCTTGGTACACTGTAAAATAACAATGTTTGACTAAATTTTAATTTTAAAAAATGTTACTAATGCCTACTGGTGGCAACACTTTAATAGATAAATACCAATTAAAAAGTTTTGTCACATGAAAATCATGTTTTAGTTCTACCTTTTATTTGGTTTCAGTGCAACTTCATCATGACTATTTGTATCAAAATTTTAAAAATGTCATTCTGCCATCACATTTATGTTCTCAAGCATTTCTTCGAGGACCTATTGAAGTGTCAACCATGTTTTGATCGTAGACATGCAGAAATATTGTTACACTCACTTAACTCATTCAGGCCCAGCACTGTTATCAGTGTCACTGCTGCTATGCCCCTTTGTAAACTTCATGCAGTGCATTCACTCCTACCTTAATTTCTCTTCTTATATCCAATAAAAAATCCAAGAAATTTTCAGCAAGTATTCCAAATGAATTTGTCTGTTAAAATCATCGATATGGACAGGCCAAAGATGATCGCTCCAATCTGCTAGATTTGCAAGAACTCTTATCATCATCGTTATCAGCATCCTCTTCTTCAGAAGATTCAATCTCAGAAACTTCTATGTCCAAATCTAAATCTCGCAAATTATCCCACTGTCAAACATATCTTTCCTCAGCTTGCTCAATATTTTCAAGATCAAACCAAAAAAACTCCTAATTTTGCTCTCATTGTCATCAAAAATCACTATCACGTCCATCATCATTTACGATTTTTCATGAACAGAACACATGTAGTGAAACTGCTTTCAATTAAAACCCCTTGGCTTCTGAGCAATTCATCTTTGCACAAAGAAAAGTAAAGTCATTTCTGATTGGTTTAATATTGGTCAGATTCTTGGAGAAAAAAAAACTATTTGTAACCAGTCAGAGACGTTGTATCTAACACACATTCACCATGACTGGAGACGGGATCGGCCATTGAATGCAGTAAACAAACCACGACTATGGGCACGCTCGGCCGTTGAATGCAGAAACCAGATCACACATACAGATGGGATCAGGGCTGAATGAGTTAAAGTATTATGTTAATTATGTATTTTGTATTTGTATCAACTCAGGTGAATGGGGTCAAAGAAAAGAAAAGTTAAAAATCATCCAAATCCTGCTGTGTAAAAGCTAGTGGTCACAGTCATTAATCATTTCACCTGATCAGTTGATCGCTTTTATAAATATTATTATGCATGTAATTTAATTAAACTACCCTAACTTATCCTACTCTTCCACAAATGTGATCAAAGATTGCAAAGTAACCAAGTAAAATGGACACATGGTGAACAAAAGGCATTGTTTCACAGACACAGTTCATTATAGAGAAGTGTGTTGCAGAGCTGCTAGTCAATTTAAAATTCCTGATGTGGTGCTCAAATATTTCCTCTTGATTGGGAAGAAATTTCACTAGTACTTGAAATGATATCAGAGCATAATTTTTTTAGTAACAGAACAATTTTGAAAAAAATCAATTTTCAACATTGATGACCATTTCACCAAATAAACTGTCCATAGTTTTTGTTAAAATAAGGAATCTTGTTTTGTTGTGAATCACCAACAACAAAAAGCAGTAACATAATGCACACTGCTTTTGATTAGATGTGATGGTTGTTGATATATCTTGGAGTAATATTGTTATTGATCTTTCATAGGACAGATAACTAAAGGTAATTTACACAGAAAAGATTTCAACTTCATCACAAAAAGTGCTTTATTGACAATTATGCACAGTGCAATTATAAAATGGGACTTGAGTCAGTAAACACCTCCATTTACACACACACACACATGCATGCATGCATGCACACACACACATAAACAAGTTTCTTGATGTCCAGTGGGGATGGCATCCCCTTAATTTTTTAGGTCCCCCAGTAAGTCATGCCCTCACTTAATAGTGCTGTCTATGTGACTGGACCCCATTGTGTGAGTTATCGAGGAGGAGGTGCACATGTAATTCACTGTGTTTATTGATTTCATGATGGTTTTTATTCCACAATACTTTTATCTAATGATTTGGATTTTATAATAGTTAAACATATTACAAGTAAATTAAATATTACCCTTCGCAGAGTGAAGTGCTCATCAGTGTTATTTTACCATGGGTGTTTACTAGCAAGTATGTTGCTTCCATTTTCATACATATACAAACAGCCTGTATTTTTTATTATATTTTGTGTTTGATGCAATACAAGTTTTGATTTAATTTGTATTTTTTTTTTCCTTTTCCTTAAGTCATATTTAATTCCCAGGTGATATTTCCTGTATTATCTGCCAGTGCAAATGGATCAATAAGCCCTTGGCTTGTAAGGACATAGCTCAGTTTGTTTTATGTTGAGAGCCCCATTGATTGAGCCATGAAATTAATACTAGTTCAGTGCCAGTTAAAGTTCTACAACAGCCTGTGCATATTGGAGCTTATTTCATTTTTTTGTAAAGGCATGCTCCCTTGTTGTTTTCCACATGACATTCCTTTGATCCAGCTGCAGATTTGATCTTTGTTCAGTGTCAAGTGATAGAGTGAACTTCTTGTCATCTTGCCACAAGATTGACACTTTTTCAGTTGCATCCTTATTAGATTTCACAGACTGTAAGTCACTTACATAGCCCAAGCTCAGTGTCCACATCAATTGACAGTAAAGACAAGGAATTGTAGTCAGATGATATCATGATGACTGGATGATGATGGATGATCTCAAAACATTATTTGGTAATTCAGATGATGAAGATGAATTATTGGGCTCTGTACCAGATTACATTAGATAGTGATATTTATAGGATACTATGAATCACAAAAATGTGGACTTAACTTTGTTCATTTGTAAGACACATGGAATTAACATATTACAGAATATTGATTGTGACTTGGATTATTCTGGGCTACTATTTTTATACCGGTGTGTGACCTATAATAGAATTAATGGATTTTTCATATTATTGGATTTAAAATGTCAAGCATTATGTATATATGTGGATTTTATGACACTAAGGTTGACGAAATGTATCAATTTATTTGTGACATGTTCCACTGAATAATATAATTGTATTTTGCACTGGTTGTATCTTTATTTTTCCTATCTGTCAATATATCTATACATCCAGTTTGGCTTGTTTAATATTCACTGACGATACGTCACCCCTTCAGATGAATCTGACTTGCAAAATACACCCCTAAGAACAGGATGATCAAAGAGAAATTATCTTTTTGCAGCACTAATTGAATATGTATGATATAGAAAGGGGATTAGGAGATCAGAGGATTATAAGAAATGACAAATCTAATTAATGAATCCAGGTTTAGATGCCACACTAAAGGGAAAATCCTCCATGGTTTCTACTTACATCCCTCTAAATTATAAAAGATCAGATGACCAGAAAAAAGGTCAACAGTGAAGTATTGGATTGCCAGATAAAATTGTATACAAATATACTATGGATGTATTGTTTATTACCATAGTGGACCAGCAAAGTTGATGCTTCAGCACAGTGCTGTCCATCTCAATTCATCAGGTAAACAGAGTAGATTTTGCTGTTCTTGTTACTTATGTTTTATGAGGAAAAAAAGTAAAAATCTATAGCATGATATTTTTGTGCTCATGTCAGATGTAAGTTTCTGGACAGGATGGAAGTGAGTGGAAGACGGGAAGATTTTATTCATCCATGTTGTTATAAATTCAACTCTCCTTTTATTTCCAGGTTTCTGATGATGGTGAAGAGGGGCTACAGAAATCCACCCTACCACAATTGGATGCATGCATACTCTGTGGGACACTTTTGTTACCTTCTTGTCAAGAATCTTCAACTGCAAAACTTTCTAGAGTAAGGCAAACAAATCAATATTTGTCTCACCTGCATTTGAATGGTGAGACAATGGTATCACTTTTAAATTGGTGTTGTTGTTACCATTTTGAAATTGACCATTAAATGTCAGAATTGCTTAGAGTTTATATTGAAATTGACCATTAAATGACCGAATTGCTTAGAGTATGTTTTAAAATTGACCATTAACTGTCTGAATTGCTTAGAGTTTGTTTTGAAATTGACCATTATATGTCTAAATTGCTTAGAGTTTGTTTTGAAATTAAATACTTATAGAGTTTGTTTTGAAATTGACCATTAATAGTCTGAATTGCTTATAGAGTTTGTTTTGAAACTGACCATTAAATGACTGAATTACTTATAGAGTTTGTTTTGAAATTGACCATTAACTGTCTGAATTGCTTAGAGTTTGTTTTGAAATTGACCATTAACTGTCTGAATTACTTAGAGTTTGTTTTGAAATTGACCATTAAATGTCTGAATTGCTTCGAGTTTGTTTTGAAATTGACCATTATATGTCTAAATTGCTTAGAGTTTGTTTTGAAATTGACCATTAAATGTCTAAATTGCTTAGAGTTTGTATTGAACAAAGTCCATCATGAACTTTTTTGATTGCACAGGTCATTATTCTTTGACTGTCTTTTGTTCCCTCATTGTGGCTCAGGATCATCTAGAAATAATCATTTACTTAGTATATATCATTTTATTTCAGACTTAAGAAGTTACAAAAGATGGTTGGCATGTGAATATCTTTATGTATATTGATATCATCAAAAGTAGTGTATTGAGGCCACTTCTATTTTATTAAAACACTAAAACATAAATTATTGTTTTTGTTTTCAGTGATTCTCTCTAATGTTTGCTTCCAATCATATGATATGACCTGGATGTGTTAATATTTATAATTTATAAAGACAGCAAGGTTTTACTATGAGGTAGATATGTAATGAAGGATAACAGGTTTCTTTACCCCAGTATCATGATCAAATCATAAAAGTAGTAAAAATGACATCAGATATGATGACAGTAATGAAGAAGGTGGTAAAACCCACAAAAATCGAGGTTAAAGTAAAACAGAAAGTTAAATTTATGATGTAGGATTTGGTTACACAGAGGCAATCAAAAGAAAAGAAAAACACCACACATGCAAGAAATCAATTCAGAGCTGAAATTTGACAAAGACTGATGACTGTAGTATTGGAGAGGCATAAAATTGTAGACTTAAGCTTCACTGTGCTACTAAAGTATAATAGAGGGGAAAAAAGTGCATTAAAGATAGTTATTTGTTTGGTTTTACATGTGAACTAGACTATATAAGTGATTTGTCTTTTTATTATGAGGTTGGCCCATTATGATTACACCACATGGCCCACATTTTGTCAAAGATGTCTCAAGCACTGCCTTTATACAAAAACTGAGGTCATTGAAAACAAAATAAATTGTAGATTGCAGCTCTTGACAGTACTATCATTAATAATTCTGGAAATTTCTCATTTTTATTCCTCTTCAGCTGTTTTTTCTTGGACATTATGTTTTATATGTTATGTATGATATAGCAGTTCTGTTAAGATGGTTTAGCAATATGAACAAAAGATTTGTAAAAAATAGATTCTGGTGCATTCTATATCCAAATTTCAGCTTATTTTCATTGTGCATTTGAATTTCTCTGCTCCAAATCCAAGATTGTCTACACAAGTTTAACAGGAAACAATGTCGTAACACAAAAAAATGCCAGATGGTATATTTTGTTGCCAATAAGGAAAAAAACAATTGCAATTTGTGACATTTGCATGGCGAATCCCTGAATAAACTGTTTACACCTTATTTTTCATACTTTTAAGAAGAAAAAAATATTTTTAATGTACAAAAAAAATACATGTATGCAAATTTTCAGTTACCACGACATGATTATCTTATTTTTGAATTCATACTTGATCTCTTCTCCAGAATTGAAGTAAACTTCTTACGCCTTGTTTTTCATACTTTTAGGAAGAAAAAATATTTTCTCATGTACAAAAAGAATACATGCATATGAAATTTTGCAAGCCATTCCACAATCATGTTATATCCAAATCCTTATTATAATGGGGATTGTTATAGGTGTATGTTCTGTTACAGTGATACAGAGATTTTTCGTCTATTTGGATCCCAAAGAAAAGACACTTATCGGTATTATTCATTTATAGTGATATAGAGATCATTTATATTTTTGTGTCCTAGAGAAAAGATACTTACCTATGTTGTTCTGTTAAAGTGATAAAAGAAACTTACTTTATGTCTTACTGTTACAATAATACTGAAGATCTTTTGTCTGTTTGTATCTAGGAAAAAAGATAATTATGTTGTTATGTTACAGAGATCTAATCTTTGGTCTGTTTGTTATCCTGGAGAAAAGATAATTACAGTGGAACCCCGCTATAACGCGCCCCGCCATAACGCGAATTCGGATATAACGCGGTCGTAGCATGGCTCCCAAAATTTCGTATATTCCTTCACACATGAAAAAAAAAAAATTTGGAGAAAAGTAAAAAAAACAAAACAAGAAATTAACTTCATTTTGGGCATGAGATTAGTTGTGACTTTTAAAATAATATGATCGTGGCATGGTTCCTGAAATTTAAATTCATTTACGTGTATTTTTATCGGACTGTGAAAATATTTGTTTAACGTGCGAGAAATAGTGTGTAAAACGTTTATTATAATTTGGTGGAAGAATTCGCGTATGACTTTTAATAATAAACGATCGGAACTTAACAATTTATCCAGGTTCTTTAAGTGATTTTGGAGAAGTGATCGTGTATGAATTCTAAAATAATACGATATATATAACGTACGAGAAATAGTGTGTACAACGCTTGGCTTCTGAAATTTATCAATTTGAACAGGTTGTGGTGAAGCTCCATATTCTACTCTAGAAGAGAAAACTGGTTTCATTAGGTTTTTGAATTGTTAAGCCGAAGTAAACATTATCGGAAGTGTTACTTATTACGGATCCATGAGTAAAGCCAGTAAATCGTCTTTGTGATTGTCTTCCATGAAATCTGTATACAGTCGTTGCTCAAACAATAGCCGACATGGGCTTCTTATTTAACTGCAATCACAGCCAAGCAGCAGACAAAGCTGTGGTTGATACAAGAGTCGCACAATTTAATAAACATCAAAGGACGAAAGCCGCCAACATGTGTGCTGTGCTTGGCGGTGTGATCAAACAACAAACAGTTGAAAGTAAATAATATCCAATACAGACACCGTATGTAGACCCGGGAATAGCTGCATGCAATGACCGTACGATATCAGACGGCAAGTAAATGGTTTCAATATTTTGTTCATCCTATATTTTACACGACGAATTCAGACTATTACAAAATTATTGAATATTTTAAATCTGCACGATTTTCAATGAAATTACATCCATTATGGATGAACTGCATGCCACGACGGCACGGTAGCATACGGTGTTGATACACTTTTCATGATATAGCGATAGTCTGGTATTATCGGTCAATCTGTATTATCGTTCAAACAAATAAAAATTAGTAAATGTTTTTAATGCACAGTAATAACCTATAAATATATTAGCCATCGATTATTTTGAATATATCTTAATTAATGCATTCCAGTTAATATTCATCTGATGATAAGCCGACTTTTGATCATTGCACATGTATACACGTATATGTTCTCGGAAAAAAAGTTAAATATTGTAAAACCCCGCATTAATGCGACCCCGCTTTTAACGCGATCCGATTTTATGGACCCCGATCATCGCGTTGTAGCGGGGTTCCACTGTATGTTGTTATGTTACAGAGATGTAGAGATCTTTGGTCTAGCTGTATCCTGGAGAAAAGATACTTACCTATAATAATAATAATAATAATAATGTGTTGTTTATAGAGAATGACTCATTAGTCAGGGACTATTCTCCCTTGAGACCCTCTTAAGAGAGTATAACAATGCACATTATATGAAGATAGTAATAATTACTGTTTATTTTAACATGTTTAGTATTAAAATACTGAATTCCATTATCTATTAGAAGCACATACATGCTCATGATACCTCTTCTTAAATACTCTAATATTTTCAGCCGATTTTACATGTAGTGGAAGCTTTTTCTACAGACCTGTACCAGAGTACTGGAAGCTCCTTTTAAATTGCTCTGTTCTTGGTTTTGATGCTAGAAGGTTTCCATGTGATATTGATCTCAACTGGTATTGTGTTGAAAAAGGCCTGAATAAGTCCTGAAGATACTCTGGTGCAGTTCCATCATTGTCTAAGATATTTATATAAAAGAGCTGCCTTGTTAAAATCTGTCATTATAATATATTGTGAACTATTTGAGTTCTGTAAATAATGCTTTTGATGGATGATCAATAGATGCATCTAAAAATACACATGCTGCTCGTTTCTGAAGTTTATAAATCCTGTCAGGTTCAGATTTAGCACATTTTCCCATACATTTGAACAATAATCCATTGTTAGAAGAATATATGTCTTGTAGTATAGATTGTGAGTTTCCATAGGTAAATATTTCTTAATTCTGCTGAGTAGGGCAATTTTGGATGACAGTGTTTTACAAAGCTTCCCAATATGGTCATTCCATAATAAATTATTATCTACAGACACACCTACAACCTATGTTCTTCTGTTACAGTGATATAGAAATCTTTGGTCTGTTTGTGTCCAGGAGAAAATATACTTACCTATGTTATTCTGTTACAGTGATATAGAGATCTTTGGTGTATTTGTATGCAGGAGAAAAGATACTTACCTGTGTTGTTCATTTATAGTGATATAGAGATCTTTGGTCTATTTGTATCCAGGAGAAAAGATACTTATGTTGTTCTGTTACAGTGATATAGAGATCTTTGGTCTGTTTGTATCCAGGAGAAAAGATACTTACCTATGTTGTTCTCTTACAGTGATATAGAGATCTTTGGTCTATTTGTATCCTGCCTATGCCATGACATAGATCACAGAGGGACAAACAACTCATTTCAAGTAGCTTCGGTAAGAAACTTGTATATCTTTGCAAATTTTTTTAATCATACTAATTTTGGCATAAAATTTACAGTATTGTTTACAAACAAATAGAATATCAAGAGGAAGCTTTTACTGTGTAAGTTTAGCATACAGTGATGTTCTTGTATCTAGAAAAACTCAGACTTCATGTGTAAATATTAAAAATACTTTTAATAAGTCAGATTTCCTTAATTATTGGTAAAGTATAGCTCACTTTCCATAAGAATTCAGATGTTGTATATAAAATTTACCTGTTTTGATACTGCTGTATTATTATTTCCAAGTAAGTGGTCCAGTGAATCTGAATCTAAGATCCCTATGGTACCACAGGCTTGATATTTATGATACCAGTAAAAGCCCATATAGTCTTCTTAATGTCCATTCTCAGTCCTCCCTGCATGTCACAGGTTTTGTATATGTATGATTACTTGAAGAACTTGATGTCTGTTTTACAACATTTGACATTAGAATAATGTCAGAGATATTGGGTTATTGGACATTTTATGTTTTCCCTCAAAATTTAAATATTTATGGCCCTTGTTTTGTATTTATACCATATTGGACTGGGCATCTTTATTTTCTAAGTACAAAATTTAGTCCCAGTCAGACAATATTAGTGTATGTATAGAAGATGCTAAGCATGACTTTTATTTTTGTTTTATGTTTCAGCAATCTATTCTTGCTGCACTATACAGTTCAGAGGGTTCAGTAATGGAGGTACATGGAGTTGTAGTTAGTCTAGAATTTGAGTTGTATTCAGATTAACTGAGTGATCACAATTTTTTTATCTCTCCTGGTCTAGTTTACTTTAAGGTTTATTTTCCCAGAGTGGGACCCTTTGCAATATACCTTTCATTAACATCTCTAGATTGCTACGTGGTTTGTTTTCTCACCATATTTCTCCTAGTAGGCATTCTACTTTCATTTACATGTTCTAGACCATTACTGTTATCATCTCAAGTCTTTTTATCTCTTAAGTCCCTCTTTGTTTATTATTTGATTAAGCAATATACTCTTAGATTTTAGGGTTTATGTTCTTGTATATTGTTGGCAAACCAAAAGTACAACAGGGCATGCATGCAAGCTACTTTATACCCCTATTTCAGTTATAATGAAATTGTTTTGCCCAAATTTAAAACGAATTAAATATCTATTGAAAAGAAATATTATTGTAATGAATTTTATGAATCAATCAGACAGTATTGTATGGTATGACATGGCATGTTTGAGTACAGTTGCATCATGATCTGTGACATGATGTGTTTACGTACAGGTGCATCATGATTTGTGACGTGTGTTTACATACAGTTGCATCATGATCTGTGTCATGTCTTGACATACAGGTGCATCATGATCTGTGTCATGTGATGACATAAAGCTGCATCATGATCTGTGACATGATGTGTTTACATACAGGTGCATCATGATCTGTGACGTGTATTTACATACAGTTGCATCATGATCTGTCATGTCTTGACATACAGGTGCATCATGATCTGTAACATGTGTTTACATAAAGCTGCATCATGATCTGTGTCATGTGTTGACATACAGGTGCATCATGATCTATAACATGTGTTTACATAAAGCTGCATCATGATCTGTGTCATGTGTTGACATACAGGTGCATCATGATCTGTGTCATGTGATAACATAAAGCTGCATCATGATCTGTGGCATGATGTATTGACATACAGGTGCATCATGATCTGTGACGATGTGTTGACATAGAGTTGCATCGTGATCTGTTTCATGTGTTGACATACATGTGCATCATGATCTGTGTCATAACGTGTTTACATAAAAGTTGCATCATGATCTGTGTCATGTGTTGACATACAGGTGCATCATGATCTGTGTCATGTGGTGACAAAGCTGCATCATGATCTGTGACATGGTGTGTTGACATACAGGTGCATCATGATTTGTGACATGTGTTTACATACAGGTGCATCATGATTTATGACGATATGTTTACATATAGTTGTCATGATCTGTGTCATGATGTGTTGACATACAGGTGCATCATGATCTGTGACATGTGTTGACATACAGGTGCATCATGATCTGTGACATGATGTGTTTACATAGTTGCATCATGATTTATGACTTGATATGTTTACATATAGTTGCATCATGATCTGTGACATGATGTGTTTACATATCGTTGCTTCTCATCTTAGATAATGCAGAAAACATCCCAAACACAATGTATGTTATTAAAATGCTAACAGTATGTAAACAGATATTTTGAGAAAGGCTAGGCTTATGTACAAAGTTTCAAACTCTATGGCCCATTATATCTCAACAAACTACTTCATGCTAGAAAACAAGACAATATTCCCAATTTAAGATCAGTTTCAGCTAACCACCCTTCCCTCTCAAAACGAAGTAAAGAACTATTCAGGATCACTAATCTGGAACAGAATCCCAAAGGTAGTTAGAGAAAGTACAAATATAAATGTATTTAATTATAATCTATTTCAATGGAAGAAAAGTGGAACCTGTTTGATTTGTTAGATACATTATAACTTAAAGTATAAATTCACCTACCTTCCACTCTGTTGTCTCACTACTGTTGTACTGTATATTCATACAAAATGTACCTAATTGGAGCATCTTCATTTAAATTTTCTGTTTATTATGTTCATATATAAATATAACTTATTATTAATGCATGTTGTATGTATTTGTGTGTTAAATTTTCTGTTATTATGTCCATATATAAATATATTTTATTATGAAGTGTGTGTTTGTACGTGTGCTTTTAATATAAATATGCATATAATAGAGGTCCACAAGGAGGATTAATTGTATCACCCTCCTTAAATAAAGAAGTTATTATTATTATTATTATTATTATTATTATACATGACATGTTTACATATAGTTGGATCATGATCTGTGACATCAGTGACATGTTATTTATCAACAAACTTGTTGAACCTGCATGCTTAGCAGCAGCCAGTAAATGTTTGATAATGTCTAATATGAGGAAGATGCTCCATCATCGCATATAATGCATTTACTTTGAATGCAATGAGATAGGTATATAAAAAAATGTTCTCACTCCATACAATGAGTCAGGCCCCTACAAAGAAGTCTGAATGACACCAGAGGGTAATTTTTTAAAATAAAAGTTATGATTTAAATAATACTGTAGTGGTTAGACCTATTTATCTTTTGGATATCTAACAGTTTTTTGTTGTGTTTCAGCGCCATCATTTTGCCCAGACCATGTGTATTTTAAACACAGATGGATGCAATATCTTTGAAAACCTGTCCAGTAGGGTAGGTTAAGTTGAATGTCTTTTGTGTCATATTTTCTACAAAATTTCTCTTCATCAAATTAGGTCAGAGTAATTTAATTCAGGCTTTTAGAAAATTACCCTTAAGGCACCTGAGATTGAATTTAGAATTATTTCATATTCTGAAAGAACTGTATTCCATCAGTAAATCTGCAAAACATTCCTGCCTCATATTCCACACATTTTGTGCTTTGCATGCAAATACTGACAGTTTTGTCCCTAACTACATTGATGTTAGTGATATGACGCGTGTCATTACAGAGTTACCTGTGCTTATTAAGGGGTCATTGGAAATAAGGACACTAAAAATAAATAACAAATTGTAAAAATTTTCAAACAGTAAATATACTTTCAGTTATCTGGGTTTCTGTACTGATGCTGTCTAGTTTTGATAAGATCAAGATTCCATTGGTTGGGGGTATTCAAAACTGAGCAGAAAGTGTATTTAATACGATGAAACTTATACTGCAGCTCAATTTGAGTTGTTTAAACTATTTTGTGGAAAGAAAAAATGTCATAACATGTTTAAAACTCAGGATGAACAGGTGCATTGGTCTAGATTCAAGCCCTCGGCAAGATGAATTGGGCTTCCAGGCATCTTATAAAGTCATTGGTCAAAGTCATTTTAAAGCTTCACTGACAAATTCTTGCAAAAGCCAGCTTTGTATTCCCCACCTAGAAAAGTTGACAGGTGATACAGAAGTGAATCCTGTCAGACATTTTTTGTGAAGCAACTTCCAAATTGTTCAGGATATCACTATGAAACTTGGTACAAATAGCAGGTTCCATACGTGACTATTTAAATTCATAATTCAGTTGTTACCACTTTGTCTAGTTGCCTTTCCCTCCATCTATTGTCCTCACTTTTTTTTGGGCCAAAATTCCAAAATTGAGATATCTCAAAGAAATGTAATACACATGGTAGATATCTCATTGAAATGTAATACACATAGTTGATAATGAAATGCACTACACATAGATATCTCAATGAAATGTAATGCACATATTAGATATCTCATTGAAATGTAATACACATATTAGATATCTCAATGAAATGTAATACATGTATTAAATAGCTTCATGAAATGTAATACACATATTAGATATCTCAACGAAATGTAATACACATATTGGATATCTCAATGAAATGTAATGCACATATTAGATATCTCAATGAAATGTAATGCTTATATTAGATATCTCAATGAAATGTAATGTATTAAATATCTCAATGAAATATAATACACATATTAGATATCTCAATGAAATGTAATGCACATATTAGATAATGAAATGTAATACATGTATTAGATAGCTTCATGAAATGTAATACACATATTAGATATGTCAGTGAAATGTAATAAACATATTACATATCTCAATGAAATTTAATACACATTAAATCTGTGCCTTCTCTAGTGGCAGTTCTTCAGTTAAGTATTTTTTTAAAATCATTTTTATCTGTTGGTATGTTGGTCTATCCATCATTACTCACTTTCATTTTCAGAGCATAATTATACAACCATTGAAGATATATCTTTTCCTCCATGCACAATTAACTTTTTGCTTCCAGAGCATAACAAAAACTATTCAAGATACCTGTTTCAAATTTGGTTCACATATTAAACTTCATTATTCCAGAAGTGCATTTTACTAAAGGTTTTAAGTTTCAATATTTTTAATGTTTTTATCCATATTTCCGTTTGTCCATTCATCCAGTGGCCATCCTTTCATTTCTGGCCAAAATTCCAAAACCATGTAAGATATCTCAGTGAAATCTGGGTACAGATAATAGGCATATCACTTCCATGTATATTTTGTAAACAAGAATTTCCTATATATGAAGTCAAACAAATCCTTCCTCCTACAATAATTTGGTGAGGTAGATGAAATCCAATAAAACCTGACTCCTAATGGATAATTTTGTTGGGCAAATGAAATCTAACAAATCCTGACCCCTAACATAATTTGGTGAGGCAAATCAAATATGTTCAATCCTGACTCTTAACAATAATTTGGAATGGCAAATGAAATCTGACAGATCCTGGCTCCTAACATAATTTGGGGTGGCCAGGGATTTAGATGACTTGTTTTTCCAGAATCAGGATTCCTGACTTAGAAAATGGGTAGTTTTTATTGTTAGGTTTTCTTTGCCCTTAACTTTGTTGCAAAGTAAATATTAGGCCAAAATGAAATAGTATCACATTACAGCATAAAATGAAATGGTATCACATTACAGCCTAAATGAAATGGTATCACTTTACAGCCTAAAATTAAGTGGTATGACTTTACAGCATGAAATGAAATGGTATTTATTTACAGCCTAAAATGGAATTGTATCACTTTACAGCCTAAAATTAAATGGTAGCTATTTACAGCCTAAATTGGAATGGTATCACTTTACAGCCTAAAATGAAATGGTACAACTTTACAGCCTAAAATGAACTGGTATCACTTTACAGCCTAAAATGGAATGGTATCACTTTACAGCCTAAATGAAATGGTATTACTTTACAGCCTAAAATGGAATGGCATCATTTTCCAGCCTAAAATGGAATGGTATCACTATACAGCCTAAAATGGAATGGTATCACTTTACAGCCTAAAATGGAATGGTATCCCTTTATAGCCTAAAATGGAATGGTATCCCTTTACAGTCTAAAATGGAATGGTATCGCTTTACAACCTAAAATGGAATGGTATCCCTTTACAGCCTAAAATGGAATGGTATCACTTTACAGCCTAAAATGGAATGGTATCACTTTACAGCCAAAAATGGAATGGTATCACTTTACAGCCTAAAATGGAATGGTATCACTTTACACCTAAAATGGAATCGTATCGCTTTACAACCTAAAATGAAATGGTATCACAATACAGTCTCAAATGAAATGGTACCACCTTGCAGCCTAAAATGGAATGGTATCACCTCATTTATATGTATGCGTATCCTCCAAGTATTACAAGTGGTACCTATATGATCTCTCCATTTTTTTTATTTCCCCTTTCACATAGTGTTGTGAAGATTCTGAATCATTTTACTATGTAATCAGCAAAATAAATAGTATGTACAATTGATGAAGTACACAAGAAATGATAATGGTTAGAAAACAATGTGAACACCACATAATGTGTTAAAAGATGAATATTGCATGATATAATAATGGGATACATCATGTTGCAGGACTACCAACATGTATTGGACATAGTACGAGATGTTATTCTTGCCACAGACTTAGCTCATCACCTGCGGATTCTGAAAAGTCTTGAAGCCATGGCAAAAGGTACCTGCAAGGAATACTACCATATATACTTGCTTATAACTCAAGGCCGAACTGCAGAAAATAGCATTATGCACTGACTGATTAGGGTCTGAGGTGTTTGTTATACTGGTTAATTCTAGCAAAATGCATAACCAAAATCTTCTTGTGCCTTATGTGACAGCAGATCTGGTTCTGTACAGTTTACAGTTGGACTTATAAGCGAGTATATCTGATATAGTGTTTTTCATTGTCACATTTTATTTTGGACTAGCATACTTTTTAGCAAAGGTAAGACACAGATATCACTTATTCTGATGGTTGCATTGGCATAAGCAAGGGTATCAATAATGGTTAAGTTCTCCAAGTATCAATGCTTGTTTCGATGTTAGCAATATAAAAGCTACAGGTATTGTTGATCGAAAGTTGTGGTGCTTAATCTCTCCCTCTCTCTCTCTCTTATTTGTATGTAATAAACACATTTATTACAAAGAAACATTTTTAAAAAAAGATAGCCTGTTGTGTGTAGTACAGCTTTCATAATCATGTCATAGCTTTGTGCTGCAGAGTTAAATACATAGTATATAATCTGCATTTTATGATTAATGGGGAGAATAAAAATTTATATAATGTATCATTTACCTCTAGAAACCAATTTGATATAATTACAATTGAATTAACCAAATTTTCTGAAAAGGCAAAATGATACTGATCAAGAATTTTTTATATAATGGTAAATTCTGCAGACTACTTTTGGTTCCCAGATTTTTTCATTTTATGTCAAGCCTTATCTTTATCAATGCCTTACACCATAGTAATAGCAGCAAGCCCCATCCACCCACCTTTGTGCTTTCTGATCAAAATATGTAAGCCCCTGATTCAAATCACCCATTAGATTTTAAAACAGTATAATTGCACAGTCATTCCTTCATGACAACACTCACCGCTTTTGCCAAAGAAAACATATGGCAGGCTTTACAAGCCATTCTTAAGAAATTATTGCAGTTTTGCTTTGGAAATGTTTCATGGGCTGTTATTAAAGGTCAGGGTCATATGTCAAGCAAGGGATCACACTAAACTTGGACATGATATTGCTTGTGAAAGATAAAATGTGTAGAAAGCAAGAACAAAGAATGCTTTAACAACATATGCCATACTAAAGTGTAACGTTATTTTAAAAAAAGGAATAGCCTTGTTTAAACAGCATCAACCAATGTTTTATATATTCAAATATTAATCATAACAATATATCACAGGGATGATTATAACAATATATCACGGGGATGATCTGCACTGACACCATACCCTATATTACAATATAAAGAATTGATGACTTTTGGCTAGCGAAGATCAGGCAATGTATTCTGTCACAGGTAAGAGTCTAATAAAAGAAAACTGTGAGCTACCTAAAAGTGAATGTTTTGTTGATGAAATCTGCTGACATGATGACAGAAAGGAAGTCAGTTGGAATTATAAGGATTAAATGATCATGGTTGGGTATTTATTGATGTGTAAATTTTACCTAATCACTCACAAAGTTAACATAAAGTCCTTCAGACTTTATTTACTTCCTGAGTGATTCAGTAAAATTTACACATCAGCACCAATTCAGGATCATTTAATCATATAGTGAAAATATCACAATTTAACCACGTTGTGTTTCTCTGTCCATATTACAAGTCCAAAATTACTTTTCACAAACAACAAAAAACATTCTTGTTTAGAAGTTTATGTTTCTTTTGAAATAATGGTGCTAAAAAAATTAACATCAAAGTTCAATGTCTTTCTGACTAGCTTTTGTTAATAAGTGTAACAGAATAAAAATAACTTCATTTATGGCATGAACAGTCACCGACAGAGAGATGCCTTCAATATTGTGCACATTATATATTATCACAAGTTAATATCTCCTTCCTTTTAAAGTGTTTGATTTTGCGATAAGAAACATTTTAATTCAACAGTTTTTATTTTGATACATCAAAGCACAACACTGACCACTAGCTGCTAGGAACTACCATAATTTAAGTCGCTTAAGACTTCTACTCTATTACACTATGGAATGGGGGGGGGGTGTATGCTGCGAGACGGAGGGGATGGGATATAGCTTGAAAAAATACACTTGTTTCTATTTTTAGGAGAAAAAATTTTTGTGGTGCATCAAGACCATTAAATTTATTTTGCTAAATTTAAGTTAAACAGTTGATGTCTGGGAAAATAAAAAATAATTCATGCTAGAGACCAGTTTTACACAATAATATGAGAACTTAACTGTTCTCAGTCCAAATTTATTTTTCACAAACATAGGAGCTGTCCTGACTGACTGGTTGACATTAACAGGCATAACAACTGACTTCAGAGTAAAAATGGCAGACAGCGGTTGGCCGTAACAGGTATAGCAGCTGACTTCAGAGTAAAATTGTCAGACAGTGGTTGGCTGTAACAGGCATAGCAACTAACGTCAGAGTAAAAATGTCAAACAGTGGTTGGCCGTAACAGTCATAGCAGCTGACTTCAGAGTAAGAATGTCAGACTGGTTCGCCGTAACAGGCATTGAAGCTGACTTCAGAGTAAAAATGTCAGACAGTGGTTGGCCATAACAGGCAGCTGACTTCAGAGTAACAAATGTCATACAGTGGTTGGCCATAACAGGCATAGCAGCAGACTTCAGAGTAAAAATGTCAGACAGTGGTTGGCCATAACAGGCATTGAAGCTGACTTCAGAGTAAAAATGTCATACAGTGGTTGGCCGTAACAGGCATAGCAGCTGACTTCAGAGTAAAAATGTCAGACAGTGGTTGGCCATAACAGACATTGAAGCTGACATCAAAGTAAAAATGTCATACAGTGGTTGGCCGTAACAGGCATAGCAGCTGACTTCAGAGTAAAAATGTCAGACAGTGGTTGGCCGTAACAGGCATTGAAGCTGACATCAGAGTAAAAATGTCAGACAGTGGTTGGCCATAACAGGCATTGAAGCTGACTTCAGAGTAAAAAATGTCATACAGTGGTTGGCCGTAACAGGCATTGAAGCTGACTTAAGAGTTGTTGTTGTTGTTGTAGGGTTTAACGCCATTTTTCAGAACACGGTAGGCTATACATGGTGGCCAGTATTAATGGTGGAGGAAGAACCCGGGAAAACCCCTGGAAAAAACCATGAGAAGCTACTGGCAAGCTTTCTCACATATCTACATTGGCTCAATCCGAGACTCGAACCCACGCAGACAGAGGTGAGATGGCAGTGATCTGTAATGGAGAGCACTTTAGGCCACTCGGGGCCCCAACTTCAGAGTAAAAATGTCAGACAGTGGTTGGCCATAACAGGCATTGAAGCTGACTTCAGAGTAAAAATGTCATACAGTGGTTGGCCGTAACAGGCACTGAAGCTGACTTCAGAGTAAAAATGTCAAACAGTGGTTGGCCATAACAGGCATAGCAGCTGACTTCAGAGTAAAAATGTCAGACAGTGGTTGGCCATAACAGGCACTGAAGCTGACTTCAGAGTAAAAATGTCAGACAGTGGTTGGTCATAACAGGCATTGAAGCTGACTTCAGAGTAAAAATGTCAGACAGTGGTTGGTCATAACAGGCACTGAAGCTGACTTCCGAGTAAAAATGTCAGACAGTGGTTGGCCATAACAGTTGGCCATAACAGACATTGAAGCTGACTTCAGAGTAAGATTGTTCCTACTCAGACAGTGCCTGGTGATGTATGTAGATTCATTACAAAAATGTTGGGACAGAAAGAACTTTTCCACTGAAATAACTTTGTTTATGATATGAATGGCCACTGATAGAGTGCAACAGTCAATACTGTGTACACAGCTCCATGCATTTTAAAAAATTGTCATACTTTCTCATAAACAAAATTTATTTACAAAGTTTAAGGGTAAAAGTACAAAAAAGCCTGTTTATAGAATAGCTCTTGTATCTTTATTATTTTAATATACAATGGCATGTTATTCTTGTAGAATAAACTGGAAAAAATTATGACAAGCATCTCATAATGTTCTAGTGTTCTCGAATGCACATATCCATTGTAAATAGTATGGCATTCATTAGTAATTTCTTTTTGAGTTTTGAAAGTATTACTGCTTTCAATAATATCTTCAAAATGAGTCCTGGAAATATAAGGGAAACTTTGACAAATTAATAACCAGTACCTGAAGCAATTTTCTGAGATATCATTTATAATTTATTGAGATAGAATATCAAAGTTACCACTTGATGCAGAACATCATGTAAATTTCTGCTTCTCTACATGCTAATGGATATATATACATATAATCAATCAACAGGGATATACGTTGTGGCTAAGCAATTTTTTTTGATGTATGCTCCATTATGGACGGGGTGGGAAGATATCCAAGAAATTTATAACCTCTAGCTAAATCACTGATACATGCCACAAGAAGTGTCACTACTGCATAGTTTATGCAGATAAAGGTATAAATTTGACACCTGCCATGGTCAGGTTTATGGTATCCGGAGTTTCTCACATCAGTTTGTTTACTATGTCGACTCGCAGAACAAATAGAATAAAATCAGCGAGGGACTCAATAACATCCATTATGGCTGCAGTAAAATCCATTATCAACTTCCACTAGATAGAGTGCATTTCCACTAGGCTGGGGGAAATCCACCAAGCAAAGTGGACTTCCACTACTCATAGTGAGCACTTTTTCCTCTGTCCTGGTCAATCCATAAAACATGGATGCATGTACTGTAGATCTGCTTTTGAGGGTTATGATAAATGCTTATTTTTGTTGTAGAGGGTTATGATAAATGCTTATTTCTGTTGTAGAGGGTTATGATAAATCCAGTATCAAATGCCACAAGCTCCTGCTGTGCCTACTGATGACTGCCTGTGATTTGTCAGATCAGACCAAAAAGTGGGAAAACACAAAGCATATTGCTGTAAGTACTAATATAACAAATAATACTATAGAGAAAATTGACATTTATTCAATGTACATATTTATCTGAATGTCAGCTTAATTGTGTACTTCTGGGTTTGGCTGGCTATTTTCAAAACATTGTAACATTCACTTATTTTAGTTTGAAAATTTGTCTTAGCCATTTACTTCTAAGTTGAGTAACTTAAGACATATTTTTTTAGTGCACCTGGATGTAAGTCCAAATGTGCTTATGTTACGATCCTGCATCTATCATCCTTCATGCATTCTTCAACAGTTGTAAGTTTCAACTTTTTCTCAAAAACCATTAAAGCAATTTCAATGAAACTCGGGCGACAGCATCTGGCATGAAGGCCATTCAGGTTTTACCATTGGTGCCCATATTCTTTCTTATATTCCAACATTACTAAAAATGTATCAACTTTAAATGTAGGTAAGGAGGGGGGTAAAACTAATTTTAATTATGTAATACTTCCTTGCCAGTATTGTTTAGCTGATCTATTTTCATTCTGAAAACTCACCATCCATTCAATGTGAATACATCCTCCCACAGAATGGAGAACAGTTAGTATTGCACACCACTCTGTATGCTGCATGGTTATGTGCAAAAGGTAGATATTACCTATCATCTTTTTCACAGGTGATGATTACATAAGACATCAGAGCGGGGTGGGCGGGCAGTCAGTAATAGTGGCAGGCAAGTATTGCATAATTAAAATTAGTTTCCCCCCCCCCCCCAAAAAAAAAGACATTTTAATAGCAGCACTTAACTTATCCTGCCGCTGTTGCATAGCTGAACTTGTCAGTTAGCTGGGTAGGCTGATAATCTTGCCAAACTGATCAAACACAGAAATTGAGTTGTAATCACCATAGAGGTCCTTCTATAGAATGTTGTTCCTTTAGAATGGAACCCATAGAGAAAAAAAACATTAGATTTGTTGCAGTGCTTTTACCTCCCTAATAGGAAGGAGAAACATGCTGTTTAAGTTATCAACCTCCATAATGGGAGAGTGCAGTCTGTGGTTGTGGTGCTCCACCTCCCAAATGGGATAGAGCAACCCACTGTTGCAGTGCTCTACCTCCCTAACAGGAGGGTGCAGCCTGATGTTGCAGTACTCAGCCTTTCTAATGGGAGGGTGCAACCCACTGTAAACTGGAGAGAGCTAGTGCCAATAGACAAGGCATGAACCTCACTTCTTTGTCATACAGGAGCTAGAACGAGTAGGAACACAGTTTCAGTGTGAGGCTTTGAAAGGACTCTTTACTCAGTGGTTCATATGGGGCATGGTTAATGACTATATAAAGCAAGAAAGATTCCATCTGGACATAAGAGAGCATGAGACAGGTCTCTGGTGCTCAAAGTACTTAACAAGATTGGCAAGGAGCGAATCTCAACAAATTCCGTGCCCTGAGAGAATTTAAGTGTGCTGGAGATGGCAGCTGGATAACCCCTGATAATGGATAATGATCATCATTTTGTCTTATAAAGGAACAAAAGGAAATCAGCAGTGGCAGTTACAGAGGGGCATATAGGATCAACATGTTTCCTGCTGCACAAATCACAGAAGTTTCTCCACCTGGATCATAAACCTTGGATGTAGAAATACTGCTTTCATTTTTAGGTTGTTGAAGTGGAGGGAAAATTCGGCCAAAAAACCATGGAGAATTATGCTTTCTGGCTCTAAATGAGCACACTAACCAGAATCTGACATATTGGTGAACAGATAGAAGTGGGGATTGGGTGCGTGCATGGGAATCCCATCAGGAATCTGCCTCGATTCATGTAACTCGGGGGTGGGCAAACTACGGCCCGCAGGCTGCATTCGGCCCCCCAAGGGCTTTCATGCAGCTAGCCAAGGGTTTTCATGCAGCCTAGGAACAAGTCATCATTCGCACTGACTCTGTTTATGTTACTCTGTTCATCAAATAAATGTGCTTCTTTTGAAGTTTAAGTTTGCAAATATTAACAACATATTAACAACTGAAAATTAACTATGATGTTATTTAGAAAAATCTTTTGTTTTTGCTATTTCAAATATTAATTATTTTACTTAATGAACTATGCGGCCCACGACAAGGTGTGAATTTGTGTATGCGGCACTTGCACTGGAAGGTTTGCCCCCCTGTGATCTAACTAAACAAATAAATGGTGGTGAAAAACTGGTTCTAGAGGGATTAGGGTTAATAGAGAAACTGTGTGGTTTTACCTTGCGAGAGGGAGGAACTGTAGAAGACACATATGGAAACATCCTAAAGGAACCAAATCAGCAGTGGCTTTCAAGATTCTGAGAATGAAAAGTTAAAGGCAAGCAAATAAAATGGTTTTTGCTTGTAGAATATCTAGGATAGCCAGGATTCAATATACCTGATCCAGAGGGACCCGGACCAAGTTTTGGGTCCGTGAGGAAGTTCATCCCCACAAAAACAAATTCCTGAGATGGAATAAGTTCTGACTTCTTGAGGTTGGGTAAGAGACCCAATTGAGTTGCAGTGGACCATGAGTGGAACAGATCCTGTTCAAGGAACTGAACTTGGACACTGTGACTCAGCCAGTTGTTGAAATACTGGAGAATCGATATTACCAGTATTGAGAGGTAGGATACTACCACTCCCATAATCCAGGTGAAGACTCTGGGTATGGAAGAGATTCCAAATGGCAGAACCTAGAATTGAAAAACTGTCTGGACTATGCAAAAACAGACATATTTGCAGTGTGGAGGAAAAAATCAGGATGTGGGGATGTGCAAGTAGGCATCCTGAAGGTCAATGGAGATGGCCCAATCAAACAGATGAAGATCATTCCAGATTGAGGGGGTTGTCTCCATATTGATGTTGTTGTTGTTGTTGTTGTTGTTGTTCTAGGGTTTAACGCCATTTTTCAGCACAAGATAGGCCATATATGGCGGCCAGTATAACTGGTGGAGGAAGAACCCTGGAAAACCCAGGAAAAAACCACCGACCCACGAGAAGCTACTGGCAGGCTTTCCCACGTACTGTCTCCATATTGAAGGATTCCTCCAAGAGAAACTGGTTAAGTAAGGAGCGATCGATTATGATTTAAATTTCCCATCTTTCTTTATGACCAGAAAAAGATTGGAGAGTAGGAGTGAGACTTATCATTCAAGACCCTCCTGACTGTCCCTTTCTGCAAAATGGTATGCAACTCTTCCATTAATTTCACCAGATTGGACCAGGGAATGAAAATGGAGATCTTTGATAGTGGGACTTTTTCCTGAAACTGGAGTTGATAACCTTGTTTATGATGGAGAGGACCCACCCATTGTATGTGATGCTTAACCAAGCCACTGAGAAGAGTCTTAGGTGAGCACCTAGTGGGATATTTGGGAGGGGGATGCATGCCAGGAGAGGGGTTAATTTGCTAGGGCTGTCTGCACACACCCCCACCCCTTTCCTGCAATAGGAAAGGAAGGACATGATGAATGAAAAGGTGGTCTTGCAGGAGTTTAGAAACTGGAGTTGAAAACTTTGCTGATGGCCCCTGAAGGCAATTTGCCTGACCTCATTTTCTTGTTGATTTCAATGGACCGGTAGTGGAGATGAAAGATCAGTGTTAGTGATCCAGCCAGTCCTGACAAGCTACATTAGGAATGTGGCCCCACAGAGAGGGTCTCAACTTCTTGAATGTCTAGATCCTCCTTCTAGACATTCTGCAACTGCTGCCTAAGATGTTGTACAACATGTGAAACCTGGAAGAGATTCCAGAACATTCTGAAGAAGAAAGGGAGGGAATGTTCCTCCATCCTTTATATTGCTGTCTGAAATCAACTAGGTTGCAGGTGCTGGAAGACCACAGTTTGCAAAGAGTGCAAAGATTTTTCCATGCGCACTTTGAGCAGTCATGCAGTCTGTGTGAGTATTCCAAGGGCCCTTTTTGTGGCCATCCTGTCCCACACACTGTTCTGACATTTTCCTGTACCAAAGAAATAATTAATGTCATGTGAAATCACTTGTTGTTGCCTTGAAATTCATCTGGTTGTATGCAGTGTTGTACCACATACACCCTTGTGTATGCACTAAGAACACTGTATGATTTTGCTGCAAAACTCAGGATGTATGCAGTGTTATACTGTGCCTTTCAGGGAGAAAATGTCTTGTCCCTGCTGAGAAGCCATAAACTTGAATTGGCTTTTTTACTGATATGTTCAGTCCATGATAGGCTATTATCTACCAAAACACCAAAAATAGTCCATCATGACAGATTATTTGCAATTTTTTATCCTTAAATGTCAGACATAGTTCATCACTGTTAAGATTTGTCCTTTTGCCATGTTGAGATAAGTAATATTTTAGTTTTACCAGTATTTACCACGATGCTATTGCATGTGCACCAGTTGTCCAGTTTGTTTATGGCATCCTGTAAAGAAATTTTGAGTTCATGCTTTGTGCTTTGGATGTCTGACAATATTGTGTTATCTGCATAGAGATCTGTTGATATTGAGTCCCTAGTAAAAGCGGAAGGCTATTAATAAATAAAATAAATAGTAATGGACCTAGAATTGAGCCTTGTGGTACCTCATATCTAATTGTTTGGGGCCTCATGTGGCCGAGTGGTCTAAAGCGCTCTCCGTTACGGATCATTGCCATCTCACCTCTGTCTGCGTGGGTTCAAGTCTCGGATTCGGCCAATGTGGGTATGTGAGGAAGCTTGCCAGTAGCTTCTCGTGGGTCAGTGGTTCTTTCCGGGGTTTTCCTGGGTTCCTCCTCCACCATTAATAATGGCCGCCATTTATAGCCTATTGTGTGCTGAAAAATGGCGTTAAACCACACAACACCAACACCATATCTAATTGTTCCATGTTCAGACAAAACATTATTTATATAAGCATGTTGTGTTCTCTCACTTAGTATGAAGTGAACCATCCGACTGTGCTTTCATCACATTGGTAAATTTTCAGTTTCTTCAAAAGGATTTCATGATCCACCATGTCAAAAGCTTTCCTGAAATCTACAAATACAGATCCTATTATTCTACCTTGGTCAAATGCTTGAAGCCATTTATCAGTTAAGAAGATCAAGGCAGTCTCACATGTTTCTGTCTAAAGCCTGATTGATTAGGATGTAACTGCAAGTGTTTGATTAAATAAGTCATGAATGAGTCATGGACATGTTTTTCAATCAATTTTGACAAGTTTGGTAGTATTGAGATTGGCCTGTGGTTATCAGCATCATCGTTCTGTATTCACATCAAACAGACGGTGAGCTTTCAGCATGAAGATAGATTAGCTATGCAGTAGTGGCAGGATAAGTAATTGCTGCAATTAAATTACTTATCTAAATCTTTGCAAACAAATTTGACCAAATTTGAAAGAAAGCATCCTGGCGTTGAAGACTTTCAAATTTATACCAGTGATGCTGATATACTATTAAAAATAACTAGTACACACAATGTTATGATGCACCTGCTGTTCTGGATTCCACACAATAAAGTTCTTCACTCAGCCACTAGCTATGAAATACTGGACCTATGGAGAAGCATTCCATGATATAAATTTATTCTTTATGGCACTACCTCTATTATAATACTAATCTAGTCATGGATTCTGATGTATAAAGTTCTTCATTTTTCCACTATTCCTTTTGTAATGCCTCTTTGTCATGGATTCTACACAAGTTCATTATTGTGCAACTAACCCTGAAATAATTCTCACGTCATCATGATTCCACACTTAAAGTTTCCTATTATGGCACTGACTCTGTTCTAATAGCTCTATGATCATGGAAATACCCTGTGATAATGCAGGGATTCAAAACTATAAAATTCTCTAATTTTTTTATAATGTCAATATAGTTGTGTATCCACCCTTCTTATAATGACATTGTACATACAGAGATACCCTTCTTATAAGGACACTATAGTTGTGGGTACATCCCTGTTATAATTACACTCTAGTCACACCCATTTTATAATGCCCCTGGCATAGATACATCCCTGTTATAATGCCTCTGGTCATGGATACACCCCTGTTAAAATGCCCTTATTGTCATGCATAAACCCCTGGTCTATTGCCCCTATGGTCATGGATATACCCCTGTTAAAATGCCCTTATTTCCATGCATAAATAGGGGGGCCCATCGCCATCAGTAAAAACAGCATACAAAGCACATTTCAATTTTAACAAATTCTTTTATTTGAGGAAGTAGTTTCAAATAGATTAAGTACTTTTTTAAATAATGCTTCCAAAAAATGACATATTTCATTGCAAAATATATCAGGAATATGCAAAATTTAGCTTTTTTGCTTTGTTAGAGCTTTGCACTTTATCCAAAGTCTATAATTTTCTCTTAGTTTGATCTTGATATGCAGTACGATATACCTGAGAAAAAACAACAACTGTGGTAACTTTACTTTTATTTACAAACTGTTACAGATCTGAAAAATGACAAAATCTTTCAAAACATACATTTTCACATGTTCATCATTTTGATCGAGAGTAGAAATACATGTATGATAGTCTTAAAGGAACAGTAGTGAGAGGCTCCATAGGGGTTTGTTGCAAACACGCTTAGGAAGGGTAAATAACAGGGCAATATACGAGTCAACGTGAATAATTGTAAAACAATATAATTTGTGGGATTTCTTTGACAGGTGTTTTAGAAGTAATCGGCAGCCACAGTTTATATACTACTGTTGTTTAGTTGTTTGTAAAGCAAAGTGGTTTGTTAGCAGTAGAGTGTTGTACAATAGCTACCATATGCTTAATCTGTGGTAAATGCCTCAGGGATAATAGGTTTGTTTTGTTGCACAATACCAATGACTTCACTAATACATGCCGACTCTCAGCTGTATTGTTTAATGAGATATGGTAGTGGACATGGTTTCTGCTCAAAGTTATAAACTGTCACAATACTTGAATAATGTCCACGCTGAAACCAATCATATTTTGATCAATTGAATCACACCTGAAACAGATATGGAGTACCACAAGGCTCAATTCTAGGTCCATTACTATTCATTTTATTTATTAATGACCTACCACTTTTACTAAGAGACTCAATATCATCTACAGATCTCTATGTAGATGACACAACATTTTCAGACATCCAAAACACAAAGCATGAGCTCAAAATTTCTTTACAGAATGCACTAAACAAACTGGAAAACTGGTGCACATGTAATGGCATGCTGCTAAATACTGGTAAAACTAAAATATTACTTATCTCAACACGGCAAAGAAGGACAAATCTTGATAGTGATGAACTATGTCTGACATGGAAGGATACAAATCTGCAGATGGTCTGTCATGATAGACTACTTGGTGTTCTGGTAGATAATAACCTATCATGGACTGAACATATCAAACATATCAGTAAAAAAAGTCAATTCAAGTTTATGGCTTCTCAGTAGGATAAGACATTTTCTCCCTGAAAGGCACAGAAAACTATTTTATAACAGTTACATACAACCCTTTTTGGACTACTGTAGTACAGTATGGGGTAATTCAAATGATAAAAACATAGCAAAGCTGGCACATCTTCAAAAAAGAGCATTTGGGCTAATATCAATCCAGAAAGAAAGCAAGGAAAGTTTAGCTGGTAGGTTAAAAATATTACCTATTAAAGACCGAATCTGTTTGAGAAAAGCCAAATTAATGTACAGGATATCTCATAATAGTGCTCCTGAATATTTACAATCACTATTCCAGTATAGGCTACCTGGTAATACTCCCCACCTGTGATCCATGTCTACCAAACAGTATAAAATTCCCAAACCAAATAAGGAGTTATTTAAAAAAAGTTTCCAATACTCTGGAACTCTGCTCTGGAATAGTATTCCAGTTGAGATTAGAAATGCCCACTCTATTTCCTTCTTCGAAACCCAATATATCCAGTGGCTTCAGAGATGCAGCTTAAATAAATATTGCTTTGTATGAGGGCCTCAAGGTAGATTAGTTTTTAGCTAATTGTGTTACCCTCTTTAAATAAGGTCATTATTATTATTATTATTATTATTATTATTATTATTATACACTACTGTTAGTTTAAAAAAAACACAAATAAACAACCAAGTAGGTAAAAGAAGTGTGGGACTCATTTCCATCGGAAATGATTGCAAAATCATTCCGGAAGTGCTGTATCAGCAATGCCATGGATGGAACAGAGGATGATGCTATATTTCAATCCGACAATGACGAAGAGAGTGAGAAGGAGAACGACACATTATCAGATGACCATGATGACAGTGATGACGTATATGATGAAAGCACGCCCATAACAGAAGCCAAGTTTCGTGAACTGTTTGGCGAGTCTGATACAGAGCCAGATTTTGAAGGATTTTAAAAAGTGATAGAACTTTTATAATTCATGATTTTAGAATGAGGATTAATTAAATTTCCATTAAGACTTAACACTTTAGAATTGTTTTTATTTCAACATATAAATTAGCTTTCTTACTTTCATTTTATTTAATAATGTGATTTGCCTAAATAAATGTATTCAGAACTCACTTTGTGCATCTTGTGATGTACCAGTAGTCTAGAAATTATGTGTCGGCTTATACGCGTGTCATGCACTTTATAACAGTTTTACCAATTCAGTTTGGGGGGGGGGGGGTCGGCTTATACACGAACGGGCATACACGCAAGTATATATATATATATATATATATATATATATATATATATATATATATATATATATATATATATATATATATATATATCTGGTATATATACTGGTATTCACTGGAATTTTGAAAATAAATTATGAATTGAAACAGTGAAATAGTTTTTAAAGCAACACAAGCTAGTGCTTCATGCATGGACATCGATCACCCAGTGTTTCCTAGAAGATTTGGTGTAGAAAAATAAAATCATTTGATGAAATCGTGAAAGCCAGAAAAGAAGAGAAGAAGATGATTTCACAAACAATATGATAGTTGACATGGAGGTAACTCCAGTGTATTTTGATCTCATTCCTGTATGGACTGTTGATAAGAAAAGAGGGTAAAAATGTGAGAATTTGCACAACTGGTGCATGTTTTTAAAAAGTCTAACTTTAGCCCGTGTAGTTTCTGCAGCAGGAGATGTGTTGTCTCCAGTGATAATTTTTCATGGCATGAGGGAGCTAAAATGTATTCATGCACCAATGATCATACATGTCAGGAGAAGGCTTTGGTTGATGAGGTGATGCTGCAGTGGATTAAAGAGTTTTATCTCAAGTATAGTTTAATACTTTCTTTTAAAATAAAATGTAAGTTTGAGTGCATTTTCTGACACATAATTTTTAAATGATTTAAAAGGTGTCCAACAGATTACAGCTTGAGAAAAACAGTGTGTTCCAGAATACACAGTGCACAAAAAATTACTTTAAAAGTTAATTTATGGTGTCCGAAAATATATTGTAAAGATGTATTCTCATTTATATATACATTTATGGTGTCCCAAAATATATTGTAAAGATGTATTCCCATTTATATTTATATTTATGCACATAGCAGCTATTAAATAAACAATCAGTAGATTTGTTTGGCTTTCACAAAGTCCATTTCAGTCAGGTCTCTTTGAAGTGCTACTTTGTCCTCTGTGCCAATAAGCCACTTAGCATGAGTTAGCTTAAGGGTAGAAATTTTCAGGTCAACCGAGCCCTGATCTCAGTGTACATCACCATTGTCCATATCTTGACAGTTTATGTTTTGTTTATTTTGTAACAATTCCTGCAGCATCAGCCATCACAATATGCACAATAATAATGCCAGCATTCTTGAAACTTTACAGATCCAATCTTGGAGCACAAGGTCTAGGTCATCTGGGAACAATGGTTCCCATGGGGTGATTTTGGCAGGAATGTTTTGAACACAACAGGTTCATAACCACTGGCATTGTTCAGGCATTAATACATAACGTTGAGAACTTTATTCTTTGATAGCAGTCTTTAAGAATATATGACAATTTAATTACTTAACATTACAGTAGTGCTGTTAAATGTGTTAACTCAGACATGTAGAAAAGAAGTAGACATTTTCCTGAAGATCTCTGTTTTTAAGACAGATGTTAACCATGAATACTGAATCATTCAACTTAATTGCAGCAGTATGGATTACAATTTGTTTGCTCCCCAATGAGTGGAAATGAATATTGATATAATCATTTACAGAGACATAGATGTATACATCAGTAATTTTGTTTCTCTTATGTAAATGATAGATCCACAAAATTAGGTACCCATCGTAATGTACTTTTTACTCAAACCATGAAATTTGATACCAACAGAAATAAAGTATTTTAGATTATAATGCATTTGAGGTAATGGCTTCCATGGTTACATTTTTATTGCTACTTAATTTATTATACTTGATTTTAGTTCCAGTGTTGAGGTAGTTTGTGGTGGTAATTAATGATTGGCCATTCCAATACAATTATCCATGATGTTAGCCAAGACATTAATACCACATGCCATTCTGTTACTGTCAATATTTTCTAATCTAAACACGTTTTTGCAAATTGAGTAAATCTACCATATATTTAGGAAGAACATGCTTGAGTTATTAAAAAACTCAGTATGTACAATCCAGTATCATAGTCTTTATAAATTAAATCAGTTTGTACAATCCAGTACCATAGTCTTTATTAATTAAATCAGTTTGTATAATCCAGTACCATAGTCTTTATTAATTAAATCAGTTTGTATAATCCAGTACCATAGTCTTTATTTATTAAATCAGTTTGTATAATCCAGTACCATAGTCTTTATTAATTAAATCAGTTTGTATAATCCAGTACCATAGTCTTTATTAATTAAATCAGTTTGTTAATCCAGTACCATAGTCTTTATTAATTAAATCAGTTTGTATAATCCTGTACCATAGTCTTTATTAAATAAGTCAGTATGTACAGTTTGGTAGCATAGTCTTTATTAATTAAATCTGTATGTACAGTTTGGTATCAAAGTCTTTATTAATTAAATCAGTATGTACAATTTGGTATCATCGTCTTTATTAATTAAATCCATATGTACAGTTTGGTATCATAGTCTTTATTAATTAAATCATTATGTACAGTTTGGTATCATAGTCTTTATTAATTAAATCAGTATGTACAGTTTGGTATCATGGTTTTTATTAATTAAATCAGTATGTACAATCCAGTACTTTAGTATTTATTAATTGAATCAATATGTTCAATCCAGTATCATAGTCTTTATTATTTAAATCAGTATGTACAATCCAGTACCATAGTCTTTATAAATTAAATCAGTTTGTACAGTTTTGGTATCATAGTTTTTATTAATTTAATCAGTATGTACAGTTTGGTATCATAGTTTTTATAATTAAATCAGTATGTACAGTTTGGTTTCTTAGTTTTTATTAATTAGTTTGTACAGTTTGGTATCATGGTCTTTATTAATTAAATCAGTATGTACAATCCAGTATCAAAGTCTTTATTAATTGAATAAGTATGTACAGTTTGGTATCATAGTTTTTATTTTTGGTATCATAGTTTTTATTAATTAAATCACTATGTACAGTTTGGTTTCTTAGTTTTTATTAATTAAATCAGTATGTACAATCCAGTATCATAGTCTTTATTAATTGAATAAGTATGTACAGTTTGGTATCATAGAATTTATTAATTTCTTGTATCTTCCCAGTAATTACATGTATATGATTTACATAATAAATAGTTTTAGATAAATTTTTATTAAGTGTATTGTTAAGAGATAACTTTTTGTAAGTATATTATGATAGTTGAAGTTATGCATTGTACGCATGATAATTGTTTTCTTCAGGCTTTGGTATACAAGGAGTTTTTCTCACAAGGAGATCTGGAGAAAGCCATTGGCAAGGAGCCTATAGAAATGATGGACAGAGAACGAGCTAAAATCCCAGATCTTCAGATTAGCTTTCTGCAACACATAGCAGCCCCAGTCTACAAGTTAGTGATGATTACTTGTGCTTCAATCCAAACTTTAATCATTTCATCGGCATGCTGTTTATCTGACATATAATAAAATTCTTTGATTTGATATGAATGAATGAAACTAAGATAAAATGTAGCCTTTGTATAATCATTGTGTCTGCAGGGTTTAAACATTGATATCTCCATCCTGTAATGGAGTCATGAACGTACCATACTTACTTGCTTACAAGTCCAACTGCATACTGCAAAAAACATAGGCCCTGATATGCCTTCACAAAACTGTTGGTAGGTCAGGGTCAGTGTTGTTTGCAGCTGGACTGAACCTATAAGTGAGTATGATCAGTTGATAATCATAGTTGCGACAGGATACATTAGTATCTGTCTTTTAAAAGAACGACATATTTCCACTTGAAAAGGCAGAGATAATGCAGGGTTTTTCTACTAAAAATGATATGATCAGAATTATTTCTAACCAGATGAACAGAAATGTGTCTTTTTTTTTAGAGCTACTGTGAGATTATTTATTTTTATCAAAGATTTTAGAATGGTACTGTATTTAAGAGGAATTTTGTAGTTTGCTCTCAGATTACATCCATGTTCATTATGGATTAAATATTTCATATTCTACTTTTTTATCCCCCTACCCCTAGTATATTGTATTTGGTAGGGGATAGATGTAGATACAGTATCACCATGTTTGTCCATGAACAAGTTTGTTTCCAAAGCATTACTTGGAAACCATTCAAAATTTCACTATGAAACTTGGTACACATATCCACTTTATACTAGTGGTCTAAATGTATCTTTTGCAATTCAGATTTTTCTGTCCATCCATCCTTAATCCAAACTTTTGGTTAAAGGAGAAACTAAAAATCTGTTTAAGATACCTCTGTGAAAATAGGTACATATGTCAGGACTGGTGGTATAGATACCCTTTTTGCTATTCACATGTCTTCATTTTCAGTATTAGTAACGTTTTCATCTATCCATACTTCCCTTTTTCATTTCTGTAGCAGAACTCCAAAACATTTAACTTTTTATGACCTAAGGATGAGTTATGACACCTCTGTTGCTTACTTATGAACAATGCGCCGTTTTCTCTCCTTGACAATATTTGATGAGTACTGCACAATCCTAATGGCGATATTTGATGAGTTTAAAAATGGGTGCAAGTTTGGAGGTAGATTTTGCCATTATAAAGTTGGGGCATTTTTATTTTCAGCCAATTGGTTTGATAGAAAATAGAGTACTGTAATTATACATTGTGAAATTTGAAATGGGGTGTGTGTGATTTTAAGCACTATAAATAGTATATTACAATCTGGAAACCAATGCATGCACACCTTGTTTATACAAAACGGTGGACCATGTTTCAGATTTAGATAGCCACATCAAGAGCAAAGGATTGTAGGAAATTATCAATGAAAGCTCTTATTCAAGTTTTCTGGCTTTAGTGCTGATGATATACCTAGCGATTCAGACATCTCTGGCTTTAGTGCTGATGATACACCTAGCAATTCAGACATCTCTGGCTTTAGTGCTGATGATATACCTAGCGATTCAGACATCTCTGGCTTTAGTGCTGATGATACACCTAGCGATTCAGACATCTCTGGTTTTAGTGCTGATACACCTAGCGATTCAGACATCTCTGGCTTTAGTGCTGATGATACACCTAGCGATTCAGACATCGCTGGTTTTCGTGCTGATGATATACCTAGTGATTCAGACATCAGTAGCAGTCTTTACATAAGTGAGGGAATGGAGGGGGTGGAGGATATTTTTTCAAGTATTTTTGGAAAAGTTCTTAAACATTACTTGCAGGTTCAGTATTTCTTTTTCTTAATTTTTTATCTTGAGTTTTTTCATGATGGTAGGATGTATACATTTTAATACATATTTTTAGATGCTGTATGTCATGATTTTCTAATCTAGCATCCTCATTTTAGACATGTCATGACTAAGTTTGCATCCTGATAATAAATATAATATATGCTGAATTTCAATACTTTGGAAACTTTCAAAGGTCAGAAAGTGCACATTTTGAGGCTGAGGCTATCGTATTCATAGAATCAAAAACCTGGTAACATCCCTGCAACCTTGAAATTTTTGTTCATAAATTTTGAGACAAAATTTTTAAGCTTATTTTCATCAGTAGCATCCTAGTTTTACAATATATGTATTCCTAATGAGCAAATCATAAGGTTTGTGTCATGAATACTTTTTATTTACTAGATTTGTGAACCTTTAATAATACTAATAGTTAATATACAAGAGGGATCCATTGTGTAAGTGTTGTGTATCCAAGACCAGTGACCAGTCAGGTGCAGGTTCTAATCCTGTCCAGATAAGGCTGCTTGAACTTACATGGTGTGTCCCAGCGCGGGCCACTTGATGCAAATAGCAGCAACACAATATAATCACCATTGTGTATTCTAGTTCAGGCACTTTTTCAGATTTCCCCAGCACAATAACCTCTTCATTTGATGGTGTGTCCCAGTGTAGTGAAGTATTCAGATTTCCCCAGCACAGTATAACCTTTCTTACTTTGGTGTGCCATGAAACACCAATCAATCAATCTAATTACATTATTTTTTTTGCAGCTTGTTGTCAGATCTCTTCCCAGCTGCAGAACCAGTCAGCAGAGCAGTAAAGGAGAATTGCGCCCATTGGGAAAAGATTGCCAATAAAGTTAAGCTGAGACGAGGAGGAAGCTGTGCCAAAATGTCCATTGACCAAATTCTGGCACTGGAGATTGATGATGAGACGGATGCATCAAAAACTAATGACAAGGACAACCAACAGCAATCAGAGGTTTCAGAAAATGGCTGCATGTCACCAGTCACATTGCAGGATGTTGATCATATTCACACAGAACAAGTGGGACAGGGTTAAAGAAAAGAAAATGCTTCAAGTTGACACGAATGACTGATCATTCAGATACCAATAGTTTAGATAGAATGTTCTAGCTACCATTTAGTGCTTTGACAGAGCTGAAGCACATTTCATATGGCATAGCTCTTTTTATATAGAAAATTGGAAAGCCACATTTAATTAAGGTTTGTGCTAGTACAGATATTTTGATCTCATCAGCAAAGTTGGTAGAGGAGATAACATTTTGTATGTTTTCTCATGTGTTTTTTTTTGTTATGTCCTCAGTATCTCAATCTGTTTAACCTACAGTTACGAAAAGTAATGCATCCATACAAAACTAGGTCACTATGATCTACTTTGCATGCTTTTGTGACATTATATTTTCAGCTGCTAATTCATTGCACCCATAACATTTTGGACTCTATTTTATATACACTTAAGAAAAATGGTATGTAGATACATTTCAGTGAAAGTAACTTAACCTCATCATGTTGTGACTTTTGTATTTTGACCTGTTGGTTGATTACACCACGAATATTATGGACTCTATTTTACATGCACCTGTGAAAATTTATATGTGGATACAAATCAATGATGGTAACTTTGACATATGAAACCAGGTAATTGTGATCCACTTTTCATACCTGAGTGACTTGTATTTTCAGCTACCCACTTACTGCTCTGTAGCATCAACTCCATTTCACTTAGACGTGATGTATTTTATTTGATTGAATCTCAAAGATGGTAACATTACAATAGCATACCCAAACTAGGTCACTGTGACAATGTTTATGCTTGAATAACTTTCAAATTTTCAGCAATCCATTTATTACATCCTCAATAATTTTCAACCATATTTCAGGTACATTCCTGAAAATTGGTCTGTATATGCATGTAAGTTAGGTACTGAACCATACAAACAATGAGTTATTATTATATATTCACGTGTGAGTTGAGTTTTTGGGTTCAGCCATCTGTTCGTTACATCCTCAATATATTGACCCTATCTAATTTGTTTTTAAAAGATTGTAATTTGGATGCTTAACAGGGTGAGTAATCCTACGATATAAACACATGGTAATTGGACCTAATTTTATGCTGGAGCAACTTTTGTTTTTCAGCTATCCATATGTTTCTTCAATATCTTGTGCTTTTTTATACTTATATTCATAAAATTTGACACATGCAGGCTTCTCAGCCATATTGAAACTAGGTCACTGTGACCTTGTATTGATGTACAAATGTTGTTTTTTCAGCTATCTGTTAATTACACCTTCATAATCTTTGACCATATTGGATATATCTCAAAAAAGAGTAATTCAACCATACCAAAAGTAGGTAACTTTGATCTAATTTTCAGGCTTGGTGACTTTGGCATTTTCCTGTATTCCATTCTGCATATTGTTGGCTACACCAGATGTGCTCTTGTTGGATAGGGGATTTATGTTTATGAGTATATCTACGGGACTAGATTTTGTTTCTAACACTGTGGTAGGATTTTTGATCTGCCACTGGAATAGATATTTAACAAAGCTTCAGAAAGGGAACAATTATTTTTAACCAGGGTATCGACTTTTGCTCATTCAGTATTAATAGTCATTATTATTATTATTGTTATTATTATTATTATTATGCAATAATATCCCAAAAGAAATGAATATATTTTAATACTTAGATTTAGAATTAGTTTATTTCTTCAATTTTGTTATAAGTCTGTCTTACTCATAAACATGTATTTCCTGTGAAAGTACAGTAATTTTAATACTGATTATGCTAGGTCTGTCTTACTCAAGTTTATCAACTTTTATCAGGGATTATTAGTTTATCACTGCAGCTCTCTGCGCTCATTTCACTGAACAATTCCATATAAATTTGGTAAGGGCTTTTGAAGGGCTGTCTGCTCTCATTTCTCGAAAGATTCGCATATAAATTTGGTAAGGGCAGTTGAAGGATTTTAGTTCAATTACATATAAATTTGGTAAGGAATATTGAAGGCTTTTAAATTGGCTACTTATAAATTTGGTACAACTGAAAGATTTTAGTTCAGTTACATGTAAAGTTGGTACAGTATTGGGCTATTGAAGGCTTTGAGTTAACTTACATATAAATTTGGTACAGGCTATTGAAGGCTGTTAGTCCATTTACATGTAAATTTGGTATTGGGCTATTGAAGTTATTTAGTTCAGTTATATAAATTTTTGGTAAGGGCTATTGAAGGCTTTTAGTTTACTTACATATAAATTTGGTATTGGGCTATTGAAGGCTTTTTATTTACTTACATATTAATTTGGTATTGGGCTGTTGAAGGATCTTAAATCAGTTGCATATAAATTTGGTAAGGGCTGTTGAAGGCTTTTATTTCAGTTATATATAAATTTGGTACAGTATTGGGCTATTGAAGGATTTTAGGTCAGTTTCATATATATTTTATATTGGGGTGTTGAAGGATTTTAGTTCACTTACATATAAACTTGGTTCAGTTATATATAAATTTGGTAAGAGATATTGAAGGCTTTTAGTTAGTTGCATATGGATGATTGGAGTAATCAAGTTTATTCTTTGTGCTCTATGTTAACCAGTCAGATTAAAACTGGATGAGTAACCAGACCAATTAAACCTGGATGAGTAACCAGTCCAATTAAAACTGAGAGAGTATTTAAATCATTGTCATTAACCAATCCAAACAAAATGAGTAACCAGTTCAGTTAAAACCTGATGAGTAGTGAAATCTTTCCCTTCCTATATATTTAAAAATGGAATATCCTTAATTGTTTTTAAACATTTAGTGGGAAATCATCCTTGTCTTGTAAGGCAACAATGGAGTTTAAACTTCCATTACATTTCATAAAGTCTCAAGGACAACATGTTATCATACAACAAATATCTATAGAAAAACATTATAATCAGGTGTGCATTGTTTAGAGCTACTCCAGAAAAAAATATTTGGAGATGGATAAGAAGGCATTTTTAAAACAAGTTAAAGTACAGGTGTTTGGAATAAATTGATAAACAAGACATTTTTAATATTCAGTATTAAAAATTTACCTCCTGACCCCACCCAGCATGTAATATTGGAATATCCCTTTTGTGCTTGTTATTGGTTTGAATTCAGTAACAAACAGAACATCAAATGAACTGGATAGATTGAAAAGTTAAGATGTAATAATTGATAGATTGAAATGTTAAGATGTAATAATTGATAGATTGAAAAGTTAAGATGTAATAATTGATAGATTGAAAAGTTAAGATGTAATAATTGATAGATTGAAAAGTTAAGATGTAATAATCTAACTTGAAAAAACTTTGATCTACCTCTGCAATTAGTTTTGGAATATCCCTTATGAACTGTTAATAGCATGAATGCCAGTGCTAACAGTCATTCACTAATGTCTGAATTTGGTTTTTGGTGTAGTCATTGCTGGACAACTTTATTTACCATATGTAACACTATCTAGACTGATGTCAATATTTTTTGTCTCAATTTGGTTTTTGGTGTAGTCATTGCTGGACAGCTTCATTTACCACATGTAACACTATATAGACTGCTGTCAATATTTTATGTGTGAAACAAGTGATAAAAAGTCGTTCATTAACAAATGATACATATTTCACATATTAGAATAAGATAGGTCATCATTTTATCCTCATGGATCACCCATTATTTAATCATATGGCTGAGCAAGTCTTAATATTCTTTGGCCCAGATTTTATCATTGCTAATTCACTTGTCATTGTAAACTTGTTAGCCATGTATCATAGGATAAAATGGTGAAAATCCATAAAATATCATTTTTTTAAAAATTGTTTTACTCATTTTATGAAGTTACAATGTGTGTCATGGTGTTGTGCTTGATTCAGGATGTTCTTCATGTAACCATTTATAATTGCTATTCATCTTGAAGGAGACAAATTTTCCAGAAGCATGCTTGTCCACTGGACAACCAAAATGAAAAATCTAGTTGCCAGGCAAAAACATCTGGTTGATCAATCAAAAACCTTTAAAGCTATTCACATTTTAAAAAAACAATTTCTCAAAATTTAGCATTAAATTTATTGCATATTATGTCCAAATGTTGGCAAGTTGCTATTTTATTTTTAATTTATAATATTATTTCAGTGATTTTGTATCATTAAAAACACACATTAGACCCTTATCTTTAAAAGTTGGTTATCTGACTGGATTTAAATTGTTAGTCAATCACTTGATTGCCTGTTTTAATTTTTAATAGTTAAACACTACAGGGAAATAGATTTTTTCTGCCCCTGCTAATTGCTTACATATGTGAATTATATATTGTATTTCTCACACCATATCTATAGTGTGTACACATAGTGTTATCAATATTTACCTGTCACATCATACCCGATTTGTTACAGATTTCATTTTTTGCTCAATATTATTTAAAAGACCTTCTAGTGCACTTGGGAAAACCTACATCCAGTTAATTTCTTGCCTTTTCCAACACTGCATCATGTTGACATCCATATGATGATAAGTGCATATTTCTAATCTATAATGTAATACCTGATAAAGTAATTACCTGATAAAGTAATTACCAAATAAAGTAATTACCATCTTAGCAGCATTACTTCCTTTGCTGTTGAAATCCTTACATATTAAGAATTTCTTTTTTGTCCTTCTGTTATATAGAACTTAAATGTATCTTAAATCTGTATTTGTACAAACATAGTAAAATAAGGAAAACACACAATTGTAATACAGCTCATATTCTGTGTAAAGTTTTAGAGTTCTTTAATCAAACATAATTATAAAATTCCTGTTATGTTTGATAAAAAGTGGCTTACAAGCCTTTAGTTTCATTCAGTTATAGGATTCAAATGGCTGACAGCAGTGTTAATAAAACAGTTGTTGATAATAAAAAGTAACCATTGTCTCATCAAAGGGGACTTTAAACCTATGATAGAAAAGATTAGAGGCAGTTTTTACATTTATTTATTTTTAACTTTGCTGTGAATGTTTATACTTGTTATGTCTATTACATTATTTTATTGAAAGTAATTCAACATGCACGGTACTTGTAGTTTTTTTATATTGTTCAAGTTTATCGTCTTTGTGATACACAAGTTATCAGATTTATCCAAGTGATATTACATTTTAGTTTTTACTAATTTTAATTTTCTAGTTAATTTCTTAAACATGTCAGAATCAAGGTTGATCATCATTACACAGATACATTTTTTTTCAAACATGTACCTCACTTCTTTCTAAGTACCCTGTAATATTAGTTTCTAGGAGGGGAAGTAAAGTCAATTGAATACTAAAACGAATTATTACATCTTTTTCTTGGGTCCGATGTTTAAACACAACTCCCATTAGGAAAATAGATCTTACAGAAGTTTCTCCAACTCCCAGATAAATTAAAATAAAATAGCCATTCAAAAAATAATAGTTTCTGTGTAATGAGCCCATTTTGTACTTGAGTTAATTTCAGATTTTATTATTTTTTGGTATCTAATTTCTTGAAACTTCTTTGCATTAATAGGTAACAGATAATTGTATTGTTTTGATTTGTGGATGGTATCTGTTAGAATTGGCCGTCCTCTAGATAGGATAAAACTGCCTCTTATTCTTGGTGAAAGTTTGCTTTCATATCAAAATACTCAGTAGTTTTATTATGAGTTTTGTTTCAGAAAGTCTATCGGATGTATTTAATATTTACCTTTACAGCTGCTGACACAAAATCTATCTGATGTATTTAATATTTACCATCACAGTTGCTGACACACGCAAAGAATCTATTGGTTGTATTTAATATTTACCTTCATGGCTGCCAACACGTAACGAAATGTGTCAGATATATTTGATATTTACCTTCATGGCTGCCAACACACAAAGAAATGTGTCAGATACATTTAATATTTACCTTCATGGCTGCCAACGCACAAAGAAATGTGTCAGATATATTTGATATTTACCATCATGGCTGTCAACACAATGAAATGTGTCAGATATATTTGATATTTACCTTCACGGCTGCTGAGACACAGAATATATCAGATGTATTTAATATTTACTTTTGTAGCTGTTGACACAAAAATAACTATCGGTATTTAGTATTTACTTTCGTAGCTGTTGACACAAAAATATTGGATGTATTTAATATATAGCTTCACAGTTGCAGTCACATTTTACATTTGATCAAATAAATAAGCACTTTTATAAATCCTCTATTTGTTTTTATGCATGTACTTTTGAAGTAATGCAGATCTTATGCAATCTAACCTGCCTTAGAGGCTGCCTCTACTAACAGACATTTTTTTCTTTCCCTTCAAGTAAGTGATTGTAGAATTTTTTCTATATCAAGAAGTGACCTGTCTCATTATTTTTCCTACCTCCAAAAGTGGCCGTTTAGAACCTATTCGACTTTATGTTCCCATTTGCATTTGATTGAGTTAGAGTGAGTTTTTCAGTGTAGAACACTAGTGGAGGATCACTTTCACCACATGACTGTTGTCATTCATCATTTGATTGCTGTCATTTAATGACACATCGTTTACAGCAATCATGTTACACAGAAACTAACACACACACACATACCCTCCATTTTCTGTCATCGCTTGAGTGTTCTTTCACAATTTAGATAAACATTAATGCAGCACATTTGTATCATAACATGTGCAGCGATTGAAGTTGACATGCAAACAAGATATTTTGCACTGATCAACCTACTATATTTAAAGCTTCTTCAGTATTGATTATAAAAAGGAATTGTTGTAATTGTCATATTTTTAAATGTTATTCTGATTTTTATTTATGGAAAGAAAATCATTTCTAGATAAAAGTCAAATTAATTACTATATAATTATGTTTCTTTCTGCCTTATTTAATCTTAGAGATTAGAGTAAACAAGCTTTCTTCAGTATTAAATTCTGACACTTTGTATTCCCGTTACCATATCATTGCACAAGCTGTCTTCATTACTCACTTTGGACACTTTGTGTTCCCATTACCTTATCATTGCACAAGCTATCTTAAGTACACTTTGTAATGCCATTAATATATCAGTGTATAACCTGTCTTAAGTACACTTTGTATTCCAATTACCACATTGTACAACCTGTCTTAAGTACACTTTGTATTGCCAATACCATATCATTATACAACCTGTCTTTATTACTTAATTCAGACACTTTGTATTCCCATTACCGTTTCATTGCACAAGCTGTCTTCATTAGTCAATTCAGACACTTTGTATTCCCATTACCATACCATTGCACAAGCTGCCTTCATTTCTCAATTCAGACACTTTGTAATGCTATTACTGTATAATTGTACAACCTGTCTTGGGTATATTTTGTTTTGTTAATACCACATCATGGCACAGGCTATCTTGAGTACACAATTCAGGCACTTTGTATTGCTAATACCATATCATTGCACAGGCTATCTTGAGTACACAATTCAGACACTTTGTATTGTCATTACCATATCATTGCACAGACTATCTTGAGTACACAATTCAGGCACTTTGTATTGCCATTACTATATCATTGCATAGGCTATCTTGAGTAAACAATTCAAACACTTTGTATTGCCATTACTATAACAATCTTAAACATTATTTTTTAAAAGTTGATATGTGTTTAAACTTCATTTAATGTTTTACCCGAGTTTTTCATTTCAAGCTACAATTTTTATGCTCGTTCTTAATGTGAGAACATTTTGAGTGGGTGTTTTGCTGTTTGAAAGTTACATCAGTATTCGTAATACACCACTTTAACTTCAACCCTTATTTTTCATTCAGGAATGTGAGAGAAATAATCTTTCATTATGCTTTGGTGATGGATAGGAATCTTCCACCCACAGAGTAAGAAATCCTTGTGTCTGATGCAAAGTTCTGAGGAAGTTTCCTGTCGTACACCAATGATGTGAAGGATGACATGAATCTTTATATATTACTGATACATAATAATACCTTTTAGCAACAGCGTGTCATTTGATGACTATTTTTGTGATGACACCTAGTATAATATTGAGAAACAGTCTTGTTCAAGTAAGGGGATTAACAAATCCACCAACTGGTGTTCATGTCACCTAACAAAAACTCAGAAACAGTTTGGGTCTTTTATAAATTAAGGAGCTTTACAGGATCACACAATATTGGGAAATAGCCTTTTGCCAGTTCAGGGCTTAACAGAATCTCGTAATACTGGGAAACGGTCTTTTTCAAGTTAAGAGCTTAACAGAGTCACATATTAATGAGAAAGTCTTTTTCAAATATGGGGCTTAACAGAATCACCAACTGATGTTATTTTGATGTCACCTAACACAGTATTGAGAAACAGTCTTTTTAGGTAAGGAATTAAAACTGAATCATCAGCTGGTGTGAAATGTATAAACTCACTGAATTGTCAACATAATTGGAGTATATTACTCTGCTGAATGTTACATAAATTCTGTCTAATGATTACTCATGCTAGATCCTCAACATTTGATCAGGTTTGTTGAAACAAATGGTACGCATTGTAGGACAAGAATACAGATTTTAAACTTGGTTGACATGTGTAAACCTTCTTGCACTCATAAACTTCGTTGATGTGTGTAAATCTTCTTGCACTGTTAAACTTGGTTGATATGTGTAAATATTCTTGCACTCTTAAACTTGGTTGATATGTGTAAACCTTCTTGCACTCTTAAACTTGGTTGATATGTGTAAACCTTCTTGCACTGTTAAACTTGGTTCATGTGTGTAAATCTTCTTGCACTGTTAAACTTGGTTCATATGTGTAAATCTTCTTGCACTGTTAAACTTGGTTCATATGTGTAAATCTTCTTGCACTGTTAAACTTGGTTCATATGTGTAAACCTTCTTGCACTGTTAAACTTGGTTCATATGTGTAAACCTTCTTGCACTGTTAAACTTGGTTCATATGTGTAAATCTTGCACTGTTAAACTTGGTTCATACGTGTAAACCTTCTTGCACTGTTAAACTTGGTTCATGTGTGTAAATCTTCTTGCACTGTTAAACTTGGTTGATATGTGTAAATCTTCTTGCACTGTTAAACTTGATTCATATGTGTAAATCTTCTTGCACTGTTAAACTTGGTTGATATGTGCAAACCTTCTTGCACTGTTAAACTTGGTTGATATGTGTAAATCTTCTTGCACTGTTAAACTTGGTTGATATGTGTAAATATTCTTGCACTGTTAAACTTGGTTGATATGTGTAAATCTTCTTGCACTGTTAAACTTGGTTGATATGTGTAAATATTCTTGCACTGTTAAACTTGGTTGATATGTGTAAACCTTCTTGCACTGTTAAACTTGGTTGATATGTGTAAATATAGAAGTATTCTGATGATAAATTTAAATATCAACAAATGCCTGAGACCCTCACTAGTTTTTAAAAAAATGCATATTTACATATTTTGCAGATCTTACATTGAGATCAAATACTATGATACAAGTAGAGGAATGGCAAGAAATTGACCTTAATAATAGTAGCATGTTGCACAATTAAAAAACAATATTTATAGATGGGTTAAGGAGGAGTTAACAGGTGGGGAAAAGTATATATTAGAATCCTGTGTGAAGTGATACTGTGATGATTTAAAAACAGTTTGGAAGAGATACACATCAGAATGTTATGGAACAATTCATCATTCACCCCATAAACATCAGATGTTATGGGAACAATTCATTCTACACTCTGAAAACATCAGGATGTTATGGGATAATTCATTATACACTCCTAAAATTCATTATAACCTCCTAAAACATCAGTGGAAACTGATACAAGATTTAAAAAAACAAAAAACAAGGTACAGTGTGACCCTGCTATTGCACACTTCACTATAATATGAATTCATATATAACACGATTTTGGCATGGCATTCAAAATTTCATAAACATGTATTTTTCTAATACTAAAAAAAAAATTGTTTTCTGTCTTAAGAAAAGTATCGTGTAAAAGTTTATTATCATTATATTGTAATTTATTTTACTGACAGACAAAAAAATAAACCATCTAGCTATTTTTTTTGTGACATTGTTGGCCGTTTAAACTTTTATATGCAACCTTGGGTTTGAGTAATGAAATTCAGAAGCACCATGAAAGGAATCTGCAAACTTGATATCAAATGCACTGGAATTTATTTATTGTTAGATAAACAGATTCTTTGTTCATTTCTCTATCAATAGCCTCATCCCCCGAGTAACCTTGACAAGATAAAAGGCCAGTTTAAGTACATGTACGTGTAGCATGTAAACAACTGTAACCGTGTGCTATTTGTGGCAGTTGTAGTGAAATGTTTAGTGCCAATCGGATTTAGATCAAAACAAGGACTATCAATTTTTTATGTGTTTTTTCTAATGGGGTGTGAGTCATATATGAATTTTATAAAATGTGTTATCTATACTCGAATTCATGGCTTTCTTGTATATGTTTACAGTACTTAAAGATTATGGATTGTATTACACAAATGTAAGTTGTCAATATTAGTGTTTTTCAGACTAGTTTATCTTCATTTAATCAAAAGCAAGTATTTTTGCACACATTTTTATCAAACCCCACACCCACCATAATTTAGGTAAATGCATCATTTTCTTAAGCTAATGGACTTTATTGGTTATAATATGGTTCAGGCTATAACATGGTCAGGTTCCATAGACCCAAACCATCATGTTATAGTGGGGTCACACTATTTCATTGGAGATGCTATTCAGTAAGTAGTAAAGGAACCAAATATAATTATGACTTGATTTTTAACTGTACAATAATTATTGTATTTTTAAAAAAATTTAGAACCATAGTTATTCTTTTCAGTTACAGTTGTAATGTATGCATTCATTTAGTTACATGCCAGGTGAAAATTTTCTTCTTGTCTGTATGGTGACATGGGTTAAGTGCATAATAGTAACAATTTCTAACCAATTACCTATTTCATGTAATATTTATTTAAGTGTCAGTCCTATTGGCAGCTTAACCCATTTTGCATTATTTAAACTCTGTCACATATCAGTCTGAAAAATTATCACAACAGTCCAGAACTCTTAGTCAATAAAACATCTAGCCATCAGTTATTTTGTTAACAGATTTTTGTAAAAAAAATGACATTTGTTGAATTATCATTAAACTTGCACCATATACAAAAAAGATATTTGCTTGAAACAAGTGAATAACCAATATATTTCATTGAGTCGGTGAAAAATGTGGTATTTTCACAAGGGTGAAGCCTGTAGTAAAATGGCTTTGTTTTTCACCCACCCATTGAAATATATTGGTTATTCACCTGTTTCAAGCAAATATCTTCTTTGTATATGGTGCAAGTTTAGTGATGAAATATGTTTTCAATCATAGCAAGCAAATTTTCTTTTCATTTTATGCTGAGAATCTTTTTATTTTATGCTCAGACATATAGGCTAGCAAGATATACTGTATAACATATTGAAGTAGCAGAATGGATGCTGTGTTAGGGCATTGGGTTACCATTTATGTTTTGCTGTATTTTGTAATTATTTGGAAAGAAAATACAAACAATAACATAATTCTCCTTCCAGACCGAAACTAAAATAACATTTTAAGATTTTTTTTTAATAACCATTGTTGGATTTGAACTCGAGTCGTCTTTAATCGGAGGCAGACATATTTACTGCTCAACTGCATGTCTAAGAATAACTTCAAATTTCTAGGTTATGTTGACTGACATCCAGTAAAAATTGTATTTATTCACTCCAGCAAAATGTCAAGGTTATTTCTCTCAGAAAACCCAGTAATTCACAGTCCTGCATACAACTTTGTATTACATTTAATCTTGTATGCTTGATCTGGCATTATATACATCTGTACAATCTGGCATTAGATACATCTGTACAATCTGTACTTCCTTCTCACACCACCAGATTCAAACTACAGAAGTTTCTTTGATGTCTGCCCATAGATATATTTAGATGCAGTGAATTGAACTTTCATAAATCCCAATCCATTTTGAATTACATTCACATAGTAAAACTATAAATATTTAGAAATTGTAAAAGAAGAGGTTATGTAACAAATACAAAACCACATTCATCTTTTGTTCCAAGTGTGGGGAAAAGAACTCTTTTGATATGGCTTGTGAATACGACTCGACCTGATGGCCTCAGTATATCCCTATGCCATATAAAACTAGTTTTGTCCACTTACTTGGAACAAAACACCAATGCAGTTTTGTGTATGTTTATAATTTTTTATTTCATTAAACATTTAATTCATTAATGAATTTGTTATCTCCAAGTCAACTTTTAAATTTTCACTAACCATCACCTCATATACAAAGTTGAAAAGAAATCTAATCTTGGTCAAAATTTAACATTATCAAACTATGGTCAGACCTATAACTTGGTTCATTTGTCACAAGAAATTCAGACAAGAAAGGAAATCCATCTACCTTGTTTCAGATGTATTTTCTTCTCCATGTATTTTATTTCTAGATTTACTGCTGAGTTAATCTGACTAACAAGACCAGAGGTTGATTTTATACTTTGTCCATTTCAAGCATTAGGAAATTATTGTACAAGTCTAATTCTGGATGCTGAACTCTCAGAATCTTTTTCATATTCATATACATTATTTTTATGGTAGTAAAATTCTGGATGATCATTATCTGGTTCATGTACAGTAAATAAAGACAAATAAAGATAATCTTGCCAATTTTTTATTAAATGCAATGAAATTACTATTAAGATCTTGTTTCAACTTTAGTTCACCTGTCCCTGCATCCATTATTCAGCTTGCACCATTGGTTGCATATCCATCAACATTTGCTTGCTGCCACTCTGGCATCCATGACCTGATTTTGATAAAATTTGGAATATGGGCCTATATGACCTAAATCCTGGACAAGATTGATATGGAGTGAGATCCAAGCATGTTAATGAGGAGATCCTGCATCAGATTGGCTACACTTGTTACCACTCTGGAATTCAAATTTCTGACCTAATTTGGATCAAACATGGAAAATATGCAGAATTATCAAAATCTTGGAGAAGCTGTATGAGGAATATATGATGCCAGATTTTTTCTAAGATGATAAATAAAACCTTACAATTTTCAAAATCTTCCAAATAGCAGGTAGTATTTTAATGTAGCTCATTTTTTTTGTTCAATTATAAAGTCATATATGAAACATGTTGTCATAAATGCCTTATAGAGATTTAAAAAGAACCGTTTTTTGATTTCACCAGAACAGAATATAGGAATAAGACATAAAGGAGAAAAGCATCGTGATAAAGAAAATGACTAAATAATGTATTAAATCTTCTAGACTGTTGAACAAGGAAGAAAATGGGCTGATGATGTCTCACAGTTTTTTTGTGGAAGATTCTTTACACATCTTTTTTCCCTACTCAAAGTGTAACTTTGACCTACAATACTTAACAAGATGGAAAATCTCTGAACATCAGCTTTCGGCGACATTTGGCAATTTTACAAGTCAAATCATCAATACAGAATTTTATATCAGTTATGTCTCCTCTCTCCCAAAAGGTGAAGGTGCCTATGATGTTGTCCTTGACAACTTAAGCCAGACAGACCAAATAATCTAGGTTATGGTTACTTACTGCAAAGATGGTAAGGTAATACTTTGTGTAAAATGATAGATATGGAATAAGGAAAATGTGTTTTTGCACTTAAAAAAAAAAAATCACTCCCAGTTTTCATTTAATTGCCTTCAACTCACTTGTCCATATGTCATTGTTCTTCTATTGCTACAGAAATTATACGATCATGTTACTCATGCAAAGGCTTTTTCTTCAGTACTTTCCTGATTTTCTATGAACATTTCCATAACATAGTTGTCATATAATAATTAGATTTGACATTTTTAAATTGTACTACAAAATTTTAACAGTGGTTGTACAGAAAGGTGACTGGTTGGAAATTCTGACTCGATTACTTGACATTTAAATTCTGAAAGCTATTGTTCTGTTTTTTTAAAGACATCATGTTATCTTAAAGTAAGACATGTTCTCTTGAAGAAATGTTCTCTTGAAGTAAGACATGTTCTCTTAAAGTAAGACATGCTATGTTGAAGACATGTTCTCTTAAAGACATGTTATCTTGAAAACATGTTCTCTTCAAGCAAGACATCATGTTACCAGTATCTTGAAGACAGACATGTTATCTTTAAATAAGACATCATGTTACCAATATCTTGAAGTAAGACATGTTATCTTGAAGTAAGACATCATGTTCTCTTGTATTTTAATACTCTTATGTTTATTCATTCTTCACTGTAAATAAAAATGAGGATGCTTCCAACTTAATTTATTTGGCAGTCATTCTATTTTTCACGTTTTACATCTTGTTATTTGAATAAATTATCCAAATTAAATTATTTTTGCTTTTTTTACTCTGCCAATACAAAGCAGTCATGTTAAAGTTTATTTTGTCTTGTTATACATCTGTCAGTAACCAACTCTTTCCATTTGTTGTATATATTTTGAACAAATTTCCATTATTTTTTTAAGGACATACATTCAGATTCTAGAATGGCTTGATATTTATTTTATTCCAAGTGTTTTTTTAAACCTAATTCTTAATAAATGCTTCTATTTAACACACGGCAGCCATATAATCTACCTAATTTATTTAACATGTGGCAGACATATACTCTACCTCATTTACAGTATTCATGCATAAATGCTACTATTTAACATGGCAGGCATAAATTCTACCTCATTTATAGTATTCATGTATAAATGCTACTATTTAACATGGCAGGCATAAATTCTACCTCATTTATAGTATTCATGTATAAATGCTACTGTTTAGCATGGCAGGCATAAATTCTACCTCATTTATAGTATTCATGTATAAATGCTACTATTTAACATGGCAGGCATAAATTCTACCTCATTTATAGTATTCATGTATAAATGCTACTGTTTAGCATGGCAGGCATAAATTCTACCTCATTTATAGCATTCATGTATAAATGCTACTATTTAACATGGCAGGCATACACTCTACCTCATTTATATAAATGCTACTATTTAACATGGCAGGCATAAATTCTACCTCATTTATAGTATTCATGTATAAATGCTACTATTTAGCATGGCAGGCATAAATTCTACCTCATTTATAGCATTCATGTATAAATGCTACTATTTAACATGGCAGGCATACACTCTACCTCATTTGTATAAATCCTACTATTTAACATGGCAGGCATAAATTCTACCTCATTTATAGTATTCATGTATAAATGCTACTGTTTAGCATGGCAGGCATAAATTCTACCTCATTTATAGTATTCATGTATAAATGCTACTATTTAGCATGGCAGGCATAAATTCTACCTCATTTATAGCATTCATGTATAAATGCTACTATTTAACATGGCAGGCATACACTCTACCTCATTTGTATAAATGCTACTATTTAATATGGCAGGCATAAATTCTACCTCATTTATAGTATTCATGTATAAATGCTACTATTTAACATGGCAGGCATAAATTCTACCTCATTTATAGTATTCATGTATAAATGCTACTGTTTAGCATGGCAGGCATAAATTCTACCTCATTTATAGTATTCATGTATAAATGCTACTATTTAACATGGCAGGCATAAATTTTACCTCATTTATAGTATTCATGTATAAATGCTACTGTTTAACATGGCAGGCATACACTCTACCTCATTTACAGTATTAATGTATAAATGCTACTATTTATATGTGGCAGGCATACAATCTGCCTCATTTACAGTATTTGTGTATAAATGCTACTCTTAACACATGGCTAGCACATCATCTACTTCATATACTGTATTCGTATATACAAGCTACTCTTAACACGTGGCAGTCATATAATCTACCTCATTTAAGGGGCCCAGAGTGGCAGAGTGGTCTAAAATGCTCACCGTTATGGATCACTGCCATCTCACCTCTGTCTGTGTGGGTTCAAGTCTCAGCTCTAGTCTAAAGTTTAAAGACTGTACTTTTCAAAGTGTAGGTTTCTGACCAGTTTAAAGACTACTTTTCAAGGTGTAGGCTTCTGTCCAGTTCATGGCTGTACTTTGCAAGGTGTAGGCTTCTGTACAGTTCATGACTGTAGTTGTCGAGGTGTAGGCTTCAGTGACTGTAGTTGTCAAGGTGTAGGCTTCTGTCCAGTTCAATGACTAGTTTTCAAGGTGTAGGCTTCAGTGACTGTAGTTGTCAAGGTGTAAGCTTCTGTCCAGTTCAATGACTAGTTTTCAAGGTGTAGGCTTCTGCCCAGCTTAAAGACTATTTTTCAAGGTGTAGGCTTCTGCCCAGCTTAAAGACTACTTTTCAAGGTGTAGGCTTCTGCCCAGCTTAATGACTGCAAAAGCAACAGGATCAAAAAATTGCCACCTGAATATCAAAGATGTATGGTCACTTGAGTGTAAAGAGTGTGCCATACCTGAATATCAAAGATGTATGGTCACTTGAGTGTAAAGAGTGTGCCATACCTGAATATCAAAGATGTATGGTCACTTGAGTGTAAAGAGTGTGCCATACCTGAATATCAAAGATGTATGGTCACTTGAGTGTAAAGAGTGTGCCATAGTGACCTCCTCCTAATGCATAAACACAATGTTACATATATCTATACTGTGTCTAATATTTGGTCCATGACTGTCAATTACATTGAGCTATACAAAGGCTATTGACAAATTTCAACCTCTCTGTTAATAATGAATATGTTTACAAGTTTGGGGTAATTTCCCACTGGACAATTAAATCGGGTGGGTTCTGTTGAAATGTGGGGATGTATTATGAAACATACGGATGGTATTGCAACATAGATCAAGTAGAGAAATATTGTGACATAGAGCCATAGGGTCTATATAAGGATGAAGAAATGACAATTCATTCCTGTTTCCTATGTTCTTATTTTAAAATCAGTCTGCAGATGTATTCAATGCTGCATTTTGATATAATTTGAGAGGGATTTTGGGGGGATTATTCATTGGAATTTCAAAGTGCTCATTGACTTTGGAATAAAAGATTATTCTGGGATTATTGTGAATTCATTCAAAGAAGTTTAAACAATGCCATTTTTAAAGACAGTTGGCAATTCAACACATTGAAGGCTACTGGTACAGCAGCACATTCAGGACCTCTCACTGGTCCTAAACAAAAACCAATATTTTTTAGTAAAATGTTTCTTCAATAATACCAGTTCATAATACCTTGGGAGAACTACTACCTTGCATATCCAACCTTAGCAAGTTTCAACTTCTTTGCTAAAAAGCTAAAAGTTATCTGCCAACCTAGGTGGCAGTGTGATCTCCCCTTGATATAGGGAGTGGAATCGAATCCCAGTGTTATAACTCAATGGTTTTAAACTAAGTAACAGAAAAGAGCAAAAGCCAACAAGTTTAGTAAAATTCAACAAATAATTTATTTCCCTAGGATAAAAGTGAACATTTCAAAGAAAGTTCCAGTATTGTGAATTCAATCCCAAGCAGTCCTTATAGCAAGTCAAAAGTATAATGTTCCAATAACCCTAATTAAAGTGATGTTCTGAATAAATTCCAGTCTTGAATGTACTGATTCTGCTAAGCCTTAAATGTTATGATATGCTAACAATTTTGATGAATCACAATGATATAATCCAGAATGCTCTTGAATGAACGCAAAATAATCCCAAAATAGAGGTTTAGTCCCAAAACATCACTGAGCACTTTGTGATTCCTTTGAATAATTTAAATATTTCCTTTCAAATTATAACTGAACACAACTAAAATACTGATTCCACTAGACCTCTGTTTCAGTAAGAGTAAATAATTCTGTTGATCAATACTGTTATCTAAAAACCTAACAAACAATAAGTGGGCCAGGTCTTTTACTTCAACTGTAGTAAAGGACATGACAAAAATTAGGAATATAAGGAATTTCCAAGGAGAAAACTAATGTCCTGAATTCAGATCAAAGTAAACATGTTAGCAAATATTATCTTAAGGAGGTTAAGTCTACACTCATGGATAAATGTTAGCTATGTAATGTGTTTACAAAATGACCCTTACAGTTTACAATCATGGACAAAAATTAAACACACAATATAGATATACACAACACCGTGAATACTTCATTTACTACTGCCAGTGGAAGGCATTCTCTCTGTATAGGTGTAACTGAGGGGAGGCATGGAGGGTGTATGTGTACTTTGATCAGGTAAATATTAAAGAGACAGTTTACTTCAAAAATTTTTTTCTTCAAATATGTTACCCAATCATAATATCTGAGGAGAATAGTTACAAGCTAGATGGAGATATAACTCCTTACCCCAAAAGACCATCTCTGGTCCCAAATGTATGTGAAATGGCTTAGAGATAACCTGACTGTGCTATGGCTATAGGTCCTACCAGATTGAGTTGAGCCTTGAGGATGAAAGATCTGAGAGAAAAAAGCTTGAGAAGTGGGCTCTGATATACATCCTAAATGGATGTTAGAACAGTTTTGCTTGAACGCAATGATTTTCGTGATTGCCCTAACACTGTGAGCTGAGATGCAAAGCAAATTCATTTGGTGTGTGGTTACATTCCAGTATGAAAAACGAATGAGCCACATTATCCAGGATGAATATATCCATGCTGATATATTGCCCTATCCATCTGTGAAGGGTAAGAAGAGGTGTAATCTCTTTCAACACAAAGGTTCGGTACTTTTTAAATACCACTTCAGAGCTACCATTGGGCATTGGGTCATGTAGATGACCATGAGATGAAGTGTCCAGTGTAGACAGGAATTTCACAACAAAAGTCTGATTCCCTGTTCTTGGCTATGAAAGCAGAGAGTATGTATTTTGCTGATTCTTTCTGCCACTCACTAATGCAGTAATGGAAGCAGGTCTCATATGAGGTGAACCAATAAGGCTTTTGAGAGTGATTCAAATGATGTATTGTTCAGCCAGGTCAGTACCCATGATAGGTTCCACTTTGTGCAAAAAGCCAATGTCTTTGGGTGTGTGTAATCAAAATTGGACAGAAGATCAAATCCAATATTCTCCCTTCCATGATGATGCAGGGTATCAGTGATTATGAAACAGTAGCCTTTGATTGTGATTGGTATTAAATGTTTCTCATCAAAGAGCCATAGTAATGCCTGTAGCGATATAATTGATTCTTGGGTACACCATTGTGTGATGTTATCCATTTATCTTTGTATGCTTTGAATGTGGAGGACCATCTTGGGCACACCATTGTGTGATGTTATCCATTTACCTTTGTATGCTTTGAATGTGGAGGACCATCTTGGACACACCATTGTGTGACGTTATCCATCCATTTATCTTTGTATGTTTTGAATGTGGAGGACCCTCTTGCTTGAGCAATTTCTTCACCAATGGTAGAAAACTGTTCCCAAGAGCTTGTTTAATATGATGCAGAAGTGCAAGTTCGGCAACTCCCATGACAAAACACTTGCCATTGTGGTTGTTTCAGCAGATCAGGGAATATCTAAATTTTTCATGTAAATTTTTGTTGGAAGAATGATGAGGTCACTGATCCATAATTTTTTCATCAAGTGGAGCTATCAGGATGATGCAACAGTCCAATCATCTTGCTTTCCCTATCACCTTCAGTTCAGAATCAGAGGTTTTTGGAAGGAAAGCATCCAAGACCTTCCAATCATTAGAAAGAGCATCAACTGCCCAGGTCTTCTGATCTGGGACTGGAAGGACAATGGTTCAGCATTCCACCTTGTCGCGAAAAGGATCACCATTGGTTAATGCCATCTGCATGAAAGAGGAGGGATGGGAAGACCATTTCATTTGTATTTGTTGATTCTTCTGGAATGAGTCTGCTAATACATTCAGTCTGCCTGGAATATGACAAACTTGGATGTGGATTTATTGTTGAAGATGCCACTTTACAAATTTCCAAACAAGAAAGCAAAGCTCTGTGGACTTGGTTCAACCTTGCTGTTTGAGAAAAGTCACCACAGTGGAGTTGTCGGACAGAATGAAAACTCCCTTCTCATGTGGATCGTCCTGCCACAAATTAAAAGCTTCAAAATTGCTTTCCTCATGAGAATGTTGAATTGTAAATGATGATCCAAAGGGGGGCACACTCCACTGGCTTCTCAAAATTATGGAAGGAGTTGTGGTGTGTCCATTGTGAACCAAGTGGTGCAAATGAATTGATGAGTGCGCTTAGGTTGATCATAGGGTGTAAAATGATATAAAGTTCCTCGAAAACTGCCTCTTGGGTCCATAGGTCATCCTGACATATCTTATGGTTGGTCACATCAGCATGGGGTTTTCATTGAAAGACTTCTTATGTCTAGCTGGTCCTAAATGAAAACATTAAGACATCCAACTTACCTTAGGGGGAAAGGAGATTTTCTTCCAAAACAGGATATTGTTCATTTTTATAAGCATGGTTCCCCCACTTTTCTAAATATAAATTTCCAGGTTTTTTCCAGGATGAAATTAATTTTTTCAAGGTTAACATACGACCATTACAAAATGGAATTAAAGAACATTTTGGATTATAAAGATGCATTTTCCAAATCTGAAGATGTTTCTCTTTCAAGATTCTTAAAAACATATATGTCAGAAAGAGGATCATATACAAAACCACAAAATAAGTTACACACAACAAATCCGACTATATTCCTATAAACTGGCATTTAAAGTCATTTCAATGTACAGAAGACCTGCATTATGTTATTTTGTTAACTTTCAAACCTTTAATTATAAAGAATTCTAGAGCAATATATGTGCATGTTATACAAAGTAAACATTTCCTTTTACTGTATGTTGTTGTTGTGGGGTTTAACGCCATTTTTCAGCACACAATAGGCTATACATGGCCGCCAGTATTAATGGTGGAGGAAGAACCCAGGAAAACCCTGGAAAGAACCACCAACCCACGAGAAGCTACTGGCAAGCTTTCTCACATACCCACACTGGCTGAATCCAAGACTTGAAACGGCGCAGACAAGAGGTGAGATGGCAGTAATCCGAAACAGAGAGCGCTTTAGACCACACTGCCACTCAGGGGCCACCCTTTTACAGTATGAAAAAAAAAATAAATGCAAAGTATTAGAATCTTATCTTGTAACAAAAAAAAGTATAACCCTGAATTTATGTGCCAATAAAATCTCAAACAAGATTTTTGAACCAACCTAAACTCCTTAAGACAATTTGGTTAAAAATTCCATCATTTAAAGACATTTACAAAAGGGTTGATTTAAATTCTGACAATGACCTTCAAAATTATATATTGTTGTATAACCCTTTACCTCATAGAGCATAGTGACTAAGTGCAGCGCGCTATAAATAGAACACCTGTTACCTAGTTGACAGCATACGCATAGGTCTGCCTGTGAACTGTTAAGCAATGTAGTGTATGTTACGTTTAACAGCAGTTTTAAAGTCTGATTGTTATAGCTGTGTAATTATTTTTCACAGAATAATTTTTATCTGCTTTAAAATCGAGAGAGAACTCGTTCACCGTCATGTCAGTGAGGCCGCGTGGCCAACCGTAGCTGCCATTTCCCATACTCGAAATTTACGTTTTTCGTTGGCGTCTACATCACTAAGTCATCTGAATTTGATAATCAATAAAAACTAATTGCTGCCTACATAAATATCAGAGCCTTTAGCTAAGTTATTGAATCTTTCATAGTTGTTAATCTAATCTTGAAAACTTCGTACGTACTGAATGAAATCTGCAACTGCCATTTTAGAGAGTGGAGATTACGACTCAGTTATTTTAAATAGCAGATATTGACCAGTGCATATATAGCGACCACGTGATCTGACGTAATAGTCATTCGCAGAAATGAATGTAGTATCTAATAGGGGGGCTTTCCCCAAAGGTGGCGCTACAAAAACCAGCTCAAAATGGCTGATGTTTACAGCAGGTGTTTACAGCAGGCGTCAAAAGGCGCTTCCATGGGAATGGAGTAAAGGCGTCAAAAGGCCATTCCATGCAAATGGAGTAAAGGCGTCCAAAGACGCTTGCACGAGGTAAAGGGTTAAACAAAGACTGAATTTACTGTAAAATCAACTTGTCTTCTTGTAGTTCAATAAACCAGTCATTTTTTAATATATAATAAAAAAGACGACAATTTCCTATTCTGCGTTCTATTTAAGATCTGAATCCAATGCTTCAAGCTACATGTCACTGTGTAATAGTTTCACACCAAAGTTCAGCTCAGAGATTCAACATTTTTCTAATCCGGGTTTCCTCCGAATATTCTAACCCCATTTGTTCACATTTGGACATTTAGGATGGAGTGTGGGTTCAGAGCAATTACATGCAAAAAATTTGGAATTTGCCACCACCGTAAGATAGCTTACCAGCGGGCCTAGCGAATTTAAACTATGTTATATCGACTTATACCTGCATGAAATCAATATGAAAATTATTTATTTTCTTGAAAATGGCAAGTATTATATTCGTTATGTCTTTAATCCGCTGACAGACTAGATGAAACTCGGCATAGATGAAACCCGACCTGGTACTCGCCATTTGCATTAATAGTCACGTCTTCACAACTCTCAAACGACAACATCAAAAGTACAATAGTTACGTGATATCAACAACAAACTCCTTTTTAATGTTGTTGTACAAAATTTCAGTTATATTAAATTAAAGTCTGATACCTTTTGTAAAAACCAGAAAGAACATATAATTCTAAACATATTTATTTCGAGAACAACTACAAAAAACTTGGCCAGTCTGAGTCATCAAACAGTAGTCTGATTCCCTGCTTCGTATGCTCCCTGCGTGAGAGAGCACATCAACGTGGTAGTCACGTGATACAAAAAAACTCTGGAATATAGAGAATTTTGTGCTCTTTTGTTTTTGTAGTTTTAATACAACCAGTATATAACATTCATTTAATATATTTTTATACAAAATATGAAAATGATGGATGTGAGATTCTGTGTGCTCGTGCAACTAGCAATTGAAATCGCTAGTACCTGCTCAAATTTCATCAATGCATTAGTTTTATGGTCTTTCAGCAGATTAAAGACATAACAATTTTAATACTTGCAATTTCTGAGAAAATAAATTTTCATATCGATTTTATGTAGGTATAACTCGATTTAACAACATTTACGTTTGCTGGCCCATCCGCTAAACGGCTATGCTTTACTGCCACCATGTTCTCCTCTTATGATACTAGACTGGTTTTCATACCTTCCCTATAAAACAATATATGGATATCGAACTGTCTGTGAAACAAAAAGTCTACTAGACGAATCATCCACTAAGCATTTGAATTGTCTCATCAAATATATTCATGTCAAAGCACCCAAATGATCCATACTGCAACCTCCAAATATTCTGGTTAGAACTCGATAAATTTAACTCACGATCAGTTCAGTTACATAACTGTTTCGTACATCAAGTTGTGGAGGAAAATTCCCAGGTTTTTCCAGACTTTCGTCAATATTTGCAAAATTCAAGGACTTTTCACGGTCGGGGAAAAAATTTATCATTTCTCCTGACTTTTTCCCAATAATGTGGGAACCCTGTATAAGAGATAATATTTTTATCAACTATTTTCTGCAAATCATTGGAATAGTATTTTTTCAAGCTATTTGTGCCCCTCAAAATTAGAAATTAAATGGTAATTTCCTTAAGGATTTTTGGTGTACTAAAACTTAAAGAACATGAAAAATTAAAGATAATATTTGACAACTTGCAATATAAGGAACACAATAAAATACATTGTTTTCTGCAAGAGAAAGGAGAGATAATTATGTCATACTTCAACTTCAGGTTAAAAATCTTTGCTTGGGTTCCAGTAAACTTTTTAACATAGCAACAGTGAGTGATCATGTATTTTATTTACATTCAGTTAACCAGTTAAAAATAATATAAAAAGAAACGAGTTGAATAGTAAATTTGATATTTAAATCGTGCTTTTTTATGTGTGCTGGCTTGACAAGTACATGGTAAAAAGCTCCAAGAAAATGGCTGTAAACACAACTGATTGTTGTATCGAGAGATGACTATAAAATATAATGAAAGTAATGGGTTCCTTTAAATCTTTATTTCACTTTAAAAATGAATATTAACAACAATAAAACACAATTTGTGTTAATGATCATGGTGAAAGTCAAAGCTCTTAAATAACAAGGCTTGACCCCCTAATACATATATCTCTTTATTTTCTGCAATTCCTTGGAAAAGAAAAGCTTCTCTGGGTTACTGGGTCCCATGAGCAACTTAAATAAAGTACAATTCCACTAATAACAGCTTTCTAAGTTTAATGTTCTTCAAGTCTAACAATACTGTGATAATTAAAATAACAAGTTTTCATCCTCAATATTTACCCATTTTTTTCTGATCCTAACAATATCCATAAACTCATGGATCCTAGTTTACTGGTCTGAAAACGTCATTACTAAATCAATTTCCAAACAAACATTGCAAAAAATAAGTACATTTGTTTGAGAAATTTATTTTACGATGTTCTCTATGAATCTATATAACAGAATTTATAGGGTTCCTTAACGGCAATTCCTGACACTATGGGTATGTTTTCTTTAAACAGAGGTGTCCTATTGATGCAGGTTTCAGTATGTTCTATATTTGCAAATGTATCTGATAAAGTACAATAGCCTCATTTATAACTAGGACCAGCAAACCAAGACCAATTCACTTATAATAAGACCAGTGAATCAAGATCAATTAATTTATAACCAAGACCAGCGATTCAAGACCAATTAATTTATATCCAAGACCAGCAATTCAAGACCAATTAATTTATAACCAGGACCAGTGAATCAAGACCAATTAATTTATAGTTAAGACCAGCAATTCAAGACCAATTCATTTATAACCAGGACCAGTGAATCAAGATCAACTATTTTATAGCCAAGACCAGCGATTCAAGACCAATTCATTTATAACCAGGACCAGTGAATCAAGACCAATTAATTTATAGCCAAGACCAGCAATTCAAGACCAATTCATTTATAACCAGGACCAGTGAATCAAGACCAATTAATTTATAGTTAAGACCAATTCATTTATAACCAAGACCAGTGAATTAAGACCAATTAATTTATAGTTAAGACCAATTCATTTATAACCAAAACAGCGAATCAAGCTTTACTTATAACTGAGACCAGCGAATCAAGACCAATTCATTTATGACCAAGACCAGTCAATCTAGCTTCATTTATAACTGAGACGTGTTTCAAGACCAATTCATTTATAACCAAGACCAGTGAATCAAGACCAATTCATTTATAATAACCAAGACCAGCAAATCATGACCAATTCATTTATAATCAAGACCAGCCTATCAAGCTTAATTTGTACCCATGACCAATGAATCAGGACCAAGTTACTACCTTCACACTATGTAAAGTCAACTATAATTAAGTTTTGCCCAAAAATAATTTGTGTACAATACCGAACAGCATTTCCAATTCAAAGCCTTACACAAAACTGTACACAATAGCTTATTTTCAAGGGCAGAAACCTTACAACATGGGACAGTTGCCAATGAAAGTGGGTATGTGATGGGGCAGAAATGAGCAAAAATATGTTGTTTTGACAAAGAGGCTAAACATAGCAAATTATTCCCAGCTAACTCATTGAATTATATAATCTATCTCTAATAAGATTGCTACAGTTATCATTTCATTACCTATGTGAACACAAAGTCTAAGAGAACAGAGTTATACACTACCTAAGCAGAACAAAATTTCAAGAGAAAATAATTACATATATACACTATCCTGACAGTTAATACCTATATATACATTATCCAGACAGTTAATACCTACATATGTATATTAAATGAATTTTACCAGAACAGCTGATCATGTGACATCATGTGATGAATTCCATACAACACCTGATCATACCAAGCAATTCCTCTCCAGCATTTTCCAGTTTAGTTGTGTGTGTGTGTGTGTGTGTGTGTGTGTGTGTGTAAGTGTGCCATTAAGAAAACTGGTGAGCTATTTTCGATGTAGAGATTTTTTTGTCAATTTACCAATTTACCACTGGGTAAGTGTTGGAGTCTTTGAAAAGCAGCCTTATGACCTTACCATTTCAAATAACATGTACAGTATCCACTAACCAACTTGCTGTATCATTTACAGAATTTAGTAGCCAACTTCCTGTATCATGTACAGTATCCACTAGCCAACTTCCTGCATCATGTACAGTATCCATTAGCCAACTTCCTGCATCATGTATAGTATCCACAAGCGAACTTCCTGTATCATGTACTGTATCCACAAGCCAACTTTCTGTATAATGTACAATATCCACTAGCCAACTTCCGGTATCATGTACAGTATCCATTAGTCAACTAACTGTATCATGTACAGTATCCACAAGCAAACTTCCTGTATCATGTACAGTATCCATTAGCCAACTTCCTGTATAATGTACTCTATCCACAAGCCAACTTTCTGTATAATGTACAATATCTATTAGCCAACTTCCAGTATCATGTACAGTATCCATTATCCAACTTCCTGTACCATGTACAGTATCCACAAGCAAACTTCCTGTATTATGTACAGTATCCATTATCCAACTTCCTGTATAATGTACAGTATCCACATACCAACTTGCTGTATCATTTACAGGATCCAGTAATCAACTTGCTTTATCATTTACAGCATCCAGTAGCCAACTTCCTGTATAATGTACAGTATCCACTAACCAACAGTATCCACTAACCAACTTGCTGTATCATTTACAGCATCCAGTAGCCAACTTGCTGTATCATTTACAGCATCCAACTTCCTGTATCATGTACAGTATCCACTAGCCAACTTCCCGTATCATGTACAGTATCCAGTAGCCAACTTCCTCTATCATGTACAGTATCCAGTAGCCAACTCCCTCTATCATAAACAGTATCCACTAACCAACTTGCTGTATCATTTACAGCACCCAGTAGCCAACTTGCTGTATCATTTACAGCACCCAGTAGCCAACTTGCTGTATCATGTATAGGATCCACTAGCCAACTTTCTGTATCATGTATAGGATCCACTAGCCAACTTCCTGCGTCATGTATAGGATCCACCAGCCAACTTCCTGTATCATGTATAAGATCCACTAGCCAACTTCCTGTATCATGTACAGTATCCATTAGCCAACTTCCTTTACAATGTACTGTATCCACAAGCCAACTTCCTGTACAATGTACAGTATCCAATAGCCAACTTCTTGTATCATGTACATTATCCACTAGCCAACTTCCTGTATCATGACAGTATCCATTAGCCAACTTCCTGTATAATGTACTGTATCCACAAGCCAACTTCCTGTATCAGGTACATTATCCACTTGCTAACTTGCCTGGCACACTGTCTCAGCTGGCCAACTTGTTGTAGGATGTATATCGTTATACTATCTATACCCTAAGCTGGCCAACTTGTTGTAGGATGTATATCATTATACTATCTATACCCTAAGCTGGCCAACTTGTCGTAGGATGTATATCATTACACTATCTATACCCTAAGCTGGCCAACTTGTCGTAGGACGTATATCATTACACTATCTATACCCGAAGCTGGCCAACTTGTTGTAGGATGTATATCGTTATACTATCTATACCCGAAGCTGGCCAACTTGTTGTAGGATGTATATCGTTATACTATCTATACCCTAAGCTGGCCAACTTGTTGTAGGATGTATTTCGTTATACTCTCTATACACTGGCCAACTTGTTGTAGGATGTATATCATTATACTATCTATACCCTAAGCTGGCCAACTTGTTGTAGTATATATACTGTTATACTATCTATACCCTAAGCTGGCCAACTTGTTGTAGGATGTATATCATTATACTATCTATACCCTAAGCTGGCCAACTTGTTGTAGGATGTATTTCGTTATACTCTCTATACACTGGCCAACTTGTTGCAGGATGTATATTGTTATACTATCTATACCCTAAGCTGGCCAACTTGTTGCAGGATGTATATCGTTATACTATCTATACCCTAAGCTGGCCAACTTGTCGTAGGATGTATATCATTACACTATCTATACCCTAAGCTGGCCAACTTGTAGGATGTATATCATTATACTATCTATACCCTAAGCTGGCCAACTTGTTGTAGGATGTATATCGTTAAACTATCTATACCCTAAGCTGGCCAACTTGTCGTAGGATGTATATCATTACACTATCTATACCCTAAGCTGGCCAACTTGTAGGATGTATATCATTATACTATCTATACCCTAAGCTGGCCAACTTGTTGTAGGATGTATATCGTTAAACTATCTATACCCTAAGCTGGCCAACTTGTTGTAGAATGTATATCATTATACTATCTATACCCTAAGCTGGCCAACTTGTAGGATATATATCATCACACTATCTATACCCTAAGATGGCCAACTTGTTGTAGGATGTATATCGTTATACTATTTATACCTTAAGCTGCCCAACTTGTAGGATATATATCATTATACTATCTATACCCTAAGCTGGCCAACTTGTAGGATATATATCATCACACTATCTATACCCTAAGATGGCCAACTTGTTGTTGAATGTATATCGTTATACTATCTATACCCTAAGCTGGCCAACTTGTTGTAGGATGTATATCGTTATACTATGTTGATAGGAACTCAAGGGAGAAGAGCATTAAACTAAACGAGTCACCCTCCATAAATAAAGCTTTATTATTATCATCATTATTATTATTATTATTATTATTATTATTACTTTCCTCACCATTATTATTAAGTAAATATCCAAAAACAGTAATATGATATACTACTGATATAATGTTTATTTACAGTCTCTATATCATAGATTCATGGGTAACAACTTCAACAAGAGTGTGAAAGATCTGATATCGGTGACCAGTATTAAATAAAATATGTTCCAATAATCAACAATAATATAAAATGTTCCAATATTCAACAACAGTACAGCACGTTTTCAAACATTACAAAAACCTGGAATAACTGCCTTCAACACAACAATTGGCAAATATAAAATGTCATAATAATGAGATAAAAGATTTATTCCTATAAAATATTAATGTAGTGTTCAAATGTTATCAATGAAGTATAAAGCAGAATATAAAACCAAGTTTGTACGTAATTTTGTAAGCTAATAAGATTCCGTAGAAATGGCACAAATAACACTTTATCCCTAATTAATAAGTCACATACTGAGCTAATTAATAATATTAGATCCCTAATTGATGAGTTTGCATACTTGGCTAAATAAATTTTGTTACAGTCAATGGATCCAAAAACGTCCCATTATCAGTACACTATTCATTGTAACAAAACATCCCATTATCAGTACACTATTCATTGTAATAAAACATACCATTATCAGTACACTATTCATTGTAATAAAACATACCATTATCAGTACACTATTCATTGTAATAAAACATCCCATTATCAGTACACTATTCATTGTAATAAAACATCCCATTATCAGTACACTATTCATTGTAATAAAACATACCATTATCAGTACACTATTCATTGTAATAAAACATCCCATTATCAGTACACTATTCATTGTAATAAAACATCCCATTATCAGTACACTATTCATTGTAACAAAACATCCCATTATCAGTACACTATTCATTGTAACAAAACATCCCATTATCAGTAAACTATTCATTGTAATAAAACATCCCATTATCAGTACACTATTCATTGTAATAAAACATACCATTATCAGTACACTATTCATTGTAATAAAAACATCCCATTATCAGTATACTATTCTTGATTTTACCACTATAACCCAAATATTCCTCAAAAAAATGAAAAATATCACAAACGAAAAATACTTCATTGCAAGAATGTTTCAACAACAAAATTAATAAAACTTGAAAAAAGCCACCAAAACAGGATTGTCAATGGAAAATTATGTTCCTGCCCCATGTTTTACTTCCTCTTAAAATTTTCTGCAGAAACAATTGTTCTTTTTTTTATAGCCAAGGTGACCTTTGACCCTTTTGACAACCATACCAATAGGCCTTGTTCTTACCTAATGCAAGCCATCGGCAAAGTTGGGTCAGACATATGACGTATAACTAATGCTAATGTGCCAAGTTTTCATTTTTTCAGTCAAAATAACCATAACCTTTTCATTCCAAGGTCAATGTGGGTCTTGGTCATATCAAGTACAAGTCATCCACAAAGTTGGGGAACTTTATTTTAAACCACTTTCATTCTTTCTGTCAGTCACCTTGACCCTCGAGCTTTTAAGCCCAAAATCGATAAAGTTCTTCCAGAGCTCAAGTACAAAACCTTCAACAGAGTTTGGTAACTGTCAATGGCGGACAAATAAAATTACTGCGTGGAAACAGAAGTAATGGAAGGAAGGACAGACATAACACGATGCTGTGTTTACATACATTTCAATACTACAGCCTTCACTATCACATGCCAGGTTTAACCAACTCATCTCTTAAATCTTTCATGAAATTAAAGATTTTGTCTTCAAGGAATCACAGCTTTTATGCATCAATACAGCAATTTCTTGATTCAACTAACATATATAAAAAAATCTGTGCAAAGAAATGTGACAAAAAGAACAATAGAGCACTATAATAGTTTGTTTCCCTATTACAAATAAAAAATATTCACAAGTGATTTTAAATCTGTGCAGTTAGTCAATTACCTACATTGTTTTTGTCCATTAATTACCTACACTGCTTCAGTCCATTAATTACCTGCACTAATTGTGTCTATTAATTACCTACACTGCTTCTGTCCATTAATTACCTGCCGCATGAAAATCAGCAGTGTTGGGCACTGTGGTCCCTTTCCATAAATCACAGCAGTATAATGCTCTTATAATGCACAATTTAATCACGGACCACATTAAGATGGCAAACCTCATTATAATGATGGCTGTGTCACTGACTCCATGGAATTGATGTAGATTTATTCAATGACCCTATTAAACTGCGTAACCCCTCTTATAAAGCAAGTTTGGTTAATAGCTACAAGAAATTGGGACAATCTTATAATATGGATTTGGTTACTGATACCATTAATTTGGGTAACCCTTAATGATGCAGATTTGGTTGCTGATTCCATTAAATTGGGTAATTCTATAGGATACAGATTTGGTTACTAATCCCATTAAACTGGGACACCCTCTATCATGCAGATTTGGTTACTAATCACATTAAACTGGTTAATCCTCTACGATGCAGATTTGGTTGTTGATCACATTAAATTCATTCAAATGCCACGTAATATATTTTAAATTTTAGTTCCTGAATAATGACACCAAAGTACAATGTAGTTTATACATCATTAAATATGTTGCTATATTTTTACATTACAACAGATTTGTTGGCACATACCTTACTATAACATGGTCTTGATTTAAGGAACATATCTTGATACAAGTCAGCCTCGCTTTTCAGGTGTCACATTTATTGCAATGTGCAAAATGAGCACTGTAATAATCCTTTGTATTTACCTTCAATTAATCAGGTGTACGCATAATGACTGATTGACAGATCTGCCTACATCTCTTTTCCTACCTCCCTCCCTCCCTCTCTCTCTCTCTGAGAAAGACTAAACTGTGTTCTTGGAATTAACTAATGAACCATCCAGAGTAACAATGGATTTGTAATTACCCTTACACACTAAAGCATTCAACTCCGCATAACAATGGACTTGTAATTACCCTTACACATTAAAGCATTCAACTCAGCATAACAATGGATTTGTAATTACCCTTACACACTAAAGCATTCAACTCGGCAAAACAATGGACTTGTAATTACCCTTACACATTAAAGCATTCAACTCAGCATAACAATGGATTTATAGCTACCATGGCGCACTAAAGTGCTAAACCCCATCTAACAATGGATTTATAGCTACCATGGCACATTAAAGTGCTAAACCCCATGCAACAATGGATTTATAGCTACCATGGCACATTAAAGTGCAAAACCCCATATAACTAGATTTATAGCTACCATGGCGAATTAAAGTGCTAAGCCCTATGTAACAATGGATTTATAGCTACCTTGGGGCATTAAAGTGCTAAACCCCATGTAACAATGGATTTATAGCTACCATGGCACACTAAAGTGCTAAACCCCATTTAACAATGGATTTATAGCTACCATGGCACATTAAAGTGCTAAACCCCATGTAACAATGGATTTATAGCTACCATGGTGCACTAAAGCGCTAAACCCCATGTAACAATAGATTTATAGCTACCATGGTGCATTAAAGCGCAAAACCCCATGTAACAATGTATTTGTAGCTACCATGGTGCATTAAAGTGCTAAACCCCATGTAACAATGGATTTATAGCTACCATGGTGCACTAAAGTGCTAAACCCCATGTAACAATGGATTTATAGCTACCATGGCACACTAAAGTGCTAAACCCCATGTAACAATGGATTTATTTATTTACCTTGAGATGTCAAAGCTGCAAATTGCTGACTTTACAAGGGGATATTTCAATTGAGAAATTAGACTGAGGTAGATGAAGTGGAAATTGAGATTTCATAATTTTATTAAAGTATAATTTGCACATATTAATTTTTCTAAATTTTACCCTGCAAATACTACCTTATACACGAGAAAGAATATAATGTTGCAAATCAGCAATTTCATTGATAAATACAATGGTCATATTTGCACTGGCTCCTCAACTCATAATCTAATCTCTGACTTAGGATGCTGATGAAAAATAAATATATTCACCTGTATGGAGCTACATTTTCCTGAATGGCATAACATCAAAGTAAGTACTCATGTGAAAAGTGTTCATTTGGACAGAACTACATTTGTTTTCCTGAATGACACTGTTAAAGTGTTTACCTGCACAGAGCTACAATTGTTTCCAGATTCTGACCTGAGAAAACATTGCTTCTCAAAATGGGCCATCAGGCTAAAGTGCATCTGACATTACTAATTGTAAGTACAACTCATCTGAAGTTAGATTGAAGGATACACAGTGACTCCATTTTTAAGGCTTGTGCTCAGCAGGGTACCTACTATCAGATCAGGCAGGAGAGACTATGATCGTGTCCTTGGGCAAGGCACTTTACTGTCCCTTGCACAATACAACCTTCAACGTGTTGCTGTGCCATACATTATCATAAAGTAAATTCATATGGAATGCAGGCAAATCTTAGAAAATCTTTGTACAAAGATAAACCCATTATTCTTTATTCATTGAGATAGAACTTTTTTAAGATGTACGATCATTAAAAAAAAAATAAGAGAAAGACAAATTTCAATCTTTTTCACTTTTATATCATACTATTCCTCACAGAAATTAGTACATGTAGTACTTAAAGATGCTGGACATCATTATGTCACCAACTTTATGCACATATGTATTTGTCAAGATGTCACGAAACAACAAGTACGATGTACAAAGCATTTGTGGAGATAATACAATGTCATGTGGAAAATATGCAACTATACGACTCAATCAATTAATGTCTTCTTTATTTGATTCATACTTTCCCAAGCGGTTGATCAATGTTTTATTTTCCTTCTTGAGTTTGTCAAGTTCAATCTTCAATTCATCATTTTCCTTCTCAAGAAATGCAGCTCTCATCGTAATCTGGTTTTCCTTGATTCTACGAGCATCTCTTGATCTCTTGGCGGCAACATTGTTTTTATTTCTTCTGCTCCAGTACCTGTCATCCTTTAAATCATCTGGCACGTAAGTCTGGAAAAAATATTTAAAATCCTTAGAACAACTCAATATACATCAAATAATTCACCGTTACAAAATGTTGTTTGGTAGATAGTGACCTTGTCCTATTTACACTTGGGGTATGGTCATGGATTCCATACAGTTGTTTCCTGCCAGTTCTGGGGGCCCCAAGTGGTCTAAAGCGCTCTCCGTTACGGATCACTGCCATCTCACCCGTCTGTGTCAGTTTGAGTCTCGAATTCAGCCAATTTGGGTATGTGAGAAAGCTTGCCAGTAGGTTCTCGTGGGTCGGTGTTTCTTTCTGGGGTTTTCTTGGGTTCTTCCTCCACCATTAATACTGGCCACCATGTATAGCCTATCGTGTGCTGAAAAATGGTATTAAACCCCACAACAACAACATGCCAGTTCTATCATTTTAATTTTTTTTTACTTCATTTAAGCTTTTAGCCAAGATGAATCAACTGTTTGTGGTTTCACATGTTTATACACTTTTAAGCATGCATGACAATACATACACAAACTTTCTTTTCAAATATTTCTGTATCATTGATCTCACCAAAAAGCCATGACACACTGTATTCACTCCTGTATCAGGTGACCTCACCAAAAACAACATACTTCAGGTGGTCTCACCAACAAGCACTGGCACACTTTACACATTATCTGGTGATCTCCCCAAAAAGCAATACACTTAAGGTAATCCCACCAAAAATAAAACACTTCAGGTGGTCTCACCAAAAAGCAATGGCAGACTTTTAAGTTTATATGAACTACATTATAATGAACAGGTACATACATTAAATACCAACTTTTTCAGGTTAAAAAAGAGAATTTTGCCTGTCAACAAGAACCCTTCTGAGGTAAGTATATACTGCTGTGGGTTTTTTTTACAAGTCCATCACAAGAGTTACACAACTACTCTTTCGACATCAGTATCGAATGACACCTCTGATGGAAATGTGATAACTGTATCTCTCCAAACCTACGCAGGGAGGCAAATATAGCACATACCTTTTTAGATTTTTTTATGAGTGGCTGTGGTTTCAACTCCTCAGGATTGAATCTGTGATTTTGGGGATCAAAATTCTCTTGACCTGCAAATAATAAACAAAATGGTAAGAGCCTGGAGAAAAAAAACAGAAATTAAGTTAATTTCTGCCTCCCACCTTAGTGTCAAAATGAGATACTGAAATCTTAATGTGCACTTTAAGACTAACCTGTCAAGTTACTGCAGAAATATATGGCCTATTTCAAAGGGCTACATGTGTTACATGACAGGTAATGAAAGGACTACATGTGTTACATGACAAACAATCAAAGGGCTAAATCTGTTATATGACAGGCAATCAAAGGACTACATGTGTTATATGACAGACAGTCAAAGGGCTACATGTGTTATATGACAGGCAGTCAAAGGGCTAAATGTATTACATGACAGGCAATCAAAGAGCTACATGTATTACATGACAGGCAATCAAAGGGCTACATATTTTACATGACAGGCAATCAAAAGGCTACATGTGTTACATGACAGACAATCAAAGGACTACATGTGTTACATGACAAGCAATCAAGAAGCTACATGTGTTACATGACAGGCAATCAAAGGGCTACATTATGTTACATGACACAGTCAAAGGGCTACATATGTTACATGACAGGCAATCAAAAGGCTACATGTGTTACATGACAGACAGTCAACAGGCTACATGTGTTATATGACAGGCAATCAAAAGCTTACATGCGTTACATGACAGACAGTCAAAAGGCTACAAGTTTCATGGTTTTATCATGACTTATATTGCGTGTTTCATAAGGTCATTAATTATTATTGTTGTTGTTGCTGTTTTTATTATCAAAACATAATGAAGAAGAATCCTAGCTTTTAGATACATATTGGTTGAAATAGTGTATAGTTTGATAAATAAATGATGTTGAGTCAAAGTTACTTATTTTTTCTCTTTTTTTTAATGGTTACTATATGACATCCATTCACACATGAAGTGCCCTGATCTTGAAACATTGTCCAACCATGCTCCAAGTGCCCTGGTCAGCACCCCCGTCATTTGAAATTCTAGCTGGAACGCTGCTGTAAGATTTGGGGCTGGCTGACTTGTATGAACAAGCCATACGGTACTGTAAGATTTGGGACTGGCTGACTGTATGAACAAGCCATAGAGTACTGCAAGATTTGGGACTGGCTGACTGTATGAACAAGCCATACAGTACTATAAGATTTGGGTCTGGCTGACTATGAACAAGCCATACAGTACTATAAGATTTGGGACTGGCTGACTGTATGAACAAGCCATACAGTACTGTAAGATTTGGGACTGGCTGACTGTATGAACAAGCCATACAGTACTAAAAGATTTGGGACTGGCTGACTGTTTGAACAAGCCATAAAGTACTATAAGATTTGGGACTGGCTGACTGTATGAACAAGCCATACAGTACTATAAGATTTGGGACTGGCTGACTGTATGAACAAGCCATACAAGCCAGAAATAGTGTGTAAAAGGTTTATTATCATTTTAGGGAAGAGTTCGAGTACGACTTCGAATATAATATGATTGTGGCTTGGCTTCTGAAATTTAACAATTTCACAAGTTTCTTGAAGTGTTATGCTAAAATAAACATTATCGGAAATGTTACTTGTTACTGATCCATGAGTAAAGCCAGTAAGTCGTCTTAGTAATTGTCTTCAGTTAATTCTGTATACCATCGTTGCTTCTTTAACTGCATACACAAACAAGCAGCAGACAATGTGGTGGTTGCTAAAAGATTCTCACAATTTAATTAACATCAAAAAATGAAAGCCGCCAACATGTTTGCTGGGCTTGGCGGTGTTATTAGATGCAATCAGTTGACCAGAAAATAATATCCGCTTTATTAGCTGGAAATTGAAAGGTTATGAAATTGTACATGCATTCATCTTTACATTTTTTTTTTTAAAGTGACTCGTGACCATTGCAGGCCTACTGCACTTAGTTCTCTGGTTTTACATGGGTATGGTGTTTGTTTATGAACTCGTTATTAATATCCTATTTTTTAAAAAAATATTTTACCGTTATGGAAAAGCAAGTTTACAAACGCAAATCATTCTTTGCACTTTGCACCATGATTAATAGTAGTTTTCACACGTTTCTTTCGATATTCACAAAATCTGAAGTAAAAGTTATATGCCTGCTGAAAGCATGTGCTGATTGGTAATTATTCTTGTTGTAGTCGTTCAAACAAATAGGCATACAAGCGTTAATTATTGGAAATTCGCAATGGAAAAGTGTACACAGAAACGCATATAAGAAAATTTTAGCAGTATGAAATTTGTAAAGACACCGTTCATAGACACTGGAATGTAATGAACCATACACGTGCTTCGTCTTTCTTAACCTAATTTTGCTGTTAATTTTTCCCATTGAATTCAGACACATAATGTGTGACAAAATTAATGAATAGTTTAAATATGGATGCAATTTTTGCGATGGAATTACATATTTTATTGATTAATTTCAAGCCCCGGTGGTACGATATCAGACAGCAAGTAAACAGTGTTGATACTCTATTCATGCTATATATTAGATGTTGAATTCAGATACAATGATCAGGGGAAAAAAATACTGAATATTGTAAATCTGTGTGCAATTTTTCAATGGAATTACATGCACGATAGTAAACAGTACTGATACACTATTCATCATATACATTGGACATGAATACACGTGTATGTGCCATCGAGTTGTTCTCTCAGAAAAGTAAAATACTGTAAAATCCCACAATAGCGCGACCCCAATATTACTGCGATCCAATTTTGTGGACCCCAATTATCGCATTACGGCGGGGTTCCACTCTGTTTCATTGAACCATTCACACGATGGTAAACACTAAGTGAGGTAATTCTGAAACCTGACAATGGGGTACAAACACTGATCTATTAACCTGGTATAACTGCCGTGTACATTTCCTCTTGCTGTTTTATTTTCAGTTTGGAGCAGTCAGCCTTGCATGAAGTCTCTTCCTTTGCTGTGTCTGGAGGCACATCTTTTTCTCTCTCAGTGGGTCCTTTGGAATTCTTATAGCCTGCAAATTATATCTGACGTGTTATTTTTGAAAGTAAACCAATTAACTTGCAATGTTCTGCTTTCTGTACGATAATAAATTGAAAATAAACCAATTAATCTGCAATGTTTGGCTTTCTGTATGTTATTACTTTCATTCATCCAACTTCATGTAATACAATTCAACTAGAGAAAATGAACAAATGTCAAATAATACAATTCAACTAGAGGAAATGAACAAATGTCAAATAATACAATTCAACTAGAGAAAATGAACAAATGTCAAATAATACAATTCATCTAGAGAAAATGAACAAATGTCAAATAATACAATTCAACAAATGTCAATTTAATTCAAAAACAGGGAATAAACAAATGTCTAGTAATATAAGGCTCAGCATGTAGCCAAATGAACTAATCAGTAATGTTACAAACCAGTTGTTTCAAGCAAGGGCTGCCAGCCCAAGCATACAGTGCATGGTTTTGACATCCCACACATGCAATAACTCTATCGACATATTAGTTTTTCGTGTAGAAGACTGGAATGTGCATCTTACAAAACCACCTGACTGAAGACTGATTGGGGATGGCATTACAAAAAGAAATCCAGTGCAATCTTAAAAGCTGACTTTCAAAATAAGATATAAGCGACTTGATCAGACCAGTAACTATGCAAAAGAAAACGTCTTTTTTCTTCAAAAGATTGATAGGAAGCAAAATTCTGAAAAAAAAGGCCACTGATGAAGTCTTCTTCAAGAAATGTATGAAAGACCAAGTAGCTCAGAAGAGTGAAGTGACATCAAAGGTAGCGACTGTGTACCACTGCAGTCAGTTAGAAACAATAAAAAGACTGAGAATCTGCCTACATTGGTCGTGACAATCTCCAAGTGTTCAATTTGAGTGTTGTCAATGGTCCATATGACTGGGAGCTATAATTCATATGAATGGGTGCTATAATTGGCATGACTAGGTCCAGTCATTAGATGACAAACATTGTACTGGATATATTGGGATAACAGATCAGTAAGTCTGGACCTGGTGGCTGAGACCATGCCAGAGTGTAAATGCTTCTGGGCTTGCTGATTTGGTACCAAAGTCCAGTACCAGCTAGTGAGTGAAGATCACCACAGCCATTAGCAGGATCAACATGTAGTAATGAAATCTCCACAACTGGGCAAAGTGGACCGCTGTATCATTCCCATGTTGATCCTCTAATCTGTGTTGGTGTGCTCTTGTAACACTACCAGTGATTGCAGCGCTGCAACTGTGTGGGAAGCCCATTGTCACAAATATTGCCAAGTCTTTTTCTAACTGAGATGGTGTATCCAACAATGATAGTGTTGCAAAGTAATGTTCTTACGACATCCCAAACATCTTTCACATTTACTACATTTAAACCTGCCAACAGTTGCTGATACCTGTAATTAAATATTTAACCCAGCCAACAGTTGTTGATACCTGTAATTACACATTGAACACTGCCAAGAGCTGTTGATACCTGTAATTACACATTTAACACTGCCAAGAGTTGTTGATACCTATACTTAAACATTTAACTCTGCCAAGAGTTGTTGATACCTGTAATTACACACTGAATACTGTCAAGAGTTGTTGATACCTGTAATTACACATTGAACACTGCCAAGAATTGTTGATACCTATAATTACACATTTAACACTGCCAAGAGTTGTTGATACCAGTAATTACACATTTAACACTGCCATGAGTTGTTGATACCTGTAATTACACATTTAACACTGCCAAGAGTTGCTGATACCAGTAATTACACATTTAACACTGCCAAGAGTTGTTGATACCTGTAATTACACATTTAACACTGCCAAGAGTTGTTGATACCTGTAATTACAAAGAACAAAGTGCATATACTGGTCAAGCATCACATGGAGCTTACTGTCAAGTGGCTGATAGGAATTTAGATAATGCTAGACAAAATGACTTAATACTAGTAATAAATAATCATTTACTTGAAAAAATTGGCAAAATGTGTATTGAGATGAATTTTAAATGGTATAAATCACAGGGCAGGCAATCAAGAGAGCAAAAGTAATGTACATTTCCAGTTGACCAACTCTCCCCATTTCTCACTGCCAACCGTAGCACCTTTCCCCCATCCATGGTAAAATAAAAAATAAACAATATAATGTTCAAAAATTGAAAAACAACCTATCCTAATTTAAAACCAATACAACAGGAAACATTTTTTAATGGCCGTATCAAAGTTGGACAAATGAACTCGGCAAAATATTTATTTATGATGATCACAGCAAATTTAAGTGAAAAACAAGGAGTGTTTATAAAACTCTTAAGGGTTGTGCAAACATCAAAACAAATGGATGACATTTGTGAAGCCTCTTGTAAAAGCAAGATGAGCAAACACAAGCTGAAGTAGTATCTAGCAAATGTGTGATTTGGATTTTTAACGTATCTTTAACAATTTTTAAGTCATATCGATACGATGTCTGCATGTGGCAATTTATAGTGATGACTAGCACTGGGGCATCATGTCACAGACATGTAGCACGATGTCCCATCCAGTCACATTATCTGGACACCAGGCCTACCAGTCCTAACACTAACCTCTTAATGCAGAGCTACAAGTGAGGCAGCTATTAGTACCATTTTTGTAAGTCTCGGTCGGGTATTGAACCCAAGGCCTCCTGCGGTTGAGGTGCATGCTCTAACCACTAGGTCATCGGAGCGGTCTATCTAGCAAATGATGGAATTTGTTGCAAATCCTATCTCCAAAGGGAGACCACTCATCTGATATCTGTCTTGACAAGCTGAGATTTTAGCACTTTTGTTGCTAAAAGAAACCAGATATGTTAGATTTATGAGTCTGTACTCCTGATGTAATGCAATTCAGAAAAATACATTCTATTTGATGAACTATTCAACTAACCTGTCCACATACATGAGGATAACTCTCTTTAACCTTTACATGTACATGGCAGGCAGTTCCACAGTTTCACCATTTTAATGGAAACCATTCAGATATCTTTACTTTTGTCTGTGATTCTAGGCCTTCGACTAAAAACCTGAAAGACATGAAACCAACAATTTAAGTAAAATCAACTAATTATTTACTTTTCTAATTTACAGTGTAAATATATGAAACAGTATTGTAAATTAAATCCAAAATGCTCTATCACAGGTCCAAAAGTATAGAAATGTTTGGAATCAATTCCAACAGTCTCGAATGTCCTAACTCACCACAACAATATAATCAAGAAATTCTCTGAATGAGCTCTCAGTAATTCCAATGTGGAATTTTTAACTGAAAGAATTCAATGTGCACTTTGTAATTCCATTGAAATAAATAACAAATAATTGCTTTAAAATTATATCTGAACACAACTGCAAACTCTGATCATGAATTCACAAAGAATGTTAAATTGGAATGAAGACTTTATTTACAATAACCTCTATTTACTTATAAACTGTCACCTGATGCAACAGAATTTTCTGGAAAGGTTGTCATTTCTAATTGGAAAAATTCATCAAATTAAACAAATTTATTCTGAACTTAAAAAGCAGTCAACATCTTAAAAGAGCTTCATGAACAATGAGTTAAGAACTCGATATATATATATATATATATATATATATATATATATATATATATATATATATATATATATATATATAAAACATGCCACAAAGCATCAACCCCTCCAGGTGCCTACTTCCATGATCTGAAACCCTATTTATATCATACCCTGATACACACTACATCATCCTGCCACATACCATGATATCTTTCTGCCCCAAAAAACCATATCATCGTACCACATATCCTGCTACATTAAACATGATTAACTTCTCAGTCCCTGAATTTTGGAGCTGGCATACAAGGTAAACAATGACAGACATATATGAACACACGGCCCAATGGACACTTTTTTCTAATATGCTCCCTGCAAGAAAACACCCTATAAAATCAAAAGCAATTCCCCATGGCCAAATTAGATGTTAATTTTACCCTTAAGCAGCAGAGGGGGCGAATCGGACATTTTGTCCAATCGTTATTTTGCTTAATTAATACTTTCTGCACTCAACGATCTAGTGTCGTCAGCGCCTGGTAAAAAAAAAACGACGACGGTCCATCCTACACGATGGTGACGTCATTTGGTTTAATTAACACCTTCTGCGCGTTGATCCCCAGCGTCGTCAGCGTCCGGTAAGCACATCGACGACCGCGTCGATGTCATTGCCCCCTCTGCTGCTATGATCTTACAAACAGAGTGATCACTAACTCCTCCTCTTGCAGATCAATTAGGTTATTTGACTGATCGGTAAGTCTGAAATTAATTCTCGTTAAAAACCGATCATGGCATCGCATATAGACCGGATTAATCGGACTCTCAATGATCAAAAATCCCGGAGGGGCTGTTGGTGAAAACGAATAAAGGATATACCCCTGTTGAGCTTGATTTGATTGCTTGGTATCCACCTGATAACTCCCTTCGATAACATCACACACTAGATTGATCGCTATCACTGATGCGATATTTACGTTGTATGGAGCAATATGCCTACCACCATCTCCGTTATCGTGTCTGAGGATAGTTGATGGGGGGGTGTCCGCGGGTGGATTCTCAGGCCATCCTAGTATGGTTCTTATTGAACTGTTATAAATATCAACCATATACCCCGGTGTGCTTATTTCAATCGTCGACGATAACGTCGGTTCATGAACCGTAATAGCGATTTTTGATTCCTTTCCTGTGATCGATTTTATCCTGCGTTGAAATTCTTTATTGATTTGCTCTATTTGGTATGACCCAGTTGGTATTGTAACCTCCTCCCAGTTTGGGGTCCCATCGGGTTTATTTGTCCGTGCAAAAACCAGCGAGTTATTAGGTTGTTGTCCGTTAAATGCGTCCGCTCGGATATTAGGCCAACTGTGATATACTCGCAATTTTGCCAGCGCTATTTCCTTTACTGGAACCGGTGATGGGAAGTTCACACTGAATTCGGGTTTCGTTGATGTTATCGATATCATACTTGTTTGTACCGGAGTGGTGTTCTCCGCGATCCGCTGAAGTAATTGAGACCCTTCGGGGTTCAGCGACATTATTATTATTCGTTGTTTTTAGTGTCTAATTTTAACAACCAGGTGGTTTCGGCTTCCAGTTGAAAATCCTCGATTTTTGACATCGCGGAGCTATATAACTGGACCATCGTGGAGAATTCAACATCGGATACGAACAAATTATCAATCGATAACGAGATCAACCCGGATAATTTCGAGTATGCGTCGGATACTATTTGATGTTTTACTGTATACTCGTTGAGTTTTTTCTGAAAACACGATGATATCTTCCTAGTGATTGCGTTGGCGACTCCAGCAACTGTTGTCATTGCGGAGACAGCGATTGGAACAGCGATCGGGGTTATCGTGGTCACCGTGGATAAAATAACACCGGCGCCAGCTACTATACCCGACACCGAGTACACGACCGCGTCGATGGCGGTTATTTTACGACGGTATTTTTTTATTTTTACACGGTATTGTTCGGAAAGCGTTTTCAAGTTCGCGGAAAATTCTTTTGCGGTATCGAATCGATATTGATGTGACGTCGGTGATACCTCTGATTCAACTTCCTTGGTGGTCATTTTTATTTTAAAAGAGCTAGTGTTTTTAATTACTTAGATTCGCTGCAAATTCCACATACCATGTAATGTTTGCCCGGGCTAGATTTCTATCAACGGTATAAATTGTAAACTGTTCAGTTGCGTTCTTGTCTATAATTGTTGATATTGTATTGTTAAACCCGGATGAACTCGACGATAATATATTAAACTGCATCATTGAAATCAGTGTCAATCGATAAATGCCCTTAACAGTTGCGGTGATATTTACTGTATTCTGTGTAGGAGTCCAATCGAATGATCCATGCCGAATTGTGTATACTGTGTTGATGATGTTCTCATGAGGGATTTTTATTTTTTCAAATTGCTCTGCTACTCTCGGTAGCCCGTCTTTAATCGCTTCAACATCAGTTCTGATTATTCCTATTTCCTGCCAATGCGCGTCTATATTATTCTTGTTCGCTGCAACATTAGTTTTGATTGTTTCTATTTCCCGTGTATTCTCGGTCATACTTTTTTTGTTCGCTGCAACATCAAGTTTGATTGTTCCTATTTCATATGTATGCACGTCTATGCTTTTTTTGTTCGCTGCAACATCAGTTTTGATTATTCCTATTCCCCGCCAATACGCGTCTACATTTTTTTTGTTCGCTTCAACATCAGTTTTGATTGTTCCTATTTCCTGTGTATGCGCGTCCACACTCTTTTTGTTCGCTTCAATATCAGTTTTGATTATTCCTATTTCTTGTGTATGCGTGTCCATATTATTTATGATCGTTGTAACATCAGTTTTGATTGTTTCTATTTTCCGTCCATGCGAGTCTACATTATTTATGATCGTTGCAACATTAGCGCCGATTATTTCTATTTCCCGCTCATGTACTACTACACCATTTCTGTTCTCTGCAACATCAAGTTTGATTGTTTTTATTTCCTGTCCATACGCAGTGATATCATTTATAGTTGTTGTAATCTCATCCGGTCTGGTATTTTTTTTACCAAAGAATTTATCAAAGTTGTCATCGATCCTGTTAACATTTTTCCGTAACGAGACAAATTGGCCCGACAGCGTTGCAAAATCCAAAATAGCACCCATTATTGCTGCAAGATTTGGTTCGGTTACCGCCGGGGTCCCGAAAAAACTAGCGGTAGTGAGTTGTATATCGGTGATAGATTTTTTCACCTCGGTGGCAGATTTTTTCACCTGCGCGTCAAGTTCGGTCACCGATCTATCCAACCTTATAAAACCGTCTTTGACTAATGTTACCGCCGATATATGTTCACCCGGTTTGAGTCGTCCGTCGCCGGTATACAGCGCGATAGTGCCCTCGGCGGCGTCACGCTGTCGTGTTAAAACGTCATTCAGCGACACATTACCGGATTTCAATTTACCCTGGCGGTCTTGAAATACAACTATTTCATCTGGGTCAACACTGGTTAAGTTCAACGTATCAGCGATTTCATCCTCAATTAGTTTTTTTATGTCATCGGTGGCGGCTGTTTCCGTGGATTCTTTCAGCGCCGAAACCGATCGTCCCCAAATATCAATCATTATTATTGTAAATGTTATTCTCTAAAATCCGTTGAGCTTCTACAACCCCACTAGTGTATTCGTTTACAACCACATGAGGTGGTTTCCGCGATGATGAAATCGCCGCAAGTACGTTCAATACCTCACGGCCACATATCGGTGGGTCACTTAATCGCTGTGTTGGCAGCGTGGAATAAAAAACCCGGGCTGAACACGCCCGGATATACCGCATGAATTCGTTTGGTGGGGTTAACCCGTATGAATCAAAATAGACGATTGCACGCGGATCAATCGCGTACGCAACCCAATGAGTTCCCGCTCCGGAGGACCCATCGAGGTTAATTATGCCTGTTTCAGTATTCCTTGGGGCCGCCGGTAATTGATTCCTCATAAAAACACCTCTGAAGTTTTTTATCGCTAGCGCGTTTGCGGCGCCTATTAAATCAAAATTAGACATGGGAGTCATAGACTCCCGAGTCAATAAACGGTTCCTGGTAGTCTTAGACCCTTTCCCGAGTACCATGAATACGGGGTTCCCGGTAGTCTTAGACCCTTTCCGGCCACGGGTCGTTTTTTTTTGTAGCCTTTCCCGGTTGCCTTCTTCAATGCCATTCCCGCCGCGGTACCAACGGCTCCTAACGCCGCCGCCTTAGCCACTGCTGGTGCGGCCGCGGCAATCAACGCTGGAATCGCGGCTAACAGCGGAAATATCCCACCGGTCTTTTCCATGTTTTTAATTGCTGCGGCTGAAAAATCTATTTGAACACCCTTTTTATTCTTCATCGCATCATTGAAATGTTTTATTTGACGCGCCGTCAACGATATCTTATGATTACCACCTGCCATCTGTGACGGCTTCAGCGTTATTGTGGTCCCGCATTGTTTAGCCGACTTTGATCGTAATTTCTTGACTTGACCATCAGTCAACTCTACACTGACGACACTATACGACATTTTATTGTAAACGCGTTTGTGTTTTCAATTACATGTTTTCCACTGGCGCATCAACGATTCTCATTCGTCCACCAACGCCTTCTAGCAGCATTGATTTATCGCTGAGAATGACAGCAACCGCTCTATAATTAACACCACCCGGGGCTATACGAGCTCGGAAGTGTATATCAACGACGGATTGTCTCGTTAAATCAAGGTGTTCCAACGAAAAATAATAAATCGGATACAGCTTTTTAAAATCAAGTTGTGATATTTGCAAACCAGTGTCGACGTTTTGATCACGACCCATATACGACAGCAATCGATGGTACACACGTGCGACATGGTTGTTGCCGTAATTAAGCTGTATATCCTCGGATGGTTCCTGTTGTCCGTTTATTCTCAGCGAAACATCCCTGACTCCTAATTGATCAAATATCATATGGCTGTGTTCTTGACTACCCAATCGTTCCCTATTCTGCAGCGCTATGAATATATGACGCGGGGCTGAAACACCTTGTTTTGATGCCAGGTGCCATGTAAACGTATCGGCGACGTTATCCTCTTTAGCATCAGTTGTTACCGCTAGCCAACTCAACAACGATTTCCCTCCCTGTTCCATAAATGCTAACAATCGTGCTTCCGTGGTAACTGATGGAGTCAGCACCGGCATCCACAATGCCATTTTAGTTAAAATGACTTTACCGGCAGCGACGCCAGCAGCACGCCATATTGCATTGTTATCATCGCCCCTTCGCGTCAGCGCGATTGTATGCTTAGCCCCATAGACAACTTTTCTGACATTTCTGCAGAATCCAAATATGTGATGGAGTGGAATCGCGCATGAAAACTGTCGGCGTGGTCCTTGCAACATTCCTACTCGTGCTGCGAATCCTAGATTGTAATCATTGTTGGTGCTTTTTATAATATTGAAATTAGCGCCTGGTCTTGCTCTGCGGTCTGGATTGGCTGCTTCAGCCTGTGGGTCAGTTGCGGTATTTCTTTCCGCCAGCACGTTGATGTACTGAATATGGTCAGCGTTATCGGTGGAGTCCTTTGCGAACATTATAGATGGGCCCGCCGATCTTGTATAATCATCCGAGTATCTCGCCAACCCAATTATCGTCGTTGCAACATCAACCTCGCGTTCTATTGATTCAATTTCTCGCCCGTCAATAAGATATCTGGCGCTCTCAAATAACGCCATGATACCGTTGTTGACGAAGCCAACTCGAACACGATGGTCATCTGCGTATGGTGCATTATCGGCGGCATTTGTCACGAGTTCTCCCTCGATTTCGATAAACGCTTCACACGGCAAAAAATATTTACTGGTATCTTGGACTTGAAGTTCAATTCGCGATCGTAGGTCAGGTTGCGCTGCATAATAAGAATAATATTGATAATCACGGACAGAATCATCCCTGCGCACTGGGGCGTCCATATCAAACGCGGGGTCAGCGGTTCGCGCAAACATTTTATTATTATTCATGTCGGTGTTTTCAATTGAAATCCATCAACGTCGTTTTCGTCGTAGACCACTCCCCGCTATCGCGTTCATGAGCGCGTTGGTTGCCGCATCGGCTGATGGCGAAGTCGCCAACGACTCTAGTTTTTCTTCCACGGCGTTATTTATTACTTTACTGACATTCGCAGGCATCACTGTCGTTGATGGCATCACCGGTGGTTTTTGTTTTTTTCTCCTCACCAACGACATTAGTTTGTCCCGCGCGGCTGAAAGCGCCTTTCCGGCAACATCTCCAATAGCACTAATACCCTTATCACGAATAACATCAATAGCCTTCATTCCTAATTGTTTGGCTAACGGCGCTACTTTTGGAGCCATTCTTGTAAATAACCCCGCAATGGTGCTACCGAGACCATCTCCATAGTACGCGCGGTAAACAGGCAATCGCGAGTTTACCACGTAGACGAGTACTGGTTTATCATGGTTGTAGTGTATGATCATCCTTATTAAAAACACCAGTTTTCCAATTAATCATCCACGAGTTCGTCTATGAGCGTTCGATATGCATTAATGTCCATAATACCGCCTGCAAATAACCGCTTGCAAATATCAGCGGCCTCATTGATTATTTCCGGAGAGTTATTTCCGGCTCGTTTTCCTCCGATTAGTACCTCTAGCCGTGATATATCACTGAGAACACTACCAGGACAGGTAACGCCGTAGGATTCTTTACCAACAGAGTATCCTTTTCCTTTTTTTGGTGTTATACTCTTAACTTCCTTGTGGAATGCGTCGTAATCGGATTTACTACGATGTGGTAATGCATCTTTATGTTTACTTGCTAAATACACTATTCTTGCCCAGTCCTTTAACGACTTTATATTTTTCTCGTAACCGCTATTGATATGCTTCTTATCTCGTATGCTCTTAGCAAAATTGTTGGCAGTAAAATTAATTAATTCTTCCCTGCTGCTGAAGCCTCTAATTTCATCTATTGTGCTCTTCTTGAGTACAATACGGGGTATATTCCCCTCTTTTTCTTCCGGTATTTCTTCTTCTGGTATTTCCTCTTCTGGTATTTCTTCTTCCGGTTCTTTCGCAGTAGCACCTAGTTCTTCTTCATCGGCCATTGTAACATAGGGTTCTTGTGGTTCGGTTATAGCGAGTGGTGGCGGCCTCCGTGTTGTAGCAGCCGCTATTTTTGCAGGAAGTGTTTCTAAAGACCTTTTTGTTTGTTCGGTCTGAGCCGCTATCTTTTCAAGCGCACCGAGAACGGGTACAGTTGCCGCCGTAACATCTTTGGTCGCTTTAGTTACCGGGGCAAAGAGTTGTTCGCTTCCAACAGTAAAATCGGTTTGCATTTGTTGCCGCGTTTGAAGTTGCTCTCGGACCCTGTCTCGTAACGGTATGAACTTTTTAAGCGCCGCTAGCCGCTCTCTGGCTAGCCGAGTAGTAAGTGATTCGCCTACCATTATTGCAATTGCGAAGCAATTTCTAATTTCTCGCCGGAGTTTTCGTCTATAATCCTTCTAATGTTTTTGATTTTACTAGAAATCTCCCGGCGTCGTTCATAAACACGTCCGAGTTTTTTTCGTATTATTTCAACGGCAGTGAATAGTCCAATGAATGCATTTGCGTCATTGTGGTACAAGTTTTCATTAATCGTATGTTGCAATCGTTTTATAAAAAAGTACTCGCGGGCCAGGGTAAAACGCCCCCGTTTCGACTGTTCGTTAATAATCTCATAATCGGATAATATTTTTTCACTGTCGAGACCATCAGATAATTCAATTCCTTGATTTTTTAATTTTGAAATCTCAGTTAATATATTATTGATGTCTTCGATATTCATTATTCTTATAAAACATCTTGTTTTTAAATAAAAAAAATGAAACCCCGTGTATCAATTCCGAAGGTGTTCATACTTTGTTTTCTTCCGGAATGGACAATTTATTGTCAGCGCCGGTGGCCTTGTCAGCGCCTATGGCGCTGGTGACTTCGTATCTACATATGAAAATCGAATTCTATACCCGGTCTTTTTTGAGATTGCTGTTTGATATACTCGTTCTGCAACAAATCGTATTGAGGTGATACAAATGTCAAAATATTTTCCTGCTTCATTCATCGACTGAAATATTTTTTCCTCGTGAGTTGTTGTATCAAATGACCTTACGGGTTTTGCTTTCTTTGGGTATTTACCGGTTTGGCCTTTTTTACTATTTTCACTCTGAGAGACAGTTTGCAGGTTTGTAAGAGAATTATCAGTCTTATTACTATTAATATGATCAATCACAAGTCCATTCTCGATTAATCCGTGGAAACATTCATAGATGATTCTGTGACAGAGATATTTTTTCCCTCCAGCAGTAAACATCAAATACCCGTGATTATTTACGGTGCCAACTGGTTTCTTCAGTCTACGATTTCTAACAATACCGTCGCGAGACGCCTCGTAATTGACGAGCACAGGATGCGGCTGAAATTCTTGGTCCATTTGTATAATAATACTACTTGTCTAATTTATTATTTGGTTTAATTATGAATCTTTCAACGTAGTCTTGAGGGGTTTTGATGACGAAGTCTGCGGTGGGGTCAATGACGGCGTTTTTAATTCGCTTGTCATAATAGCGTTTTAGTTCCCTGTATCGCTTTCCGCCACAATTAATACACAACTGCGATTTTCCTCTTACACCGACGTGGCAAACCAAGCACGGGAGGGGGCCAAGAGAACCATTACGAACGCTTTGTAAATGATATCCGCAGAATTCACCTCTACATGATTTATTGCACGGGGTTATTGACCCAATCATCAACCATTTACAGTGATTCATTATACTATATTCTTTCATTTAAATACTTGTTTTAATTATATGGATGAATTCGAGAGATTGGCAGTAATTAAACCCCGGAAAAATATTAAGTTCAATCTCGATAGAGTCCTCAAGGACACACCAAAAGCGTTAATAAACGATAGAACCCTGTTAAATAAAATACGCGATTGTATCAATGAATTCAAGCGTGATGGCGCATCTCACAGTTGGTCAACATTTCGAATTGATGGTATTGTTGATGCTACCATGAACGACAACCGCGCAGCAACGATAATATCACAACTTGACGGTAAAAGATATTTCTTCAGAGTAAAATTCATTGTCCGGGTGAAATCAGGCGATTGGATCATACGTGATAAATTTGAACCGGTTCTCAGCGACAAGAAAACAGTCATTGTCAGCCGCGACTCCAAGCCGGGGTTGTTAACCGGAATTGACAGACCATACTATGAACGAGCGTATCCTGAAACAGCAGTTGTTTATGGAATATACCCGTTAAATAAGAAACCTGATATCGGAAAACTGAAACCGATGAAACAGTCAACCGGGATAAATTGTGTAGCAGAACGAATAATAGAGCATTTTACAAATGCGTGTCGAGGAAACAAATTGACTGATTTACGACGTAGCAAAATCAACCAGTGGGAACTAACCGTAAAAGAGCGTGGAGCGACCATCAGCGACATAGCGAGATTAGAAACATCGCTGAGATTTCCAATAACCGTTACAACAATAACCGGTGAAGTATTATACGAATCAAAGTATAAATCGAAGGGAGCCCCAATCAAAATTATTGATCATAACGAACACGCATGGACGCCCGTGATCACAATATTTCCACGGGATAGAACAGTAAAGTATATACCCGAAGAATTCCTGGGAGAACAATTCTCCAAGGATGGTTTTCTCGCGGAGAGGAAACTATTTGATGCTATTGCCTACTTGTGTAAAAACGACCCTGTATCAGTGTGGTTACTTCGCAGCGCTGAAAACGATGCGGATACCTTTGATCAGTTTGTAAGACCAAACGGCGAATTATATCGTACTGAAGCATTTCACAACAGGATGAAAAAAACCGCCATGGAATTTGAAGAGCATGATGAACAACTGCTAACAAATTGTTTTACGATTCCATCGGTTGTAGCTCATGTTGCAGCAAGGAAAAATGCGTGGAGACCAACGCGCAAGGAATTTTTACCAGATGTACAATCCAGTTGTTTGGAATACTATCACGGTGGACTATGGAACACTGAATACAACCGCGACGCTATGATCTCGGTTGATATGGTTGCCTGTTATCCAGCGAGTTTTCTCGGGTATGGATCCGCCGCTGAGTATTTCAAACGATTTGGACACCCCAGACATGAAATGACTCGTGTTGCTATTAATGGACCACTGCCTGATTTTGATTTAACCGGATTCGCTCGCATAGTATCATTTGAATTCGCGGCAGGACTCCATCGCTGTTGCTATATTTGGATCGGTAGACACATAGCTGAAAAGAAGTGGTTGCCAATAGCGCTGCTACGGTATATGATTGATTGTAGCATGCTAGTTTCGTTGATTGTCAGTGACGCGATTATATCATACCGGGCGCAGACTGAAGTCTGGTTACCAGAACCGGAGCGTCTAGATAGCATAATTGATGAATCCAGAAAACACATTGATGCCGACGAGGAATATATCATCGAATGGTCCAGGAGGATATTCAACCAACGAAACCACGAGGCAAAAGATCTCGGTAGAAGAATAATTGGTAAGTTTACACAAGGTGGAAAAAACTGCGACTACAAACGATATTGCTCACGGCTGATTATAGATGACGCAGAATATGATTTCGTAATCAAGGACGCAGTGGCAAAAAATAGATACGTGAACTGCAAAACAGCTTTCTTGTCCAATGGAACGAGGTTGGGTACAGTTGTTACCTACAGCGATGGAGACAGCCCGGCGTATCCACATTTGAGGGCGTCTATGCTGGGTTATGCCGCTATCAATTTATTCTCGATGATAAATTTCCCGACACCGCGGTTAGAGTAGCCGTTGATTCGTTTTATATAGACGTAGCGTATAAGGGAAACGTAGCCGAGTTTACTAGTCCGGACGAGAGTTGGGGTACATGGAGAATTAAAGAAGAAATACGACGCGATTATTCCCCGTCAGCAAATGTCATCGTTGAGAACAATTACCTACGCGGTGATAAATTGTCAGAATGGTCTAATGCACCATCGTGTTCTGATCCAATTTGTAGACACAAGACGGTTTATTTAAGCGGCTGTGGCGGGTCAGGAAAGACGACTCGGGCAATTGAATTATTTCGAACGCGGGCAAGTATAATCGTGCTTACACCGACCCATAGACTAGCGCGAGAGATAAAACAACGAAATGTTGACGCCGTTACTTATCACAGCTTTTTTCGATACAGCGGCGGTGAGTGGACTCCTGATCGAATGGGTGAAAAATTTATTCCCGACATTATCATCTGGGATGAGATATGTACTGTTTCGTTAGATACTTTACAAATGTTTCTTGAGTGGTTGCTGCGCGCGAATACAGCGGTAATCATGTGTGGGGACCATGGCCAACCACCACCATTTGTCGGCGAGGGTCCACATGATTGGTTAAAGGGTTTTGTGGACTATTATGAAGAAACCGATACTGATTACCGAGCACTTGATGAACAACTGCGCGAGGTTAAAAAACTAATCAGATTACAGCCGGATAGAATTCAATGTGAAATAATCCGCGAGGTGATTCCGGAAACGCCGTTAAATGAATTCTGGGAAACATGGAGACCAAACGATTTGATTGTAGCGAGTAGAAAGATAGTCAGAGACACACTTCAGCGGAGGTTGTTTGCGTTGCATAAGGAAAAGTTTCCAACGCGCCCAGTGCCGTTATGTTATAGACCCGCGGACACACGGCGGCAGAACATTGAAGTTGAAATCCCGGCCCCGACAGCGTCAGGGACAAAAAAACAAATTCTCGTGCTGAATGATATTGTGCTCGTTGATATCAGCGTCGTCGAGGACGCGCTACGTGCTGATAAATCCCCGTGGACGCTAGGATACGCAACAACAATACATTCCTCGCAGGGACTGACTATCACGGATACAATTGTTTGGATAGTTGATAATCGCATCGAATGGTCAAATCTAGTCTATCTTGCAGTGTCCAGAGTACGAAGGATAAATCAGCTTCGAAGAATTGTTATTGACGGAGCCGATGACGGAGTCACTGACGAAGCCGGCGACAAAGTCACCATCGATGCAAGCGTCATTGATAGAAAACTCTCGGGTTACCGCCAACAGGATAAAAAAAAACAGCGGCGTTTTGATATTGATGCCGAATTAATAATCTCGCTACGACAACAACAGAATAATCACTGCGCGAGTTGCAATTGTATAATGAGTTGGCGTTATTCGGATAAAGACACTCGCCAATTTACCGTGGATAGGATCGATAACAGTCTCGGTCATGTCAAAACCAATGTGAGGTTGACATGTCTTGAGTGCAATAGACGCAACGGCGCTAGTTAAGACCACGTGGGGGCAATTGAGTATCGTTAGGTATCACTTGTAGTTGCTCGCGTGTAAATCCGCGCTGAGGAGCAGTTGAATCCAGTCTATAGATCGGTGGTCTACCAGTTGATCGTGTTATCGTTGATATGTTATGTGTGGTAACACTCCAAATAGGATCAGTAGCTCTTTTTTTACCGCCTTCAAGCTCTCCTGGTTCATATAGATATCTAACAGTGACATCGCCAAGAATCGGCTTGGAAACGCTATTTATTTTTGATCTTCCGGGTATATACTTTTCTTTAATCGCGTCGCTGGGCTTCATGTTGATTGCTCGGGTAATCTCGTTATTTAACGCTGCAATTACGCCTGGCAACCTTTTGACCCATTCACGAGATCGTTTTTCTTGGATGAATTCCTTCGCGTATTGATATCCAAATAACCGTTCAGCAAGAGTCCGATTGAATCGTTCAACAATTGCCTGATCACGATGTAGCGCAGTATGACCTCGTCGTATCGCGACGCTATGATGTTTCAGCGTTGATAAAACAACGCCGCGAAATTCACTACCAGGATCAACTTGTAATAGATTTGGCCAGCGCAGAGGACCTCTTCGATAAATTCTTTCAAACGCAGCGGCTACTTCAGTTGCTGACTTTGTTTTTAACGGCTCCGCTTGTTTGTATCGACTCGCAACATCAACTACGGTTAGCGCGTATTTGTAACCGTTGTCATGAGGCAAAAATAGTATATCAGCCTGATGAACTTCATTAGGTACGCTGACATCAAAGCGCGAGAAGTTGATTTGTTTAGGCGGTGGTAGATAGATTTGCCATATAGCCTGTTTGGATAACCAATTAGCCGCAGTGGTCTTTGTTACCTTTGCAGCGCTTGCAAGCTTACCAATTGCGGCCTTCCCCTTCCAGTATCCTCTCGGAGAATAATAGATGGAATCCATGTTGTTATTATAAACGCTATCGTTTTCAATTACCAGCGCCAGAAGCTCCGCTTCCAATCATTAATTTACCTTTCATAGCCGATTTTACCAACCATGAGGCTAATTTTTCTTTGAAGGATTTATCAGGAATAGCATTTAGCGCGTGAATTAATTTTACATCCGCGATATGACGCTGTTGCAGATCGCTACTTTTGTAAGCAACATCATGAGCATGACACGCCTTATCGATAGCGTTTATTGGATACTCACCGGGTTTGGGCTGATTTTGATCATCGAGTCTAATATCTAATCGTGTTCCGGGGCCACAGTAGTTATATCCTGGGAGGTGTTTTTCTCCTGGATACTTTGCCCACGGTGTTCCGGGGAGTTTTGCCAATTTGGCTGCGATGTCACCTCCTCGCTTTTTTTTAAAACATCTCCGGGTCTAATAGAAATAAATCTAAATTTCTTTGTACCGCATTGTACACACTTACCAGTAAGCGCCGATCTGTTATTTCTTGTCGTAACGGTTGTCATATCATTTGTGCCAGTACGCACTCTACACTTCACACAATATAGATCCATAATTTATGTATAGAGATATGAATATAATTGATTTTTCGGCGACTAAAACAAGAGAACCAGTTAAGCATGTTGCAGCGTTACCAAACTCGATCCGGATGATTATCATCGGACCATCTGGATCCGGCAAGACGCAATTGTTACTCAATTTAATAATGAGATGGATGAAGTGGGATAAGTTGTATTTGGTTGCTCCTAGCGTAGATGATCAACGATGCTACGAGGTGTTAAAAGATTTCAACGAGAATGCATCAGCGATCGCTAAAAAGAATGTTATTGAGTTTATTACGGATATCAATGATGCACCGGGTATTGATGATATTGATGGCGACGTTAACAATCTAGTCGTGTACGATGATGTTATGTTAGACAATCAAAAGAACCCAGCTAGGATATTTTCCAGAGGCAGGCATAAAAACACTGACGTGATATATGTCACTCAACGATACACTCAGATTCCAAAAGTAATCAGAGATAACTGCAATATTCTTGCTGTATTCAACGGCGTTGATACACACACGCTACGAAATATTTGGCAAACTTGGTGTGGCGGTGACATGGACTTTAATGGTTTTCGAAACTTTTTTAGTCATGCTCAGTCGACCCCACATGGATTTGTAACGATAAATTTACATGATCCTCGGACACGATATCGTATCGGACTTGACCAAATATTCGGTTAGTTGTAAATAATTTTCATTGTAAATAACCACTTAGCAGCAGAGGGGGCGATGACATCGACGCGGTCGTCGATGTGCTTACCGGACGCTGACGACACTGGGGATCGGCGCGCAGAAGGTGTTAATTAAACCAAATGACGTCACCATCGTGTAGGATGGACCGTCGTCGTTTTTTTTTTACCAGGCGCTGACGACACTAGATCGTTGAGTGCAGAAAGTATTAATTAAGCAAAATAACGATTGGACAAAATGTCCGATTCGCCCCCTCTGCTGCTCCTTAGTACAAATCTAGGAAATGCAAATAAACTCCAATTTACTCCATTTACTTATCCAGGAAATGCAAATAAACTCCAATTTATTCCATTTACTTATCCAGGAAATGCAAATAAACTCCAATTTACCCACATGTACTAATCAAGGAAAACCAAATAACTCCAATTTACCCTTAAGGTTCACTAAATAATGTGTATACAAGTTTATAATATATGAGAATGATGGTTCTGGTGCATGTTGAGAAATTCATCACTTACCTACATCTGATGATGGCAGCAAAGTCTGATGACTTAGTGAAGGTTTTGGCAAATCATTTGCTGCCCTTGGAGACATGGTTGGACATGGTTGAACCACTGGACTATGTGGCCTTGGAGACTTTGTTGGAAGCTGGAGAACCTCTGGGCTATGTGGCTGCAGTGGACTTAGCTCCATGTTAAGATAAAGTGGGGTCAGCAACTCATCAGGTGACCCGATGTTCATTTCCAGACTTGGTGGGTTGTTGACTGTATCTGTAAGCATCACTTCAATAAGACTGGTTGTTGGGCTCAGATTGCCCAAATGTGTGTTGACAGGTACTGAACTGCCATCATCTGAAGAATCCGGACTGATAGGTATGCCATTCTCGGAGAGAAATTCATCCAGGTCCATAAATTCCAGGTTGAGGTCATCCTGTGTGTATTTTTTGTCCCAGAGGTTTGGCCCGAGAAAAGCTGAGGTGGGGTCAATCCCGAATGAAATGGAACCATCCTTGTCATTTTTGGTTGTAGAATCTGTAACCAATTTACATATATTATTATAAACAATAGGAATAACTATATGTTCTGTCTGCAGATAGATTAAAAGAATAGTAACTGCATGGACTACAAACCTTACATTTAATCAGTGGGGACTACAAGCCTTACATTTAATCAGTGGGGACTACAAGCCTTACATTTAATCAGTGGGGACTACAAGCCTTACATTTAATCAGTGGGGACTACAAGCCTTACATTTAATCAGTGGGGACTACAAGCCTTACATTTAATCAGTGGGGACTACAAGCCTTACATTTAATCAGTGGGGACTACAAGCCTTACATTTAATCAGTGGGGACTACAAGCCTTACATTTAATCAGTGGGGACTACAAGCCTTACATTTAATCAGTGGGGACTACAAGCCTTACATTTAATCAGTGGGGACTACAAGCCTTACATTTAATCAGTGGGGACTACAAGCCTTACATTTAATCAGTGGGGACTACAAGCCTTACATTTAATCAGTGGGGACTACAAGCCTTACATTTAATCAGTGGGGACTACAAACCTTACATTTAATCAGTGGGGACTACAAACCTTACATTTAATCAGTGGGGACTACAAACCTTACATTTAATCAGTGGGGACTACAATCCATTATCATCATCCGCAAGGTACAAACCATTCATATCATCCGCAAGGACTACAAACCATTCATTTCATCTGCTATGAATAGAAGCCTTACATTCCATCTGCGAAGACTACAAGCTCTACATTTTGTCCACAAGGACTACAAGCCCTACATTTCATCCAGGAGGATTACAAGCCCTACACTTCATCCACGAGGACTACAAGCCCTACACTTCATCCACAAGGACTACAAGCCCTACACTTCATCCACGAGGACTACAAGACCTGCATATCATTTGTGAGGACTACAAAGCATACATTTCATCTGCAAGGACTACAAACCCTACATTCCATCGACAATGACAATAATAACTCCTAAAATGAATTGCTGCAAGGACTGGATTCTGAGCAATCCATTTAAAGTGACTTTGAACCCAGACCTTGTTAGTTTACAAAACTGAAAATAGCATGGTGCCAAGATACCTATCAAACCTTGTTTCCTAAAAAGAGTTCTAATTATAATTTCAGCCACAATAACATGTTGGAAATACCTAGAGTAAGAACAGAGGCATGGGAAGGCTTTGTTCAGGTCTGCTACTTGGTGGGACTGGGAAGGCCTACCAAATGAGATTCAATCTGAATTTTTATGGCGCTTTCAACAGGTTGTTGTAGACATACACGAAGTGAGAAGTGCAGTATAAACTTTAAGTTTTGCTCAGCAATAGGCTTTTGTTGCAATTTTAATATGCTGCTTACATTCTTGCTTAAGCTTTTCGTTTATAAGCGTTTATTTGTAAGCATTTATTTGTGCCTAATTTAGCGGTTTTTACAGTCTGTTTTTTATGTAGATTTGTTGCTGTTGTTGTCTTTTTGGTCTTATTTTTATACCTGACATGCTTGCTTAACTTGATGTGTGTGTGTGTGTGATTTGGATTTTTAAAGTAGCTATAATTTTTCAGTCATATCGCTACGATGTCTGCAGTGTGGCAGTTTACAGTGATGTCTAGCACTGGGGCATCATGTTGCAGACATGTAGCATGATGTCCCACCCAGTCCCATTATCCTGATAGCAGGCAGACCAATCCTAACACTAACCTCATAATGCTGAGTACCAAGTGTGGCAGCTGTCTGCACCGATTTGTTATTTTTTTTTTTTTATTTTCTTTTCAACGTAGCCTTGACTCGACCGGGGATCGAACCTACGACCTCCCTCATCTGAGGCAGATGCTCTAACCAATAGGCCACTGGAGTGGTACATTTAACTTTATGTAATTTTCTTATTCCTATTAACATATGTGCCATGAATTCCATTTTTGTCAACAAGAAAGCAAATGAAATGTATGTAAAATAATTTAAAAAATGTACATAAAATGTATGCAATTATTTTCCATATATTTTACATGTTGATGATCAAGCAGAAGTCTGAACAACATTTTGATATGTACCCTTGTTGGCTGTCTGTTTTGTGCTTTAGGAAAGGTACACAACTCTCATTTACTCTGCATGATGTAGCAAAATAATGTATAAACAGTGGCATACAAATGAACAAAAAACACAGTTATAGTCAGAGTTTCCTTTGACCCTTCCCACCCCAATTTTGATATTTATGTTGATGGGTGTGTTCAGGACCAACTGCCTATCTAAAGTTCAGAGGTCAAATAGTTATGTGATAACAATATATCCATTCCCAATGTGATGGCAAAAAAAAAGCAAAATTATAAATGAAAGTCACTGTTTGTAGAAAAACGAAAAAACACAAAATTCCCAATATATTTATTCCGTGAATAACAAGAAAGCCGTCATTGACCTAGCAACATGAAGAAAGTCAGATTCGTTCTGCAGTAAGCACATCAATGCTGTATTCACCTGATGCCAACAAAAACATTGCAGACATGTGCTGTTTGATGAATCTTACTCCAAGCCGTTGCAACAGCAATTGGTGTCTGGTTGTTCTTGAAATATATATGTTTAGAATTAAGTGTACATTCATTAAACATGACTTTCATTTAACATTTAGATTGTTGATATCACTTAAATATTGGACCCTGATGTCAGAGACATGCAGGCTGCAAGGTCCATGTCCATGTGGTCATGTGACTAGCAATGCAAGTGGTGAGTTCCAAGCCCAAGTGAATTAAAGTCACAATGAATAGCATACCAGCAATAAAGACAAAGTGAATAGTATACTTGCAATAAAGACAATGAATAATATATTCACAATAAAGATACAATGAATAGTATACTTGCAATAAAGACACAATGAATAGTATACTTGCAATAAAGACACAATGAATAGGATACTCGCAATAAAGACAGTGAATAGTATACTTGCAATAAAGACAATGAATAGTATATTCACAATAAAGACAACAAATAGTATACTCACAATAAAGACAACGAATAGTATACTTGCAACAGACAATGAATAGTATACTTGCAATAAAGACAGTGCATAGTATACTCACAAAAAAAGCACAATGAATAGTATACTCACAAAAAAGGCACAATAAATAGTATACTCGCAAAAAAGACACAATGACTCGAAATTTCTGAGAAAATGAATTATCTTGCTATTGATTTCATGCAGATGTTGTCCAATGAAAAATTGGGCATGCAGATATTGTCCAATGTAAAATTGTCATGCAGATATTGTCCAGTGAAAATTGGGCATGCAGATATTGTCCAGTGTAGAATTGTCATGCAGATATTGTCCAGTGAAAATTGGGCATGCAGATATTGTCCAATGTAAAATTTTCATGCAAATATTGTCCAATGTAAAATTGTCACGCAGATATTGTCCAATGTAAAATTGTTTAATTTTGCTAGGCATGATGATAAGCTGCTACCCTCCACCGCCACAGCTTAGTGGCAGCAAATTCCAAACTTTTTGACAGGCAAATGACTCTGACCCCAACTTGTCTAAACATCAAAAAGGGCATGCTTTTGTTCTTGTTGTTGTAGGGTTTGACGCCATTTTTCAGCACACGATAGGCTATACATGGTGGCCAGTATTAATGGTGGAGGAAGAACCCGGACCCCGCCCCCCCAAGAAAAAAAACACCGACTCACGAGAAGCTACTTGTAAGCTTTCTCACATATCCACAATGGCTAATCCAAGACTTGAACCCACGCAGACAGAGGTAAGATGGCAGTGATCCGTAATGGAGAGCGCTTTAGACCACTTGGGGCCCCCAAAAGGGGCATGCAAAGAGAATTTAGACTATGTATGGTGTTGTTGCCTCTTTAGATCTCAAATACTCTAATGGCTCTGTGCTTTGAGATCTGTTTCTATTACCCTTTTGGAACTAATGTTGTTAGCTGTAATGTCACTGCACAGGAGTCTGACATTTTATCAATTAAAGTACTGTGAAATCTACTTAAATGTACTTTGACTGCAACAGCATCAAGGCTTTATGCCAACGGAACATGAAAATGTGTCCATTTGCTAGTGTCATTTTTTTCTGCCTGGATAAAGACTGCACATTAAGTATATTAATTACACATAAATTAGTGGAAGAGTGTCAATATAGGGTGCCAAGTGTAAGATATTCCTGAAACTTTGACTACCTCAACGACTCATTCCAATATGAACACACTATACAAGGCTGTTATTTGGGTAGTAAGACATAGCAATAAAACAAAAACGACATGTGCTATGTCTTACATTGTAGGACTACAGCCTAGTACAGAGATTTTGTGGTACTTACTGATAAAACGTCATTTATAGTATAGATAGGTGATTTCATGTTCTCAGATTTCGTCGTACTTCATTAATAAAACGTCACATTCCAGTGGTCTTTGCTCTCCAATTTTACTCTTTGTTGCTAAGGTAACGAGTGCCAAACTGTAAACCCAATGACGCATGAAATGTACAATGCTGTCGAGCATTTATGCACACTTAAGGTTTCTGTCTACAAGAATTGCAGCAAAACGGATACTGAATTCGACCAACTGACGAACATAAAATATTGCAACGCTTACCATTTGAAAAGAGGCAATTCTCACCAGAATATTATTTTCAGAATAATATTAATTTTGGACACACGGGATACCACACCAGTGTTTTAACGACTCGCGTTATGTCGGCCTATTATGCGCACAGCTTTGAAAAGATCGGGCTATAGAAATAAAAATACTTTGGTCTGTTTCTGTCAGCAGTTCAGTCCAGTCTTACATGCAAGACCTGACGCTGATATTTATGTTGTGGGCATCAAGGTCTGCCACCGTAACTAACGACGCTGTGTTGCGTGTTTTGATCTAGACTAGGAATATTTCACACAACTGACAACTAAAATAACAACGCTTTTCTACAAAGTAAAGTCATGTTTTAGTAAGACTTGACTTATTCTGATGTCTTTTCCCTAATAAATTCAAATTCTCACAAAAGAAATGGACCTATTTTCAAGTTTCGTTGGCCTTCATTTCAGTTGGCTGGAAAGCGATGAGAGCCGGGAATGCCAAAATCGGGTTAAGTTGAAACATTATTCTTTAACGAACGAATAAAAATATATTACGCCATTTGTATCTGTAAGCAACGGTTCGTTTCGTTCAAGAAACTTATTCCCAACATGTGCCTACTTGAACTTACTTCGGCATACCTAGACTTCTAGTTCACGTGTGATTTGTAGGTAAATTGTAAACAACGATACGAGACCCTGTCATTTTGCCAGACAGTTCTCCAGCTTCTATTTCAGTAGGCCTAAGCAAAAAAATGCAGTCAGATTTTTTTTCAAAGCGGCAAAACAGCACATAACATGCAAGCTTCTACTTTGAACCTCACCCTTGAACACCAGGCACCCATCACGTGCACACGGTATAGAGTACCAGCCCACATGACTATGAAAGAAAATACTGCAAGGTTTGTACTTACTCAGATTCAGAAACCGTGGATTCTGAAGATCCGGATTCTCGAGAAGTGCCTTTAAAGTTAAACCAGGTTGTCCAAGCAGTGACATTGTAAGACCTTTTCAGAAATTCCCGATACAGCGAGCAACTGCATCCACTTAACCTTTTGCGTTTAACGCTTGCGCATACAGTGCCTAAACATCTAAAAATAAATTCTCTCTTGACGAACCAATCAGATGAGAGTCATATGCACGTTGGCACCAATCACAGCGAGCTGATAAAGACTTGGTACATGCGGACTCACGTTGTACTGCATGTGCTGTGATTGTGTTTGTAAACCACAATACATGTTTAGGTCAAGGCAGAAACTATACGTTTGTGTACTGATTCGTATTTTCGGAGACAGCGTGGCCTTGAAAACTGAAGCAACGTACTAAGAGGGTGAAGGGGTAGGTTGCCCTGAGCGCCTAAATAGCCAATTTTTTTTTCTTTCGACCAAGACCGAACATGTGTGTTTGTGAATTTGTTGCTCTTGAACACAAAAGTCTGACGTTCGGTCAATAAAGTACAGCGAAATCTCTAACATGAAATCATGTTATCGGTTATATAAGTGTTCATTTATATAACCGATAAGGTGATTTCATGTTGTCAGATTTCGCCGCACTTTATTGATAAACGTCAGACTCCTGTGCTCTTGAAGCTCGACCTTTCAGCAAATTACATAACGCACCCGTAGAACAAGGATTTGGAAATTAATTTCTGCTGTCGGCGTGTGCTTCTTGAAAAAGTATATCCATTGGCGCCCTCAACACCGTGCTAATGCTCTTTCGCATCAAAGCGAGTGAGAGGGATCCAGACACTATCGCCTGTGCACAAATCGGTTAAAATAGAAGTCTGTTCAAATCCGTCAGACAACCGCTAGTTGTTAGATTTATGGGAACTGGTATGGAGGGATTAATTTTATCTTATTATTTTAATTTTAATTTGATGAGCTTTGAAAGGTTGCTTTTATTCGGCGAAAATTCTTCGCATGTTTGTACTTTTTGTAGAATAATGTGTATTTATGTTGCTGTGTTTGAGGTTCAATTAATGGGCCTAATGTGGAAATGAGAGACATGCCTAAATTGGTGCTAGATTGTTTTGTGTGAATGATAGAACTGAGATACAAGGAAGATTAAATGGCGTAAATAACTTTTAAAATGAAGATATTCTAACCACGCTGAGGCTTCTCTAATTGGGTTAGTTTAATTTATTTTTTTCTCGAACTGAAAACTTATCAAAGATAAGCTCAAATATATTACGAAATTGAACCAACTTGATGTCGCGCCCTCTGCTGCCACAAATCATTATCATATCAATCTCTCAACCAAATATTTTATCGAGACCTATACGATATCGTGATCGAGGATCATGTAAATTTATTGTTATAAATCCGTGTGGAGTTGACTGTACTCGCGAAAAGAAGTTTTTTAATTTAATTATATCCATGTCACCGCTACACCAAGTCTGATGAATATTTCGCAACGTATGCATAACGACTCCATTAAACACAACTAATATATTACAGTTATCTCTGATCACTTTTGGTATTTGTGTGTATAACTGAGTAACAAAAATTACGTCTGTGTTTTTATGTCTGCCTCGAGAAAATATTCTAGCTGGATTTGATTGTTTATCCAGCATCACATCATCGTATACAACTAAATTATTAATAAATCCATCAAGGTCATCTATGGATGGAGCTTCATCAATATCAGTTATAAAATTAATATCATCGCCATCTTCGTCCAACAACTTTGCATTTTCATTAAAATCTTTAAGCACTTCATAGCGTCTCTGATCATCAACTGACGGAGCTACTAAATACAACTTATCCCACTTTAACCATCTCATTATCAGATTAAGTAATAATTGCGTCTTACCCGATCCAGATGGACCTATTATTATCATTCTGATAGAATTTGGTAGCGCTAGATAATGTTTGACTGGCTTTTGCTTTGGTGTCGCTGAGAAATCAATGACATCCATGCTATATAAATATAATAAATAATATGGATCTATATTGTGTTCTATGTAGAGCGCATACTCCTACGAGTATGCTAGCAACAATAATAACAAAAAATAAAAAGCGTGCACTAACAGGTAAACGTGTGCGATGTGGTACAAAGAAAATACAAATTTATTTCCCTTGACAAGGACAATTGGTGATATCATTACTTCGTTAGGAAAATTACCAGGAACTGAAATGGGCTAAATACCCAGGAGAAAAACATCTTCCTGGGTATAATTATTGTGGTCCTGGAACCCGACTTAATATCCGACTTGACGAGCGAGATCAACCAAAACCTGGTGAATATCCAATAAACGCGATTGATAAAACATGTCATATTCACGATGTAGCTTATAAAAGTAAAGATTTACAACAACGACATATTGCAGATGTGAAGTTGATTCATGCATTAAATTCAATAAAAAATAAATCTTTAAAAGAATCATTATCTAATTGGTTGGTAAGATCTGCGATGAAAGGGTAAATTATTATTCGGAGCTGGTAATTAATCAACCAATTATTATAATGGAATCGATTTATTACAGCCCAAGAGGATATTGGAAAGGTAGACCAACTATTAGTAAACTCGTTGATGCAGCAAATGTCACGTTCTGCCGCCGCAGCGTGATTAGCACGACAGGCAATGTGGCAAATTTTATCTACCATCACCGAAACGAATTCAGTACTCACATTTCGATGTCAGTGTTCCTAATGAAGTTCATTAAGCAGATATTTTGTTTTTACCACATGATACTATCAAAATTGGTAAACGTCAATCAACGCACAAATACGCATTAACTTGCATTGACGTTGCAAGTAGATGTAAAGAGGCAGAACCATTATTAACTAAAACAGCGACCGAAGTTTCTTTTGCGTTTGAACGAATTTATCAACGAGGACGTTTGCGATGGCCACATTTTACTACAGGTTGTTCCTGGCAAAGACTTTATTGGTGCAGTATCATCGTTGATGAAGCAACATAATGTCAAAATCAAACGAGGAAATACTGCAATTCATGATCAGGGAATTGAACGATTTAATCGAACACTTGCTGAGCGGTTATTTGGATATCAATATGCGAAGGAAATAATTAAGAGCGACAAGAGATCCCGCGAATGGGTTGCAAGATTACCATGTGTGATAGCTGCGTTAAATAATGAAATTACTCGAACCACCAACATGAAACCTAATAATGCAATTACAAAAAAGACATACCAATAAAACGACATGAATTTGCAAAACAACCAGTATTAGGTAATGTTACTGTAAGATATTTATATAAACCAGGTGTACTTAAGGTGGTAAAAAAAGAGCGACTGATCCTATTTGGAGTATTACGGACATACAATTTCTAACTTGCTTAGCGTCATGATAAATTGAACATCGAGATCAAAATTGCTCGTTTATTTTTTTTTTATCACACTGTTTATAACTAATTTTTTTTCTCTTATTTTACCAACAGAAACTTTGTTGGTGACTTCGAGATTTTCTCTAAAATTTATGATAACCCTATGTAGCTGAGATATTCTCCTAACTCTAGATGCTGCAAGAGAAACTAAATTTGACCATTCGATACGGTCATCAATAATCCAAACATTTGTACCAGAGATGGTTAATCCTTGCGATGAAGGAATCTTTATAGCATATCCTTGCGTCCATGGAGAGTTGGACGTGGCTAACGCATCCTCAACAACACGACAGGAACTAAAACTATATCATTTAGTACAAGATTTTATTTTTCTGACGATCCTGTTGTATCAACATCAATATTTTGCCGTCGCGTATCTGCTGGTCGATAACAATGGTACAGGTAGATTTGAAAATTTCTTTATGTAACAAAAACAATGTTTTTGAAGTATCACGAACTATTTGTCTACTTACAATTATCAAATGAGCTGTGTCGACATTTGCATAAAATGGTTATTAGGAATTTAAAATTATTTCATGCATTATTTCAAACTGAATTTTATTCGGTTGTAGTCTGATTAATTTCTTAAACCCTTAATTCTGCATCAAGTGCTCTATGATCATCAGTTATTTCTTCATAATAATCAACAAAACTCCCTAAGCATTCATGATGAGTGTCACAGGATGAAGCCGGGTTGGGATTGGATTAGGGAAGACACCAAAAGCAACTGCGTTTACAAGATGTTTATTTATAAACGCAATTTAAATATTAACAAATCTGACACCATTATAAACAAAAAGATAAGGAAAATTATAAAGTTTCTAACATGGAACTATCAACAACAATTAACTCAACGAGAAAAAACTCAAACCATGAATTTAACAAATGGAATTTCAAAACAAGTGAATTCCTATCACCGATCAACAAAATAAAAGTGATCTACACACCAATATAAAGTCTTGAATGTATCGTTCAAATAACGATTTAGAAAAGAATGTTATTATCAACGTATAGTTCATAAAACGACACTGAAAAAGCAGTGTAAATTACGAACCTATCGATCGTTCACATAACGATATAGCAATAGGAATGAATGTTACGATCCTATCGATCGTTCACATAACGATAGGAATGAATGAAATTATGAACCTATCGATCGTTAACATAACGATATAACAATAGGAATGAATGAAATTATGAAATGCAATAGTGGAAATAACATGGAACACTAACTATCGTGGCGCCCATTTGACAACCAAGATGTTAACTCTAGTTCCACGCGCTCCAGTCAATGGCCAGAGATACACCCACGCATGGTCCGCTCCTCTCAGTCTGTTGAAGAACCCCTCGAGAGCCCTCACATCACAGACCCGTTGGTCGCGAAGCCCTGGTCCCTCGCAGCGAGAAAACCAGTCCCTCTTCCGATCCAACGTCACCAAAACGCAGCGTATACGTCACACGAAACCCCACAGAGTTGTGCGACTCCACATCAAACGATGTACAAGGCATGGCAGGCATGTATAACGCAGCTCTACAGCTGGTGACCCCCACATCAAAACATATACAAGGCGTGGCATAAGGCAGCTAAAATGATAACTAAACCGTGTAGTACATATGACACGGTTAAGTACTTCATTGATATATGTAACGCATGCGCGCACATGAATTCGTTACCCATTACATTATTGGTTTAATGTAAACAGCGTATAATTAAATATCAATTTGTCTGTTCAGTTACAACAAATAGCTAACTCGAACCAGACTAAAGTATTTCTAATATGGCGTCGTATAACCTAGGTATTGATTCTCTGTAGAAATTTGGAATAAATGTTTCCTGCTCGTTAGCTACTGCATTCAATGAATATGTTTGCAGATATAAGTCTTTTTGAAACATTAATTAAGGTTCTAAAACATCTAAAGTATGAAAACAATTATGTCATATAAACGAATAGTAATAAAGAAAATTTCATTACCTCTACAGCTGGAGATTTGCTTCCGTAAATGGGTAAGCTTCCTGACAAGACTCGGCGTAATGTGATTTGGTTATAGAGAATTTGCTCTATATGTACACTAGCTGTGACAGATATAGCTAGGTACTTAGGTTTCCCGCTGCCGGCAATTTGCACGTGCAGGGGTCCGAGTTTCGCTCAGGATTTCGAAATAACTAGAGCCGAGAAAATATACCACCCTCGGGTGACGCTGTACGCGGCAACGAAACCCGAGTACATTTTTGACAACATATACATATTGATATAACTCGTACACAGTTCCGTGACACTGAGACAGTTCAACAAAAGGCGGTGGTTGACCATGATCGCCACACGTTATTATAGCAGTCTTTTTTGTTAATAACCAATCAAGAAATGTTTTTAATGTTTCTAATGACACTGTACATATTTCATTCCAAATAATAATCCTTCGAATATATTTTTCACCCATTCGTTCAGGAGTCCATGCGTCTTCTTTCCATCGAAAAAAAACACCGTGATAAGTACAAGATTTAACTCCTCGCTCGCGGGGCCCCGAGTGGCCGAGTGGTCTAAAGCGCTCTTCGTTACGGATCACTGCCATCTCACCTCTGTCTGCGGCGGTTCGAGTCTAAGATTCAGCCAATGTGGGCATGTGAGAAAGTTTGCCAGTAGCTTCTCGTGGGTCGGTGGTTCTTTCCGGGGTTTTCCGGGTTCTTCCTCCACCATTAACACTGGCCGCCATGTATAGCCTATCGTGCTGAAAAATGGCGTTAAACCCCACAACAACAACAACAACTCCTCGCTCGCTCATTTCTCTGGCAAGTATATGTGTAGGTGTTAAAACAATCGTATCAACACAAGAATTCAAGGAATTCTGGCGACGAAATAATTCGATTACACGTGTTGTTTTACCACAACCAATGGGTCCATTAAGATAAACTGTTTTTGCCTAACTACAGGATCATACGCAGATGGTGCTGATGACAATTTTGATATATTATTATTTTTGTAATAATTATCCTTAATAGGAACATCTGTAGATTCGGAATAACTGAGTATCTTCTCATTGTTTTATTCTTCATTCACCAGTAGTGAAGGGGGGCACCCTACGGACAATGGGAATTAGCATTACAGGGACCCCTGGGTCACTCTACGGACAAGGGAAATTTAACATGGAGAAAAATCGTGGGTCACTCTACGGACAAGGGGAATTAACATGGAGAAAATCGTGGGTCACTCTACGGACAAGGGGAATTTAACATGGCAATAAATCGTGGGTCACTCTACGGACAAGGGGAATTTAACATGGGATTTTTTTTTAAAAATTTTTTTAAAAAAAGGGGTAGGCAATTCAAAAGACTATCTCTTTTCGAGAAATATGGCTGGCCCTGAAAAGGGCCTTTGATTTTTATGTTAATGTATTCATTAACATAAATGGCACCGCATTGGTCTTCTTCTTGTCCTTAGGCTGCGTCTTACTGTTGGTCCGTACATCAGCACTCTTTTCAGGCATCCTTGTCTTTCGACGTAGATCCTACGTATCCACAGGCTGGTGTTGGTCCTGTGGACAACGGTCCACTTCGATCGGACATACATGAGCAAGTCTGTCCGAAACATCATGGAAGACACAAGGGTGGATGACTCAACTGTAGTCCACATCTTGAAGCGACGAGAACAGGTGAATCAATGCATTGAACGGCGCTTATTTATAGGCGGAGGAAGGATTGAAACGGATTGAGTTCATTTACCAATCCGAACACGCGTTACAGAATTCAGTCAGCTCGCATCCAATCCGAAGAGAGCAGTCTGTGACGTCACGTAGTCTATTTAGATTCGCTAGCGCTTGTGTGCAGTCAATCTATGCGACAGTGATTCAACATGACGGAAACTCAGAAAACGATCCATTGGGGTGCACCAGCAGGGGAGACTGCCCAAGGGAACTCGGACTTACTTTCAGAAGAGGTGAATTGGGATTTTGTGGATTTTCTCTCCTCGCAAGAATTTGTTCCGGAACCTTCGTTACCTTCTTCATTACCGCAAGTGGAGAATTTTAGACAGAGACAGAAAGAAGAATTGGAGAAATTTATACAACGACAAAAGGAAGCGGAACAGGCTTTTCTCCTACAGCAACAGCAACAAGAAGAAGAGGTAAGAAAAAAACAACAGCAAGAAGAAGTAGCAGCAAAGAAACAAGAGGGTGAAAATCAAACGGCTACGGTACTGTTGGACATTTTAGCGGAGTTAAGAAGTCTGAAACAAATGTATCAGACTTCTTTATCACGACCGAAGAGAATACGACCTTCCCGAGCCAAACATGTCAACCCTGTGACTAAGCCTACCTTACCACCCTTAGTGATTTCAACCCAATCATTATCATCATCAACATTACGCAGTCCAGAAGTAGGCCTTGGCCGTGGCAAAGGCTTAAGGCAGTTAAAATTGATTGCTTAAACTCACCCCTACACCATGAAGAAAAAAGGCCCTTTTCAGGGCCACCCACATTTCTCGAAAAGAAATACAATTTCAATTTGCCAATAACTCAAAAAAACTCACCCATGTTACCCTTTTAGTACGTGTCTGTGTATGAGTGCGTGAGTGTAGCTTCTTATTTTAAAATCACAACTCAAAGACACTTACCTTATATCATTCATTTATTCTTTTCTCCATTTTTTACAATCCAATTCACAATTTATAACACAACACTTTAATGAAAAGTTCATTAATTTCTTCTTTTCTCCTTGTTTAGTCTCTCTGTTTTTTTAATTTCTTCACCGTCACACTCTTTTCCTCTTCTTCTTCTTCCTCCTCGCTTTCTTCCCTTCTTCTTTTTTCTCCTGTTTCTTTTTCTTCACCTGTCTTCTTTCTTCCTCAGAAGAATCCCTCTCTTCCTCTGAAGAATCCCTCTCTTCTTCTGAAGAATTCCTCTTTTCTTCTGACTCCTCTTGTTTCTTTTTTGGGCAATCTGGAGACCAATGTCCTTTTTCTTTACAATAATAACAGGTATCTTGACTTTTGTCTTTTTTATCCCCTGTTTTTTTTCTTTTTTGACGGTCTGGACACTCTGAAGACCAATGCCCTTTCTTCTGACAGATATAGCAAGTATCTTGACTTTTATCTCTAAAGGAAGGAGAGTAGTCCGTAGGCTGGTCTGAAGAGAATTTTCTAATGACCCCTCGCAAAGCTCTGACGAAACGTTCCATCTGGTCAGTCTCTTCCATCGTTGTGCTTGGTTTGAGAGTGAAATGAATAGTGAAAGGACAAGACACACACCCTTTTATATACGCTGGTTTGCTATGACTATAAAGTAGTTTATGGTGTTTGAACTTGAGTCATTTGACTTTTTGCTTTCAAGATGAAACGATCCCATTCATTCGAGAAGAAAGAAGAAGAAAGTAAGAGGCAGAAACGTGATCTATCGCCTCGTACCAGGGCTGAAATCTTGGCACAAATTCATGCCAGTGATTTTGAAGAGGACATGAGTGAACCAGAATCAGAACCCTCTAAACCAAGTTCACCACCCTTAGTCAACCCTGAAAAGTACTATTCCATTCGAGAGACGGAAAAGCGCTCCTCTAGAAAATTTAGAACCACGGCTTACAAATACACGGTGAAGTTTAAAGATTTCAAGGCTGAAGTGCCGTTAGAGAAAGCAGAAGGGTTCATCATCGAGGTGTGGGATTCTTTGCTCACTTCACTCAAGCAGCAATGTCAACCCAAAGAAGACGATCGCTTGAGACTTTCCATACAACACGACGGTTTGAAATCCCCTGTTTGGATCGAGTTTAGCACCCCTGCAGAATTGACTGCTTCCAAAGTCATGGACAAGATTCAACACGTACAACAATCTAACGATCAGTTTGACATCACCGATGGTAAAGCCACACTGGACATGACCCACGTCTCTCCTCCTCAAGGGACAGGACGCAAAAAGATGTTATTGGTGGACGACCTTCGCAACACCAAAACGAGTCTCGTCCGAATTAACAACCCTCATGACCAGATGTGTTTAGCCCGTGCCATCGTGGTGGGACGAACCTATGCCAACAAGAACGACACGGTAGAATGGAAAAGAACCTGGGACACTATTCAACGTTCCGACCGAGCCAAACAACGAAACGAAGCAGAACTCCTGTTACAACAAGCCGGACTGCCCAAAGACACACCCTGTGGCATTCCTGAGATGCAAAAATTGCAAGATGCCCTAGCTCCACGCTACACCTTGAAAGTGCACCCTCAAGAAGTGCGCGGACCTCTGTTGTTTCGAGGCCAAGACTTTAAGGACGGAAAATACATTCACCTTTATCATCACGATGACCATTTCGATACCATTACCAGTATCACTGGATTCCTGAGATATGTTTATTATTGTGAGAAATGTGACCATGGTTATAATAATCGAGAGCAACACAAACATTGTGGATGGAAATGCTCAGGATGTTTGGCCTCTCCACCCTGTCTGAGCGAAGAACCAGTGCCTTGTTCCACTTGTCTGCGCACGTTTGTCAGCCCTACCTGTTACCAACAACATTTGAAGACGCAAGGTTCACAGCAGAAATGTGCTTGTCAACTGCTGAGATTGTGCTCTACGTGTGAACAAGTCATACGTACCAATAATACCAAGGCACACGTATGTTCAGGAAAGAAAAAATGTCACATTTGTCACCACATCGTGGACTTGGAACACCAATGTTACGTGCAAAAATACCAACCCCCACCAGAGAAAGAGGACGGTCACAAGAAGAAAGGCAATTTCATCTTTTTCGATTTCGAATGCATGCAAGAGACTGGCATTCACATTCCTAATTTCTGCGTGTCTCATCGAGCGTGCGAGAAGTGCATTCAAGAACCTATCTTCAGTCATTGCCCTCACTGCAGCAAGATTCCTGGAGGGCGTGAAAAAATCTTTCGGGGACCAAACACGTTAGCCGATTTTGCCCAATGGGTCTTAGACCCCGTCGACAAGACGTGGAGCCAAGAGGACATCGAACGTTACGGAGATTGTCATCGTCATGCCACGGTGATGGCTCACAATTTCTCCGGATACGATGGACAGTTTCTTTTGAGGTACTATACGGAACAAGGCACCGAACGTCCTAAAGTGACTTTGAACGGGGCCAAAATCATTTTCATGCAAGTGGGACAAGTACAGTTTAAAGATTCGATGAGCTATTTGGCCATGCCTTTGAGTCGAATGCCTAAAACGTTTGGAATGACAGAAATGGCTAAAGGGTACTTTCCACACTTTTTCAATACGGAAGCCAATCAACATGCCGTTCTACCCCATTTACCTGAGGCTCACTATTACGACCCCGACAACATGCGTACCGAACAACGAGAAGCTTTCTACGCTTGGTACCAGGCTCACGCCTCGGACCCTTTCGACTTTCAGGAAGAAATGCTGAAGTATTGTCGTTCCGACGTGGACATTTTACGGCGTTGCTGTGGAAAATTTCGAGAACTGTTCATGGAACACGGAGGGGTCGATCCTTTGAAAGAAGCTTGCACCATTGCCAAAGCGTGTTCCTTAGTGTATCGACAACGATTCATGCCTGAAAAGACCGTGGCTGTCATCAGTCCTCAAACGACCCACTTTGTCAAACGTCAATACTCGGTCAAAGCCCTACGTTGGTTACATTACTTGTGCGACAAGGAAGACAAGTGGATTCAGCATGCCCGCAACGGAGGGGGCGAAAAGACCATCGGAACGTATTCGGTCGATGGCTGGGACTTAGAAAACCCCAAGATCGTGTACGAGTTTAACGGTTGCTTATTTCACGGATGTCCCGTCTGTTACCCTGACCGTGGCACTAAAAATCAGTTTTTGCAACGGACCATGGAAGACTTGTACCAGGACACTTGTCAGCGACGCCTAAAGTTAGAACAGCAAGGATACCAAGTGGTGGAAATGTGGGAACACGAGTACGATCACCGTATGAAAACCGATCCCAAGTTTAAACGTGCCGTGGAAAGTTACCAGTTCGTGGACCCGCTGAATCCGAGGGATAGTTTGTACGGAGGAAGGACCAATGCCACCTGTTTGCTGTACCAAGCCGACGAAGAGAAAGGAGAAGAAATCAAATACTTGGACGTGTGTTCGCTGTATCCCTACGTGTGCAAATATTGTCGCTTTCCCGTAGGGCACCCGCAATTGCTGACGGAACACATCGACCTGAAAAACATTCGACAATACGAAGGCTTGATCAAGTGCAAAGTTTTGCCTCCCACGAACCTATACCATCCCGTCTTACCTCACCATTGTCAAGGCAAACTGATGTTTCCCTTGTGCCGTACTTGTGCCGAAACGTGCAACCAAGACCAGCCTTGTCAGCACAGCCAGGAAGAACGGGCCTTGACGGGAACCTGGGTCAGCGTGGAATTGTTCAAAGCTCTGGACATGGGATACCAACTGTTAGAAGTGTACGAAATTTGCCACTTTCCCAAGACACAACAGTATCGCAAGGGTGACCCCACGCAGAAAGGCATTTTCGCTGACTACGTGGATGCCTTTTTGAAACTGAAGCAAGAAGCTAGCGGCTATCCTTCCTGGTGTCACACTCCCGAAGACCAAATAAAATTCAAAGAGAAATATTACGAACAAGAAGGTATCACTTTAGACCACATCGAGAAAAACGAAGGCAGGCGATCGTTTGCCAAAGTGATGTTAAATTGCTTGTGGGGTAAAATGGCACAACGACCGTGTTTACCCAAGACGGAATATTTGACAGAACCTTCCCGCTACTTCCAGATGATTCACGACAAAACCAAATACATGAAACACGTGGACGTCGTTCGAGAGAATTTGATCTTGGTCAATTACGAAGAAGATCTGGACTTTGTACAAGACGACCCTTTTGGAAATGTCATCATTGCGGCTTACGTGACAGCCCATGCTCGCTTAAAATTGTACGAAGCTTTAGAACTGTTAGAAGAACGCGTCCTGTACTTTGACACGGACAGTTGCATCTACATCCATCACCCGATTCAACATCACCCTAGCATCGAAGGAGACCGTTTAGGAGCCTGGACAGACGAGCATCCCGACGACAAGATTCTAAGTTTTGTCAGTGGCGGTCCCAAAAATTACGGCTACCAATACCGGGACAAACAAGGAGAAGTGCACACGACGTGCAAAGTGAAAGGACTGACTCTGAATTATCGTACCAGTCGAGTGGTCAACTTTGGGGTAATGAAAGAAGCCTTGCAATCGGGAGAGGATGGAAACTTTAAAGTGACCACCTATCAACCTAACAAGATTGTACGTTTACCCACTCACCACATCGTCAGTCGACCCTTGGAAAAAGTCTATCAAATTGTATACCAGAAGCGAGTTCGACTTCCCAATCATTTCACCTTACCGTATGGACACGTTGGTATAAAACATTGGTTGTAAGAGGATAGCCACCCACCAGAAAGATGACTTCGCCACAGCAAGAATCGAGTGAGAAACCCGATGAGAACTCCAAGTTCAAACCCTACCATTTTCCAGTCTTCTTACCTGACTATTGTGATTGTGCCCGTCGATTGGACACGTTTCAGAAATGGCCTACGGATAGGGAAGGATTACCTTCTTCGCATGTTTTAGCTAGAACAGGATTTGTCTACTTGGGACCTGAGTCAGGATTGGGATACGAGGTACAGTGTTTCGCTTGCGGACTGAAGTTACGAATGGATCTATGTATCTATAAAGATTCAGCTATTCTGGAGCATACTCGATGGTCTCCGAATTGCCCTTACCTTTCTATGGCCTTTCCATCCATCACACTACGGTACAATGTTGACGGTACCTTAGAGACGGTACCTTCCAGAACAGGACATAAAAAACGTAAAAAAGGAAAGATGTACAAGTTGGAGACTGCATTGAGACTAGTATAAAAAAGGGCTATGGTCAAGATCGATAGTTCATTGTGACTACCAAGACCGAGCGAACAAGATGAATACTTTGAAAAAGACATCGTTCCAGTTTGGGGATTGTAAAAAAGTTGTATCTTCCTCTAGTGTGACTAATACTGGATGGATAAGACCCATGCATTGCGACGGAAAATGTCCGGAAGGAAACTGCGATTGTCCATGTGGTTACCATTGTAATTGCGTAACGGAGTTTGCAGACGAGTGCGATTGTGAGCCTTGCGATGGGACCGATGCTGCACGTTGTGACCTGAGTGATGCCGTAAAGCATCATGGGAACTTTGTTTTCACTGCCCCTGTCATGGAAAGTGATGCTGTGCGTGTCAAACCTGAGGGATGCGAAAGCGATGCCGCTCGTCCTCTTAGACATTTTACCGGGTTTAAAGGGGAATGTTCACCTTCACGTCTACCCCCCTACGGATGTCATCCAGCCCTGAGCAAACTCCTGTTCATGTCACCCAACCCTTATCGAAACGAACCTGTGAAAGACGAATATTCGTTTCCTGTGCGTTTGTCGGAATACTGCGACTTTGAAAATCGTCTTCAATCGTTCAAAGGAAAATGGCCAAAGTATCTGGGAGGACCGACCCCCGAAGAATTAGCCAGAGCCGGATTTTTCTACTTGGGCGAAGGAGATAAAGTCAAGTGCTTCAGTTGCGGTGTGTCACTTCACCACTGGGAACCGCAAGATTCGGCCTACGTTGAACATGCTCGATGGTCACCGAATTGTCATTACTTACCCTTAGTGGGACCGAGACATTGAAGAAACTTTTTACCATAATCATCTGTTCATGGATACTTTACAAGAGAACATTCGTGCTTTGCCTGTGGAGTTGAGAGAACGCATTTATCGAGAACTGGTCAAAATACAAGTGAAACGTAAAGAACAATTGCATCCGATACGTCACCGGTGTTTGAACCACTGGTACCTTCAGGCTATACAAGGACTGATTCAATTGAAAGTGTTCCATTGGACAGACATTGATCAACGACCTCCTGGTTATAAAAAGGAATGGTTTGGTATTGACGATTCTATCTACTACATTGTAAACGTACTGCATCGAATTCCAGAGGAAGAGTTAACGAATTACCAACATCTTTCACGCAATGTCAACTTGGTGAAAGAGGAAACTTCTGAACGAATTGTAATGTGTAGATTAGTGACTCAACGATTTAAATTCGACACTGAAGTGAAACCATGTTTGTGCAAAGAGTACATTTCTTGTGTCAGACCAAAGAGGATTTAGTATGACCTATTCATGGATACTTTACAAGAGAACATTCGTGCTTTGCCTGTGGAGTTGAGAGAAAGGATTTACCGAGAGCTGGTCAAAATACAAGTGAAACGTAAAGAACAATTGCATCCGATACGTCACCAGATCTTTAACCACTGGTACCTGAATGGTATAAGAGAACTGATTCGTCAGAAATTCTTTCAATGGTCAGACATTGTTCAAAACTTTGAGGTCGCTAATGATCGACATGTTCATGATTATGGTTACTTCGAGATTCACCTAGTGCAAGGCATTGAGGAAGACAAGTTAAAGGATTACCAACATATTTTACGTGGAATCTACTTAGAGGAAGAGGAAACACCGAAACGAACTCTGACGTTTCGGTTACAGTATGCAAGATTTAGATTCCCTACTGGAGAACGAAGATCTCTGGCTAGAAAGTACGTGTATTGCATCCGAAAAAAAGAGAATATAAAAAGAGGCTGTCATGCCAAGGTTTATGTCACATGTCATCCAACAGATTCCGTGGAAGGAACTCAATGACCATATTCAAACCGTGGATCATTACCATCAATTATTACAAGAACTGTATCCATTCAATTTTGGACGACAAGTGGTGTGTGTCTTAGTGACTTGTTTTCTGGGATTTCGTTTACCAGCCGATTCTTTGTGGACTCTTTACGATCAGTACTTACCACCTCCATGGCCTTAAATGGTCACGAAAAACTCCTTTTGTTCAAAGCCTTGCGTTTTCATCTGGATACTTCTCAACCTCAACAGGAAAAAAAGATTCGTCAACTTTTAGCGACCCAAGACGTGTATGACGATGTGTGTGTAGCTTGTGACTTACACCCTCATTGGACAGATGTTCGTGATTGGAAAAAGGGGGGTTTTGAGGCTTGGACCCAAGAAGTGGCCCAGTATGCACAAGAGTTGTTCAAGGAAAAAAGTTACTTTTCAACCCGTGTTAGTGACGGTGCCAGAAGAACCCGTCACCGAGAACAACCACTCGCTTCAGGACAGGACTGTCATGGACATGCCTGAAAGGTCATTCCGGGAGGACACTTGTGTGACAATACCTCATGTAGAGACTGTAAGAACATTACACACTGTCCCTAGGACATCTTGGTTACCCAAAACATGTTGTACAGACACTTGTTTATATTCCACTTTGATCGCTTTGCTGTGTTTTATATTCCTGTACATCACTATTTGGGTTGTATGTATTTTTGTCTTTCGTGTTCATATTTGAAACATTCAATAAACGTGTTCTGAAAAAAGTATATAAACTCTTGTCTTGTTTGTTTTTCGTGTCACAAGTGACATTTCTCATACCATGGCTACCTCTGCTGTCTCTGCTCCCTCTTCCTCTACTGTCAAAGTCATCGACGAACACTTAGATCGTGCCAGTTGGGAGGCTTTGTATCTTCGCCATCCCTTTAACATGCTCATTGCTGGACCTAGCGGTTCTGGCAAAACCGAATTCGTCAAACGTTTGATCGAACATAAACATCATTTGATCGATCGGCCCCCTCAACGGATCGTGTGGTGTTACAAAGAGTGGCAATCGGCGTACAACCTCTTGCGAGAAAGTCAAGGCGATTCCATCGTGTTTGTGGAAGGCATTCCTAAAGAAGACGATGGCATCGTCTCTGACTCCCGTCTAACCCATTTGGTCATTTTCGACGACATGTTAGGAGAAGACGAAGAAGAAATTAAATTGTGGTTCACGCGCAAAGGGCATCACCGTAATGCCAGTGTCGTTTACATCACCCAAAATTTGTTTCAACAAAGTAAAGCCCATCGCACCATCAGTCTCAATGCGCATTACGTGGTCTTGTTTAAAAGCCCTCGAGATAAATCGCAAGTGCAAGTCTTAGCCAAACAGTTAGGAACGCCTTGGCTGACTCAGGCGTACGACGATGCCACTCAAACTCCACACGCCTATTTACTCGTCGATTTGAAACCTACGACCCCCGAGGATTTGCGATTTCGTACCCACTTGTTTCACCACTGGTGCCAAGACGGAGGACCTGTCCTGTACACGTCTCCGTCCTCGACTTCATTTCACTCCCCATGAAAAAAATCTATAAAAACCTCAGACCCTTTTTCGTCTGTCTCACACAGTGTGAACATGACGTCCCTTCAGTCGCATCTTCCCGTCAAATTGATTCGTGCCTTGTATGGCATCAGTCGAGAAAAAGATCCACAAACACGAGCCCGTGTCTTAGAAGCTAGTCTCAAAGAAGTCTTACGATGGTTCACGGTGACGGCACGTCAATTACTCCAAGGAATCATTCAGATTCCTCATCAAACCCAACGCTTTTTCGATCGAAACAAAGTCGCTTTGGTCCAACTGGCCGATCCACGCATCGACACTCAAACCAAAAAACAAATCATTTTGAAACCTGGAGGGAGCGGTACTCTAGGAGGGGTCATCATTCGCTCACTCTTAAGATGGGATCCTAATGCCCCCAAAGTTATCCCTAAGACAAAAGTCCAACGAAGCCCCAAGAAGAAAAAGAAAAAGACCAAGTCCCCAAGAAGAACTTCTCCAGTGGCGGGACCCTCCTCTTACCAGACACCACCACCATCACCCCGGAAAAAGAAAAGAAGCCCCCAGAAAAAGAAACAGAGAAAAAGTCCTCAAAAAAAAAAGAAAAGTCCACAGAAGAAAACTAGTCGCAAGAGAGGCACTTCGGCCAGGACGCAACCTTACACTCGCAAGCCACGACCTGCCACAACGTCTCCGACAGCCTCACGTTTGTCCACTTCTCCGTTGATGTCACCAGGAACTGAAGAGTACTTGGAGACGTTGATCACACCAAGAACTTCTCCGTTGATGACCCCCAAAAGAACTTCCCCAGTGGCAGGACCTTCCAATTTAGCGGCAGTGGCTGCTGCTCACAAAGTACCTTCTCCCAAAATCAAAGTTCAAGAAAGATCGGGCATGTTACAAAGTTTACTGGATTTGTCCAAGCAAGAACTGGCTCGATTTAGTCCGTTACGTACCCCTGCACGACGTGTCATGCCTGTCCTCAAACTGATAAAACGTAAAGACAATCAGTGGCGACGCGTTCCAGTATAAAAAGACCTGTGACCAAGTCGGGGTATCAGTGAACTTGTAAAAGATGTCACCTCCAAAAAGCCACAAAAGAAAGAGACAAAGGCAGACGCGTCATCCGACAAAGCGCTTAGCCAAGCATCGACGTTACCCTAAAAAAAGACACAGTCGTTCCAAGAAAAAGAGGCGCCAACAAAGGGGAGGATTCCTTGGCGATTTTCGGAAAAACATTGTTACCTTTATGACAAAGCGATAGTCCCAAAAAAAGATAAAAGGGTGTGCGTTAAGTCATCGACGTTAGTGTCTGTTCGGTGAATGTCCCGGAACCCACAAGCAAAAAAATGTCACCCTCCAGAAAACCCCAAGGAAAAAAAAGGAAAGGACTGCCACCACGTTTAGCCAAACATGGGGACATGTTATCTGTCCTGTCCAAAGCTTCTCCACCCCTACGAAAAAAACTCATTCAAACGGCCTCCAAAGAGGTCATCGATACCGTGTGCGAATGTTGTTTGAACGTTTTGAAAGGCACGATCCCTTTGTCCAAACACCAGAAACAATGCTTAGGCAAACATCGTCACGTTCTTCGGAAAATGGTTCAAAAGAAAATTCCCATTCGTCAAAAAAAGAAGATGTTGGTCCAACGTGGAGGCATTTTACCTCTCTTGTTAGGCCCCATACTGAAAGGAGTCTTGGGAACCATGTTGGGAGGACTGATGGGAGCAAGATAAAAAGGCTTCGAAAGTCCCAAGATCTCAGAATTGACCCCTGACAACCCCATGGAAGGACGAAAACTAGCTTTAGTGCCTTACAAACGATGGATGGAATACCATCGGTGGCAAGAACAACGCACCCCGCATTTACCTCCCAATCCCAATTTGAGCGAGATGTCCCAGTTACAACACGAATTGCAGTCCTTGATGGATCGTCAAGATTTGTCCGAAACAGAAAAATCGCAAAAGTATGGTCAACTCTTGCAAAGACTGCAACTCTTTCACCAGAAAGCTTTAGACGAAACAGCTTTACCCACTCTAAAAGATTTTAAGACCTTGATGAAAAGTCCAGCACCATCATTACCACCACCACCACCACTACTGTCATCCCCAACCGTCACCAGAGATGCTACCCCACAAAGACCTGAGGAAGAAGAGACGCGCGAAGTGTTTCAAACACCGTCAGCAGCTCCCATTTCGAGTAAGATTGCAGGATCCTTGTTGACCCCGTCCCCCACACCCCAACGAGAAGAAATGAAAGCTTGGGTTAAAAAGATGATGTCCACGCCTTCTTCGACAGAAGTGAAAAAGAAAGAAGGGAAACCAGAAGTGAAAAAAGAAAAGAAAACCAAAGCCATTCCATTGCCACCTCCACCACTACCTTCGACTTCTACTCCCGTAGCCCATCGGACACGTAAATCCGTTTCCAAACCACCCTTTCGACCCACCCAAAGTAGCATCACCGAAGAGTGGGTGACTTATTAACACAAAAATGGAAAAAGTCTTAGCCAGCATTTACTACGATCCCTCGCATCCTGCAGGTTACGCAGGAGTTCAAAAATTGTATCGTGCTGCCAAAACGCGACTGAAAAGTCTCCGTTTACCTCAAGTGCAACGATGGTTACAAGAACAAGCTACCTACACTTTACACAAACCCATTCGACGCAAGTTTGCCAGAAGTCGCACCCGAGTGGAAGGCATCGATCATCAATGGCAAGCCGATTTAGCCGATGTCTCTCATTTGGCCAGCTACAATCGTGGTTACAAATATTTGTTTTGTGTCATCGACGTCTTTTCCAAATTTGCCTGGGTCGTGCCCTTGACTTCCAAATCCAGCAGAGAGTTAGTGCGAGCCCTGCAACGGGTGTTGAAACAAAGCGGTCGTCGCCCTCTTCGATGGCAAACGGACAAAGGCACCGAATTTCTGAACCAAGCTTTCCAAAAAGAATTAAAGAAACGTGACATTCATTTTTTTACCACCGAGAATCCCGAAACCAAAGCCAGCATCGTGGAACGTTTTCAACGCACTTTGAAAGAACGCATGTGGAAATATTTTACGCATCACCACACTCTGAAGTACATCGACATCTTACCGCACCTGGTACAAGCGTACAACCAATCTTACCATCGAAGCATCGGACGTGCCCCGCAAGACGTGACTCCCGACAACGAAGTGCTGGTGTTCGAGCGCCTGTTCGGTACGTCCCCGACGAGGGCTGTCCCCAAGAAAAGTGGAGAGTTGACCGTAGGAGATTGGGTGCGCATTGGCAAAACCAAACGCACTTTCGACAAAGGTTACTTACCTAACTGGACGACCGAATTGTTTCGCGTCACTGGACGAGTGCATGGCCGTCATCCTGCCGTCTATAAATTGGAAGACATGAACGGAGAAGTACTCAAAGGAACGTTTTATTTGCCCGAGTTACAACGTGTCACCAAAAAAGAAGACGACGTGTACGACATCGAAAGCATTCTCGAACGCAGAACCCGTAAAGTGGGCAAACGACGTGTCAAAGAAGTCAAAGTACGTTGGAAAGGATATCCACCCAGTTTCGATTCTTGGATCGACGCTTCGCAAGTCATCGACTATAAAAAGAAGAAGTGACCATCATGCCCTTTCACACAGCAACAGACGCAGCTACGTCGACCAGTCCTTCTTCCCCTAGTTCTTCTGTGCAAGATTTACAAAAACAACCCTTGTGGGTGTGGTGTGGAGAACGTGTGCCTAAAACGCAAATCGTCTTTTTCTGCCAAATCTTCGTGGTGTATTGTGTCATCGGGGCAGCCATCGCCAATTTGAGTTTGCAACAAGGAGACAAACAATTGTGGACCATTTTATTGAGCAGTTGCATCGGTTACCTGCTTCCCAATCCCTCCCTGAAATTCTCCTCGAACGGGAACGTTGTGTCCAGTGCCAGTGCCAGTCACCACTCCAACATCCACAACCAGAACCCCATTTTGGGCGGAGACACGCCTCTGACATCCACTAACCCCTCGGACAGCCACAGAACTCTAGAATTATGAGTCACCAAAACCAATTTTACTTAACTTTACCCAGTGACAGTTCCATGGAGGTGTTTCCCAACAACACGTTGTGCTGTTACACGGCCAAATTACCTCAAGCCATCCCCTTAGATCACGAAGCCCATTGGGAAGTGGCTTTAGTAGAAATGATTCACCCGACCCAAGTCCTCAATGTCCTTAACAATCAAAATACTTTTAAGGTGGAAGTTCATGACAAACCATTGCAAGATGAGTTGGATAAGACTAGTAGCACATATACCAATAAAACCTATGATGAGAAAACTAAAACGTGGACCTACAACTTTGTGATTCCCCCAGGCTATTATTTCAGTGGTCATCATTTGGTCAGCGCCATAGCCTCCAAGTTTAATGGTGTGTTTGGGGAAGCTTTTAAGAGTACCAATGTCAATGTCAAGAACAAAAGTGTCACCCTGGAGTACCACAAAGTAGCTCGTCGCTTCTTGATGAAATTTGAGCGAAGTAAAATCGTCTCCATTATATTTTGTCCCGAATTGTTTGACATGTTGGGCGGTGACATGGAGCTGAGGAAGATAGGAGAACAAAAAACATCACCCGAATTACCAGTCATTTACGACAACGTGACTTTTGGCCAGTATTTTCGTTTCCCGGTAGAACTGAACCAAGGACTGAATTTGATCTTTGTGTACTCCGATGTGGTGGAATACAACGTGGTGGGACACACCTCCGTACCGTTACTGCGTGTCATTCCTTTCAAAGTGGATTCTGCCACGAACGCTGACGAGGAAGGTGGAAACACTTATCACGTCCACCGCGAATTTGTACATCCTCACTATTTGCCTGTCAGCAAGTCGTATTTGGACACGGTCAACATTACTATAAAAGGAGATTTGGGACAAGATATTCCATTCACCAAAGGAAAAGTCACGGTGAAACTCCATTTTCGAAAACGGTTCTCTCACGACTCGTAAGTAAGTCATGTATCCAGTGTACCAAGGGGTGGCTCGACAGCGAGGACACGGTTTAGGAGACATGTTAAAATCGGCCTTTCGTTCGGTGGCCCCGGTGTTGAAACCGATGGTGACACGCGGATTGCACGCCTTGAAAGATGCGGCACTGACGCAAGGCAAAGAATTTCTCCAAAATGTCATCATCGACAAACAGAACCCTAAAGAAGCCTTCATGAGGGCAGGTAAAAATGTCTTGCTGCAAACGGGCAAAGACATTTTGGGTCGACGAGACACACCTATAAATGCCCTGCAGGCTACCGAGTCAAGCATTCAGCAAGGACAAGGCAGAAAGAGACGACGAAGAAGAAAACACCCTTTCACCAGACTTCAAGCGAGAAAGGCCAAGAAAAGAAGAACCGTTCGAGACTTAGACGTTTTCGATTATTGAAACACAAAACAAAAAATGATGCACCGAGAGTCTTGCGCTTGTTCCAAGACGGAACTGGATCTGTTTGCCATGCCCCCCACCATGATGACCATGCAAGAATCCCAATGGGTGGAATTTAATCCCATCTCCTCATTGACCGATTCCGCTCCCATCGAGTTTGAAATCAAAGGACAGCCCGAAGATTACATAGATTTGAATAGCAGTTACTTGTACTTGAAAGTCCAAGTTCTAGATAAGAATGGTGATGGAGTAAAAGACGATGACGAAATAGGTCCCGTCAACAATTTCATGCATTCCTTGTTCAGCTCAGTGGATTTGTACTTGAATAACAAACTAGTCAGCAGCAGCATGGATACATACCCTTACCGTGCCTACTTGGAAAATCTCTTGACGTACGGAATAGATGCCAAGGATAGTCATCTCAATGCCTGTGTGCTGTGGGTAGCTGACGAAGCGGGCAAGTTAGAAAAAACAGATTCATCCAATTCCGGCTTGGAGGCAAGAGCAGACAAAATCATAAACAAGAAAAGTTTAGAACTGATGGATCGTTTGCATTTGGACATGTGGTTGCAAGAGAAATATTTGCTGAACGGGGTGAATGTCCGCTTGAGACTGAATCGCAACAGTGCCGCTTTCCATTTGATAGCTAATAAAACTGCTGGCAATCCTAAAAGCATAATCCAAGAAGCCAAACTCTACGTACGACGCGTAGAAGTGTTACCCAAAGTGGCAAACGACATCAGTCAAACGTTGAGCAGAACGACAGCCAAGTATCCCATCCGACGTGTGGAAGTGAAAACGTTCACCATTTCAGCTGGACTGCAATCCATAACCGAAGATCATCTGTTCCAAGGACAGTTACCCAAACGTTTAATCCTTGGTATGGTCACGAATTCAGCCTTCAACGGAACCTTCGATCAAAATCCTTTCAACTTTCAACACTTTTTAGTGAAGAAAGTCGAAGTCAGTCGTGATGGCAAGACCTTGTGTACCCGACCTTTCGAACCTGACTTTGATCCAACAAAGATGAATTACTTGAGATCGTACTTGTCCCTGTACGAAGCCACCGGTCAGTTAGGAACCAACACCAGTCACGGCATTGAGTATGACGATTATGCAGGAGGCTATGCTTTGTGGGCTTTCGATTTCACTCCAGACCAAGGCAGCGACGAGGGACATTTCCACCCTATAAAATCTGGCCAGATTCGTGTGGAACTTCAGTTTGCAAAGCAACTGGACCATACAGTGAACGTCATCCTGTATGCAGAATTCGATAATACCATAGAAATCAACAGTTTGAGAGAAGTCATTCTAGATTATTAGAAAGCCATGGAAGACTGTTATCCCTCTTTACCTAGTGGAGAAACTTTGGAGATGGAATGTAAGGAGACCGTGGAAGGAGAAGAATCTCAAGACAAAGACGAAGAAGTTTTGATGAAGTCGAGATGGCCAGAACAAGAAGCCCATTTAGTCTCCTGTTTTGCCAAACACTTGGTGGACAAAATGACGGAATTGATCAAGAAAAATTGCTATGGATGTCAAAACGATCATCCCAGTCAAATTCAACACGATAAATGCCTGATGTTGAGTCAAGAAGAAAAATTGGACGAGTATCTGGACGAAGCTTGGAGTCTCATCTCGAACAAAGACGTGTTGCACCAGTGGTATAAAGACTTGCGTGAACATTCTTGTCCACCATTAACCACTCAAGAGATCCATCGTATCGAAGCTCTCCTGAATCAGAGTGAAGAAACAGAACGAATAACCGTTTATTCGTCAGACATTTTCAAGCAAAAAGTCAGGATCGAATTGACGACTTATTATTACCTGTAAAGAAAACAAACACAAAACAATGGATACCTGGGAACTTTATTACCTTTTGAACCACAGTTCGTATACGTCTTCTTGGAATCCCGTCGTCTGTGCTAAAGATGAACTCCCTCATCGCAAACCTAAAGACCATCAAGCTTACGTGATCAACACGGACGATAGTCATCTCCCAGGAACCCACTGGGTAGCCGTCTACTTTCCTCAAGAAGGATGTGTGGAATATTTCGATTCGTACGGATTGCCGCCTTTGGAAGACGATATCATCGACTTTATGAGAAGAAATGCTCAAACCACCCGATTCAATAACGTGAAATTACAAGGCACAGATTCCTTGGTGTGTGGACAATATTGTGTGTATTTTCTGCATCATCGCAGCCTGGGCTATTCCTTAGAACATTTAGTGACTCATTTCGATCCTCGTTCTTCTGCTAGAAACGATGTGAAAGTAGATCGATGGTTTTGTGACCATTATGCTTATCTTTTGTCTCAAGCTAGGAAACGTAGTGTCAATCAATGGCCTAATGATTTCCAACAGTGGAAATCACAATTTCATTCACAACGTTGTCAGCCTTGTTTAAAGTAGATTGCATTTAAAGAAAAAAAGTGTTTGTGATTTGAAAAAAAATGGTTTGATGTTATAGTGTTGGTTTATTATTAAAAATGTTGTTGTTAGTTAGTGTTAAGTGATTTTTTGAATAAAAAATGTTGTGTTTTGAAAAAAAATGCCTTTGTGGTTTGTTTAGCTATAAGAATGTTGAATTGATGCTCTTTCATTTCTTACTATCCCTCTCATGAACGTTGCGGCTCGAAAACCGTGTGGGGGATGTTTTCCTTCACGTCCGCGCTTTCACTTTAAGAACCGGGTTGTTCCCAGTCTAGCCATCCATTGTCGACTCATCCTCCTAAGAAGATGTGCTCCAAACTAGCTAAGCTCAACGAAGCCTACGTGAATCTGCATAGGGTCAGACACAGTCTGATACCGAAACCAGAAGAAATAGAGAATGTGAGAATGTTAAAAATCACTGAAGACCTGATAGAAGAGCTCTTCAGAGAAGAAATGAACAGGGAGAAAGAAGAATGGACAGAAAAGTACAGACTTCAGAGACAGCAGCAACAGCAGCAACAACAGCAACAGCAGCAGCAGCAACCTGAAGCTGACAGGGGCTTTGTCGATTGTCGTATCGACACCAAAGAATTCTTCTTCTCGTTCCGAAGAAGCAGACCTATCGCCAGAAAGTCTATCCTCAGAGGACATCGCATTCTTAGAAACTAAAAGAATGCCATAGCAAAAAAACAGCCCTTTTCAGGGCTACCCAATACTCTAGAAAAGAAATAACGATCGATTTGCCAATGTGTGAAGGTAGAGTAGTGTGAAAATAAACACTAACTCTTTTTTTAAAAAAATGTGAGCGTATGAGTTTGTGTGATTGTGTTTGTAAGTGATAAAGTAGGTTGGTGTGGATAGTAGATTAAAATGATGTTTGTTTTTTGGGCTGTTTGAGGTGTATATTAGGGTTAGATTGGATTGCTTTGCGTATGTGGATAGTCTATTGAAGTGATGGGTAGCATAAAAAAGTGAGCGAGTGTTTCTTTTAGGTCCGCGCGTTGTTGTTGTTTTTTTTTTGGTCATGATCTAGGTAAGATAAATTTTATGTTTTTAGGGGGATGTTTTCCTTCACGTCCGCGCTTTCAGTATAAATTGAAACTCGTTGGGCAGTCCAGCTACCCTTGTTGATTGATCAACACAGCCAGAAGAATGACTAGCAGAATAGTGAAACTGTTAGAACTCCAGATGCACCTGGAATATGCCAGGCGGATAGTAAACGAACTATCAGCGGAGGCTATAGTAGAAGAAGCAAGAATAAAGAAGGAAGAAGAGGAGAGAAGACAGAGGGAAGAAGAGGAAAAGAAAAGAGAAGAGAGGATGTCATTTAATATTCCTGAAACAGAGGATTGGGGTGCTGAAGCGAACCATCCTCCCTCTGCGCTCCCCAGAAGAAAGGTGAAAGAAGACTGGGGAAGAAGATGCGTGTGCGGCGCAAGGCCAGGAAGGTGCAACCATTAGATAGGTGCATCTGGAGTTTAAAAAAAACAGCCCTTTTTAGGGCTACCCAATACTCTAGAAAAGAAATAACTATTAATTTGCCAATGTGAGTAGGTAGAGTAGTGTGAAAATAAACACTAACTCTTTATTAATAGTAGAAGTGTATGTGTTTGTGTGTTAGTAAGAGCTCAGGTAAGTTTGTGTGAATAGTAGATTATGGGTTTCTTAGCAAAAATGTGGAGAGTATAGTTAGGGTTATATTATATGAAATGAGAAAGTAGGGGGATGTTTTCCTTCACGTCCGCGCGTTGTTGGGTCATGATCTAGGTAAGATCCATTTTATGTTTTTAGGGGATGTTTTCCTTCACGTTCGCGCTTTTCGTATAAGAACCCACAGTATTAGTTGTTCAAACCATTCTGCAAAGAATAAAAAGAAGATGGCATCAAACCACCTTAACAAAATGGAAAAATTGCAAAACGTGATGGACAATTTAGGAATGTTTGAGCAAATGTTGGTTAACCTAAACGAGGATCACTACTCATATAGTCCCCATAGAGTGAAGATGGAGATAAACAATTTACGAAAAATGAAGGTAATCATTAGTGATCTGTTGAAAGAAATAAAGGAGGAAAAGGAGGATGAAGAGGAAAGGATAAGGATGAGAGAATGGAATGAAAAAATTGAAAAAGAAGAGGAAAATGAGAAGAGGAAGAAAGAAGAGGAGGAAGAGAAGAAAGAAGAGAAGGAGAAAAAAAGAAGAGAAAGAGTGTTGGAGATAAAATAAGAAGTTGGTGGAGGAAAAGGAGAAATTAGAAGAAGAAGAAGAAAACCCAAAGGCCCTTTTCAGGGCCAGCCATATTTCTCGAAAAGAGATAGTCTTTTGAATTGCCTACCCCTTTTTTAAAAAATTTTTAAAAAAAATCCCATGTTAAATTCCCCTTGTCCGTAGAGTGACCCACGATTTATTGCCATGTTAAATTCCCCTTGTCCGTAGAGTGACCCACGATTTTCTCCATGTTAATTCCCCTTGTCCGTAGAGTGACCCACGATTTTTCTCCATGTTAAATTTCCCTTGTCCGTAGAGTGACCCAGGGGTCCCTGTAATGCTAATTCCCATTGTCCGTAGGGTGCCCCCCTTCACTACTTTCACCCCATGATGCATGATTGTATATATTTATCAATTTTATGTTTTTACTGACATAAAGGGGGCGCTCACCAGATAATATGTACTTTTGAGAGAGTGACGTATGTAAAGTGAAGTAGTTCGCATTTAAAACATGCACAATGGAGAGAATGTTGGCATACCTCTATGCTACATTAATGTAATGTGGATGATATTTCTTTTGGATATTGTACTTTTGGAAATTTTACATGATTTAAGCACACTGCTAACTAAAATGACTGCTCCCTTGTGTTAAAAAATCAGCCTGAATTAGTCTAAAGTACACTATACATATCAGCTATTAAAATAGGGAAAATGAATTTTGCCGGACTAGGCAATACCAGCTTCTGAAAGTGCAATGAATGAATTACCAAATATATATAAAATGTAAAAAAAAGTTATCGGCTCTTTTTTATACAATTTACCTCTGAAGTTCAGGAAGTGAAAATGACCAAGTAGAGCTAGTACTTTTTTTTGAAAGGTGCACATCTGAAGTAAGGCCAAGCTGTATACTCTATAACCCATAGTACACCCATCAATCATACACCAAAATAAAGGGAATTAAAGGTTCTTTGCATTATACCTAAGATATACAAGGTCTTTTTTAAATAGCCAGTATAACCAGTGAGGAAAGCCGGGGAAATTCTTTTTCATCAGAATATTTCTTTTGTTGTGGTAACCAAACTTGTTTCTGCGAAATATATGATACAATTGCTTCACTTACAACCAACGATAATAATACTTTTGAATCAAGCATATATCGTAATAATACTATTGGTGCCCACATTTTTTTTCTGAAAAGTGTTTGCCAAACCAGACAGCAAATCGCATGGAGATCTTCGGCAAACTTAAATGACTCGATACACGCAAATCCAGTCAAGTCAAAGTCTGGTAATGGTCCGTTTATCGATACTCTGATCATCTCTTGTGTGGGATGTCCAAATCTGTTAAAATATTCAGAACAATCTCCGTATCCAAGAAAACGTCTGGGATAACATGCAACCATATCGAGTGATATCATATTTTTATAATCGTATTTGGTATTCCATAATCCACCTTGTCCGTATTTGACACAACTTGATGTTATATCATCGAGAAAATCAAATCGAATCGGTTTCCACCAATTTTTCTCTCTAGCAAAATGAGCCGCAACAGATGGAACAGTAAAACAATTATTCAGTAATTGTTCAGTCCTGACATTGTCAGTGTATTCCAGCGATAAATATCGCTGCGCAAGATTTTTCATTTCGTCGTGGAGAGATTCTGTACGATGAATAACGCCATTAGGTCGTACAAATTGATCATAGTTTCCATCGGAACTTTGAAATAACCATACTGATACAGGATCGTTCTTACTTATTTCGTGAATAAAATCAAACATATCACCGTTATAGAACTTAACGGTTCGATCTTGTGGAAATTTTGTCACCGCAGAAGTACAAGCATGCGCATTGTGATCAACGGTATTTATCGGAGCTTCTTTCGATTTATATTTCGATTCGTGTAATACTTCTCCTATTATTGTTTTTACTATTATAGGGGATTTTAGTGTTGTTTTCTTTTCTTCTAACTTAGCAACATCGTTTATTGTAGCTCCTTTATTCTTGACTGATTCAGCCCACTTATTTATTTTTTCACGTCGTAGATCTGTTAGTTTATTTCGCATTTGTGAAGTGTTCTGTAATTCGCTCGGCTACACAATTTAGCCTTGACAGTTTCATTGGTTTGAGGTCGTTAACGCTTTGTTTGTCATTCAGCGGATATATTGCATATATAACCGCGGTCACAGGATACGCTCGTTCATAATACTGTTTATCAATACCAGTCAACATTCCCGGTTTGGAACTTTTATTTAACATTAAAAAAATTTATTATGAAGGGCAGGGTCACATTTGTCATGGATAATCCAAGTATCACCTTGTTCGGTATCTACTGTTACAATAAATTTTACTCTGGAAAAATATCTTTGATTGTCGAGATAATTAATAATCGTCGCCGCTCTTTTGTCGTTCATTGTAGCATCGAAAATATTTTTATTGTTAATAATTTTAAATGTAGACCACATATGAGATGCACCATCGTCACGAAATTCTTTCTTGGTGTCACCAATACTTTTAATTAGAGTTTTCCTCGGATCAACCAGAGCTCGCATCGGCAAGCCAGGGGTTCTTCTGTCAAGATCGAATCTGGATTTAGGAAACTTCGTTTCACAAGGCTCGATTTTAGATAATCTCTTAAACTCCTCCATATTATAATTAAGACAAATATATATTTCAGTTGAAATATAATTGTATATATAATGATTCAAAAAACAAAACGTAAATGCATTTGGTTAAAGATAGGTTCTATAACTCCACGTGACAAAGCTTCGGTACACGAATTCTGCAGACTTCATTTCCAAAGTGTACGGAGTGGGAGTTATGGACCAACACCGTGTCTATGATGTGGTGTTGGGGTTAGACGAGAAACGCAGTAGAGTGTTTAATGTGGTGGTAAAAAACACAGGGAGCTGAAACGATATTATGATTTTTTAAAATAACAACATTGACAGCGTTAAGGATGATAAAATCAATGATGATAAAGTTATAAGAAATATAAGAGCTTATGTCGCTAGATTTTAAAAATAATGATTCAGACAAATTTTTATTTAGACAATTAATATTATTATATAAAATGGAGCAAAATGGATTTGTGAGACATCCTATCATAAATAATTACGAAGCATCCCGTGATAGTGTAATTAAAAATTGTCGACTAAAAAAACCAGTTGGTACTGATGAAAATACTGGCTATCTTAGATTTACTGTTGGAGAAAAAAGATCTCTGTCATAAATTTGTATGCGAGTCATATTACGGAGTACTCGTGGACGGTCTTGTGATCGATCATATAATTACCCAGAAACTTGATAATCGTTTAAATAATTTACGCGTTATTGCACAAAGCCAGAACAGTATTTTGGGAAATACTGGCTAACAATCAAACATACAGGACTTGTCAAGTCTGTAAATACAGAAACTGGTGAAGAAATGACATTTCAATCAGTGAATTCAGCTGGAAAATATTTTGATATCTGTCAGCATTCGGTTCAGCAAGTGGCAGATAATATTACGAGATCTGCGTTTTGTAGAATATATTAACAGAAAATAAGTTTTCATTATTGTTGAAGAAAGATATCTACTAATTACTATTTATTCATTTATTTAATTTTTGGGTTACATTCTACATCGCTAAATCTGAAGTTTTTATAAATTTCAGCATTATTGAAAGGTGGTAACTCTGTCGAGGATACGTTATGCGATTAGAGTTACCTCCCTTTATTTTATTCACTTATAATTAAATTATATTTTTTTGGGTTGGTTTTCTGCTAATCTGTTGTTGCATATAACCAAATCGTTTTTTCAGAGCAATACAAAACACAAAATAACATTTTGGTATCTTACTTCAGAGTATAACTCTATTGTAACACAGAGAAATTCAACGTCATTGGACTAATATAATCCTTGACTATCAAAGGGAATAACTCTATCATGACTCTGTCATGACTAGTAGAAAGATTAAATTATCATCTTTTTGTATTTTCACTTTTAAATAAATTATTTCTTTTTGGGTTGTTTCTTTTTAGTTGTTAAGAAACATTATCTTTATTTTTTAATATCTGTCACGATTCTTGCTTCATCTAGAATTTGTCAGCGATATTAATTAATATAAAAGGAAAATACAAATATCAAATAAGCCCCGCCCATTGCGTGAGCTTGATTTGGATTTCTGAGTATTAGTTAGCTTATATATCATAGAACTTCTTATATCTTCTTAGGAGACGCCTGGTATTCTCCCCGTTATTGTTCGAAATTCATCGAACATGCTCACCTTCCCCCACACTCACCACGTGGTGGGTGCCCTTTTACACTCTCCCGGGATGATTTTGGGGTAGGGTGTGCTCGTGTTTGAACGTAGAGAAGGCCCGTATATGTATTGTGCAGTGAATAGAATTTAAGTTAGCTAACATTGTATATTGTGCCATCCATAGAATTAAATTAATGTTGTTTCGTCCATAGGATAAGAAAATATTGTGCTGTGATCGAATTGAATCAAATATGTTGTTTCGTCCTTAGATCTAAGATTCTATATATTTCGTACCCTCTGAACTTTCTAGAATGTGGTGGCAATCTTGGAATTCACATGCGTGTAGTTTCGTCCTTAGATCTAAGATTGTATATATTTCGTGCCCTCTGAACTTTCTAGAATGCGGTGGCAATCTAGGAGTTCATATGGGAGTTGTATTGTGTAAATATATTTTTATTTTAAATATATATATATGTTTATGTGATGAACTATGAAAATATTAATGCTATTATTTCTGCAATAAAAGAATTTAAACATGACGGCATAAAAATATCAGATGAACTTAATCCTGAAAAAAAATTATTTCTGATTTTTAATCATTACAAGAACGTAAATGTGAAGATAGATATGCACTACCAAGCCAATACAAGTTTATTAAAATCATCCAGCAAGCTATGTTTCAATCGCTGACTATGGTCAAACAAACAGAGGTGGACAAATTCGTATTTCTCTCAAGCACGATTGAAAAAATTAGATCAGAATTATCTCACGAATACGAAAGAAGATTAACACTCGTATAAGACAATTAAGAAAGATTATGTAAGATCGTGAAACGATCCAAAGTAACTCTGTTACTGGTGAAAGTGAAAATATTGACAAGGTCACTGCAAATGAAAGTTATGTTAACTGGGGTCCCTGTCGCTGAACACACGTAATATTTATTTTAATAATCTTTGATCTTAAAATATTTATTCAGATTTATTTTTATTTAGATTTATTTTTTATTCTGACTATAATATTGTTTCTGTTGATTTTCTTTGACAAAACCGAGATTTTTAGTCAAAATTCATCGTTCTTTCACTGATTTTAGTCGGTTTGTCAAAGAAAATCAGTCAAATTACGGATTTTCCTCTGATCAAACCACGAGCGATTCTCTAAACGATTCATTGATAAATCGATAAATTGTTCTATAACACCTAAAAAGTTTGTTTTTCATGTGTTTTTTGTCAGTTTTTTTTAATGATTTTCGAGTAAAATAAGAATTTATCGATTTATCGATAAATCGTTTAGAGAATCGCTGAGGTTTTCACCCTCAAGAATTACAAAAATCTGACAGATTTTCTTTAATAAGTTTATACATCATCAGAATAAAATAAATCTGATTTCACGTTAGGTTGAAAATAGTAAAGAAAATCTACGATTTTACATATACATTTATTTTAAGAAATTCTCTACCCAGGTCAATTAAGTGTCCGGATTGGTCAGTAAGTTTGAAATTATTCGCGATTATAGATTATATGTGCGTTGATAAACAGGATTGATCGGTTCTTGTACAATAAAATATCCAGGAGGTACTTGCGGTGTAAAGGTATATAAAATATATCCTTGTTGAGCCTGATTTGATTTTTCTCAGAAATCCATGGTTTTTCTTCTCGATATTAGGAGTTGTTATAAATTTGTTTTCGTTAGTGATAAAATCATCTCGTCGCGGTTCTGGTGGTCCATGATTTTCTGGCGCTACTTCAGGCCAACCTAAAACAGATCTTATCGATGATTGATAAATATCAACGGCATAATCTTACTTATATATTTCAATCGTGGATGATAAAGTTGGTTCATGGACAGTGATAGCTATTTTCGATTCTTTTCCAGCTATTGATTTGATTCTGCGTTGAAATTCATCATTGATTCGTTCGATTTGATAACTGCCAGTAGGAAAAGAGATAACTTGCCAATCGGGGGTTCCATCTGGTTTATTTTTATTTCCAAATACAAGCGACTTATTTGCATGTAATTCATCGAATGATTTTGATCTGATGTTTGGCCAACTGTAATATACTCGTAATTTTGCTAGTGCGATTTCTTTTACTGGAATTTCAGTTGGAAAATTAACATTAAATTCAGGATTAGTCGAACTTGCTGATATCATCGTGGTTTTCAACGAAGTTGTGTTCGTTACAATTTATTGAAGTAGTTCGCCTGACGATGTCATTATTACTATTATTACTATTATTATTATTATTATTATTATTTAAATTGGACACATTTGTACCTTTAATGGCAGCGCCATCATGGTAAATTTTAATCATTTCTGAAAACTCAAAATCAGAATTTATTCCATCATGAAGGCTCTTTGATAATAATGATAATACTTTGGAATCTGCTGTTGTCACTGTATGTAACTTTATTATATAATCATGCAATTTTCCATTTGTGCAAGTAGATATTTTTTTTTTGCAATGATATTGAGAACACCCGTAATTGTTGTTGTAGCTGAAATACAGATTGTTACAGCTACGGCGCCATCATTGTTATCGTTGATAACAACACGCCGGTTCCAGCAACAACAATAGATACTGAATAAACAATTACATCAACAATAACTACACGTCCGCCATATTTCTTTATTTTTATTTTGTATTGTTCGACGGTATCTTTTAATTTTGTTTGTCATTCACGTGCTTGATTATACCTAAATTTTTTAACGTCGATTGAAGTTTTCATTATATTTTACTTAGTAACCAATTGAGGTGTTTCAGCTACAAATTCTAGACACCACCAGTAAGATGTTGCGGTTAATTTCTTGTCAGCTGCTTCCAGTATAAATATTTCTTCGTTTCCTTTATTTAATATAATAGGCACAACTCCCGAAAACTTATCGGTTAAATGCCGCCAGGGATACGTAGTAAATATCTCAAATTTTACAGCGCTGAACACAGACAGCCTGTACACACTAGTGACTTCTGCGGTATGTTTGATTGTATTATTCTGCTGTGACCATGTTGAGAATCCCGAAGACACAGTGTATACTATATTGGTGATCTGTTTGTGAGGAATTTTAATCAGATTAATTTTGTTAATGATATCAGGAATTCCACTTACGACATCTTCTAGTGTTTTTTTTTAATCTTTTCAATGCTTGTCTTGACATCAAAGAGTTTCACGTCAGCGGTCAACGGAGTACCAAAGAATTCCTCTGCGATTTCATTAAGGTTTCTAAAGTTTCTACGGAGATTCGTAAACGTACTTACGTGAACATCATACTCGGCCCGCAGCGTGGATAATTTACCATCTACTGTGCTGTAGTTAACGTCTACATATGTTTTTTGTCGCGGCATCTTCATCGGATGTTGGATCTCTTAGAACAACTATTTCATTTCCGTTCATGCTGAGTTCGGCTGTCATTATATAACTAGTGTTCCGTAAACGATTAGCAACGCTTCTTGCAATTTCATTTGTAATAGTTGCGAATGATATATTTGAATCTCTGATTTTTCCATCAGTAAATATTGGAATGTCATCCGTGGCCGTACCAAGAACTCTGCGAATTATTTCATTTGATGTTGCTCGTTTTTAAAATCCCGTATTTATCCTGAAAAATAACAACTTCATCTTTATCAACTCCAGAGACGTTCATACTATCAGCGAGTTCATCTTTAGTCGCGTAATTTTACAAATCATTGTCATCCTTTTTTTTAAAAAAACCCTTGATAGAAGATCTTTCGTAAATATCAACCATTATAATTTTAAGATCTGTTTAAAACGACGCGGTTACTCGTGTAATCATGCACGACTTTATCAGTTACATTGGAAGACTTTGATATAGCGTTAAGTACATTAATTACTTCACGACCACATATTGGTGGATCAGTTAGTACTTGGGTTGGTAACGTCGAATACCAGATAGGCGTTGAAAACACCTGAGTTTTTATTGTGTTTATGTATTTTAAAAACTGAACTGGTGGAGGAAGCCCGTACAAATCGAAATAAACGATTCCACAATTACGTATGCCACCCAATGAGTACCAGGTCCTGGATTATCATCAATATTAATAATACCTGTTTCAAAATTGTTTGGTTGTTTTGGTAATTGGTCACGCATATAAACACCTCTAAAAAATTATATTTAATTTTTTAGCAGCTTCGAGTAAATCAAACTCTGACATTGGAAAGATCATCGAAGTGTTCCTAGAAGTCTCAGACCTTTTCCTTATCGATAAGGGGTTCCTGGTAATCTTAGACCTTTCCCTCTTTTTTAAATCCTTTTCCTGTTGCTTTCTTTAATGCCATTGCAGCAGCGGTTCTGACGGCACTTAACGCGGGATGCTTTTGCTACAACTGGAGCTGCAGCGGCTATTAACGCTGGTATAGCTGCAAGAAGTGGAAATATACCACCTGTTTTAAATGAGTCTTTAATCGCACCCGCAGAGATATTAAGTTCAAATCCTGTTTTTGATTGTTTAGCGCTATTGAAATGTTTAAATTGACGTTGTGATAATGATAATTTATTTTGACCACCTGTGATTTGATCTCGCTTTAGTGATATTTTCATTCCGCAGTTCTTTGCTGAATTTGATTGAAGTTTTTTAATCTGACAAGGAGTCAGACACTAACATGATGATATGACATAAGAAATATCGTGAGTGATCTAATTACACATCATTAAAACGATGTTACATATTTTCAACTGGGGCATCAATAACTCTCATTCGTCCACCAACGCTTTCAAGTAACATTGATTTGTCGCTGAGTATAACAGCAACTGCTCTATAATTAGGAACAGCTCCAGCGTCTCTATTTACTTGAGCTCGAAAGTGAATATCAACGACAGATTATCTAGATAAATCAAGATGTTCCAGCGAAAAGTAATAAATCGGATACAGATTTGTAAAATCTAGTTGTGATATTTGCAAACCAATATCTATATTTTGATCACGTCCCATAAAAGTCATTAACCGATGATATTCACGTGCTACATGACTTAATTCAAAATTTAATAATATATCTCCAGCTGGTTCTTGATGTCCATTTATCCTCAGTGAAACTTCAGAAACTCCAAGTTTGTCAAATATCATTAGACTTTCTTCTTGCGGGAATACTCGTTCAGTATTTTGAAAAACAATGAAAATGTGCCTTGGCTCAAAAACACCTTGCTAAGGTGCTATATACCACGTAAATAAACCATTAATGGTATTTGGAACACTGTCTGTAGTTGTTGTTAACCATGATAATAATGATTTACCGCCTGAATCCATAAAAGAGAGTAGTTTTTGCTCTTCTGCAATAGTTGGAGTCATTACCGGCGTCCACAACGACAGTTTTTTAGTAATACTTTACCAGCATCAACGCCAACACATTCTCGCCAGATAGCATCATCGTCAGTAGCCTTCTTACAAGTACAACCGTATGCTTGGCTCCGAAAATAACCTTTCTAACGTTTCTACAAAATCCAAAGAGGTGCGAAAGTGGATTCGCGCATGAAATTCTTCTATTACCTCTTAAAATTGATCGACATATTGCAAAACCTAAATTGAAGCGTGCATTAACGTTAATCATTACAGGTTGTGAATCAGCGTCATTGTTGTCGGTAGCGTTTCTTGGTCGTCCTATATTATACTGTCTGTTCAGAAGTGTCTTTAGCAAACACCATTGACAGGTCAGCTGATCTTGTATAATCATCAGATTATCTAGTTAGACCTATTATTGTTGTAGCAACATCGACGTCGTTTTGAATATTTTCAATAATTTTCCATCAATCATGTATGATGCACTGTAAAACAACGTCATTACATTCTGTATTATTATTTTTCAAAAGTTCCCCTTCTACTTCAATAAATGCTTCAGCGGGTAAGAAATATCTGCTTGTATCTTGAACTTGTAATTCAACTCGTCTACGTTGATTTGGTTGTCGTGCATCATAAGAATAAAATTGATAATCGCGTATACATTCATCTTTGAGAACTGGCGCATCCATATCAAACGCTGGGTCGGATATATGCTTGAACATTTTATTATATTTTTTATCGTCTAACACGAAGACCACTTCCTGAAATAAGACTTGAAGTTATATATATTTTTTTTGCTTCATCAGCCAACTCTGATAGTTTTTGATTTGCGGCTTGATTTATTATTTTACTGGTATTTGCAGGCATAACTTCAGTGCTGGGTAATTTTACTTGCTGCGGTTTTCGTCGAATCAATCGAGCTAGTCTTTCTTTGATTGCCGAGAACGCTTTACCGGCAACATTACCAATTGCACCAGGAATTATTTCACGAACAAAATCAATAGATTTCATTCTAATTGTTTTGCAATCGGTATTGCTTTTGGGGCTATCCTTCTAAATAGACCCTGAACAACATCACCAAGTCCATCACCGTAAATTGCTTTGTACGTTGGTAATCGCGAGTTTGTTACTCTGACCATGATCGGCCCACGTTGAGCATTATGCATAATCATCTTATTTGTTATTCATTTATCTAATCGCAGCGATCTTAATCGCTATAATAATCGTCAACGATTTCATCAATGAGAGATCGATAAACATTGATATCCATGATACCGCCTGTCAATAATCTTCGACAAATATCAGATATTTCATTAACGATTTCTGGAGAATTATTTTCAGCAAGTTTTCCTCCAATCACAATTTCTAGCCGTTCAACGTCCGAAAGAACATTGTTAGGACAGGTAATAAAACCACTTCCTTGAGTAGTCAAAGGAAAACCACTTCCAGTTGCTCCTTCTTCCTTACTTGTTGTTTCCGCGTTCTTCGTAAATAATTTTAATTCTTCTAATTTTTTAAGTAGCTCTTTAGACTTTTCAGCTTCTGACATTATTCTTCGCTGCGGTAAAGAAAATTGTTGTTTTCCTGCTTTTTCTTTAGGTTGCTGCTTTATTTATTTTTTTCTTTTAATATTTTTCCTATTTTTGCTTCTTCAAGTTGTTGCTTTATTTTTTTCTTCTTTTAGTATCCTTCCTTTCTTTACTTGTTCAGTGTACTTATATACTGTATTGTCAAAGATGTTAAAACTATTAATATCTTGCTCAGATCTGATTTGCGGAGTATCAGTAAAGATGCGATACATATCCCTAATCCAGTCGGCATATCTCATCGTTTTAACATATTCGGGTTTTACATATTTTTCTCTTTCATGAAATCCAAACGCGGCAATGTTAAGTAATTGGTCTGGGTCTTTGATAGCTGTAATACCTTCAGGTGTGAATTTATCCATGATGTTGACTCTGACTCTTGTCAGTTGTGGTTGAAGAGGTTGTGGTTGAAGAGGTTGCTAGGGTGGTGGAAGACGGCCAGCAATATTAGCAGGTAATGTCTCAAGAGATTTTTGAACCGCCTCAGTTGCTGTAACAATTTTCTTGGTTGGTTCGACGATTGGTTTAAATAACTGTTCTGTGCCTTCAGCAAATTCAACGTGTGCTTCTTGACGTTCTTGCAATTTTGTCTAACAGAATCACGAACAGGAAGAAATCTTCTGGTTGTTTCTTGTCTCTCTCGAGCTAATCTAGCAGTGTAAGATTCTTTAGCTGGTGGCATTATTGATATGATAATGATTTAATTATAGCAGCAGAGAGGGTGCGACCTCAAGTTGGTTCAATTTCGTAATACATTTACGCTTATCATTGATAAGTTTTCAGTTCGAGGAAAAAAGAAAACAAAAAAAAACAAAAACTAACCCAATTAGGGAAGCCTCGGCGTCGTTAGAATAATTTGATTTTTAAAGTTATTTACGCCATTTAATCTTTTTTTTTAAGAAGGTTTATTTCGGCATTTGGACCCTTCCAAAAAGTGGTCTGTTCGGCCTCTCTGCTGCTGCTGGAAAATCGTTGGCAGTCAGGGTTCCGCCCCTCGTCCTGCTGGAGGACATCACAGCGCTCCCCAAAGCACCTAGCTGGTGGGAGCACAGTAGTCCTACATGTAAGACCTTGACGCTGATATTTATGTTGTGGGCGTCAAGAACTTACAGCCTAACTAACGGCGTTGCGTAGCGTGTTTTGATGTTGACTAATACACATGTGCTCGACGCGAGCTTGATGTTGAGAAGAAAAGAAACACAATAATCTGAAGGGAAAAAATGACACAGTGACAAAAATACCTTAGATTACCCTCATGACCCGTTCTGACATAGGACCCTCTCTATCATAATATATGAGAGAAGGTACGTAACTTCAAAATACCTCGTTCCACCCATGACCCTCAATTTCCTTCTGCTATTTCCGTTTTTAAAGGCACTCGTCCATACTATATGACTTGTTTTACTCCTGAGATATTTTTCTATTCATCAAACTATCATTGACTTTTCTTCGTTGTACCAAACTGAAGTTACGGGTTATGAAACCTTAGACTTTCGAGAAAAATATAGTTAAATTATCTGCGTTTGCTGTGTTAAGTTATGCTCGAAGAAGAAAGCTTTTAAAGCCTAATCGTGTTAAATGTGTTAGTCGTAATACATGGTATAATTGGATGTTAGTCGTAATGCATGGTATAATTGGGTGTTAGTCGTAATACATGGTATAATTGGGTGCTAGTCGTAATACATGGTATAATTGGGTGTTAGTCGTAATACATGGTATAATTGGGTGTATTGTGTACACCAGGGACTTGACCAGGTAAATAATGACGATTTAAACTACATTACTTATAATGAGGGAATAAATAATTTTTTACAGAAGTTAGAAGATAAAACAAAAAAAACTGCCAAGGATACTGAGACAATCAGGACCAGAACTTCAACAGCCAGAACCTTCCTATCAACTTCCTCCACCGCAGCAACAAATAGAACGACAAATACTACAGTCACAGTATTCTCAGGATTGTAAATGTATTTATTCCTGAAGGTATCAGCGAGATTAGAAGTGATCTGATTAAAGCAATATAGAAGTGATCAGAACAAAGTAATATCTATTGCTGCATATGGATATGATCAACAAAAAAAAATATGTAAAACCTAAATTTGTTAAAAATCTAAAAGCTGAAAATTGAGTTTAAGGTATATATCTCGTTGCTAAAAATAAAGATTCTATCAGCGCGAATGATCCAGATTTCATTTAATTTCAACAAGTAAAAGATAAAATAGAGTCATCTGCTGCTAAAGAAAAGAATTTTATGACGTAGAACCTGACATACCTCCTGATTTTGTTGGAAGGGGTTTTTCTACTCAAGGAAGTGCTTTTATTGCTTGTCCTAACAATGTTCTTTCTGATGTTGAACGGCTAGAAATTCTGATTGGCGGAAGCGGAAAACGAGCTGGAAATAATTCTCCAGAAATTATTAATGAAGCAGCTGATATTTGTCGACGATTATTTACAGACTGTATTATGGACATCAATGTTTATCGGTCTCTCATCGATGAAATCGTTGATTATTACAGTGATTAAATAAATAAATAAATAATAAATAAGATGATCGTACATAATGCTCAACGTTGACCTGTACTGGTCAGGGTGACAAATTCGCGATTGCCTATTTATAAAGCAACTTATGGTGATGGACTCGGTGATGTTGTTCAGGGTCTATTTAGAAGGATAGCCCCAAAAGTAATACCGATTGCAAAACAACTAGGAATGAAATATATTGATTTTGTTCGTGAAAAGATTCATAAAAATTATCCAGGTAACATTAAACACCATCACATTTACGAATAACAATAACAAAACCTACCCAAACTTAATAATTAACAAGACCATGTATACTACTAGAAAAAAAAAGAGGAGAATAACTTTTTGGACTAACCCAAGATCAACTAGTATTTTTGTGCATATCGTCTCATGAAGGTGAGGCAGTTGGTCTATTTGATAATACTTACCCATTCATAATATGGACATTCTCACCTGCCTCATGTACAGTTACATCGCTGGTAGAGTGTGTACTTCCATTCCAGTAGTGACTAACATATGGACATTGTTAGCTCACCTCTACGAAATTGAGTTAAACTATTTTACCATCCACTCCCAATTCTGCGTCTGCATCGGTGTCGGCATATATAAAAGCATCTATACACTCTCACTGAATGTCAATCATTTTTACCCCAAGGTCCAAGGTAAGTTTGGAGTGGGATTCATCACAGCACCCATACCGGAGTGGGGTTAACTTATAAACTCGTAAATACATACATACATATGTATACATACATATGTATATATTAGTTGTGCGGTGCATTCTTTGCTCAGGTATTTTCCACATTATAAATACTGCTAACCTTTAATCATGAAATTTGGTGACGGGATACAGTATGATGAGTAGGTCACTTTGACAAATATTTCATGCTTCACTGAATACCCAGATGTTTTGGGATCTGGGATTGGGATATTTGCATTCTACTTTATCGTAAATAGGTCGACAAATGCATGACCCCAGCTGAATACGATCAAAGAGTTGATTAACCATGTTTATATCCATGATGTAACCATCTGAGAAAATCTGAAACTAGAAGTCAAAGGTCAGGGTTTTGGGAACTCGTTTGCCCCATGCCTTTTAATGGAGTTTACCGCAATAGATTTGTTAGAAAGGGTGTGAACATTTTTCCAGACTGCATTTCCTACAACGATTGAATGTCATACACCATGGCCTACATCTCCATGTGGTAGACGATCTATTAGCGCTATTGAAGGGGTCAAACCAGCTGACTTCTCAAAAAGGTGTCCGGTACTAGGTACTCCAGCCCACCATGCTGGCATCTGTGCAGATTATAATTTCTGGCAGTTTAACCTGAAAGGGAATACCTGTTGTAAGCCAAGTGAAATTTTCTAAGCGAGGTTTTCCCAGAAGAATAGATGTGATGTCCTATATTCCAAAATTGGGATCTGGAATCGCTTGGTCCCATGGGTAAATATTCGGTCGCCACTATGGTCTCATTAACATGTGAAACTGGACAATGGGATCTGTTGATGCATTTTGGAGACCCAGTGGACAAAGAGATAGAACCAAGATGTGATCATTCGAGAGAATGATACATCATGGAGAAGATTTGTAAGGAATGACGGAAACAGGTCATAGTGTAGGGGACATAAACACCATATCCTACTCAGTAAAATTTGGATATCAAATGAAGCTAGATTCCTTCCTATTGTCAAGGAAGCCATTAAAACCTGAAACACGGAACTTTATGTCTAGATACAAAATGTAACTCAAGCTTTTACAGAATGTCATCCAGGTTGATGGAAGTGAGAAGACTCAAACCCTTCTGCAGAACGTCGGTTTTCAGTGAGATTAGTTGAGCATTTGTAGCAAATGAAACTCTTGACAATGGGGAACTGGCACTTAACATGATCTGGAGTCACTTTGACATTTGCCAGATGTATTAGGACAGAATTTGTCAGTAAAATTATTAGGATTTAAATTTTCTCTAAATTGTATTTAAAGTAATTTTTCATTAAATTGCATTGAAAGTAATTTTTCATTAAATTGTATTAAAAGTAATTTTTCATTAAATTATATTGGCATAGTCGTTCACATTCCATGGTGAAATCGTCTCCCCACATGAGCATCCGGTAAGGGAAGAGTGAACATGGTATTATTTTCTGCTCGATGAAGGCTGTACAGAGAGGAACGAATCATCCTTATCTCTAAAGCTTGTTTGCAGCATTCAGAAACTGCATTCTCATCTGAGGAAAGGGCATGGACAACATGATCCTCAGTTGGCATATCCTAAAGAGGTATTTCCTGTTCCTCTGGTTTTACCCTTGAAAATCGAGGGTTGTGATCTAGATCATTGGGCCTGTTCTAGGATTTATTCTTTGGCAACATGTTTTTAAAACCCTTTTTAACTGAACATAAACTAGCAGGTTGGAACAAATGGCTGTGATATTATGTGGCTTCATGGTGGTCTTAACGGAAGGCAGACCACAGGTGCTCGACGCGAGCTTGATGTTAAGAAAAAAATAATAATCTAAAGGAAAAAAATCATACAGAGTGACAAAAATGCCTTAGATTACCCCCATGACCAGGTCTGACATAGGACCCTCTCTTATATATTATGATAGAGAGGGTCCTATGTCAGAACTGGTCATGGGGGTAATCTAAGGTATTTTTGTCACTCTGTATGATTTTTTTTCCTTTAGATTATTATTTTTTTCTTAACATCAAGCTCGCGTCGAGCACCTGTGAGGCAGACATGAACAACAAGTTATTGTAATGGGGGGGGGGGGGGGACTTGGACAGTAACTTCGGTTTTGTAAAATCTAATTTTCGTTTTGTTAAAGCAAAGTTTTGATTTTGAATTTCAGCGAGCTTTGTACCACCATATAGTTTTAGTTTTTGGTCACTTGATTCCACCTGTTTGGTATATATTTGTACGGGCCAGCTGTCTTGCAGTGGTGCTGTGGTATGATGTGACGAAGACGTACCTTACAAGTGAAGTAGTACAACAACCCAGCAGGAGCAAGCACATTTGGTCGTACAGCAAAATGCAGACCGGGTAATCGCAAAAGGATAGGGCTAGGTCTTTCGTCGACCAGAATACAAGCGCTACAAGGCTCGTTCAAGAAGCACTTAAATTTTGTTATCAAGACATTGCAAGAATACAGATAGTAACTAAGATTTATCTTCTCGCGATATTTCGCCTTATTCGTTTCTCTGTCGATTTTGAGAGAGTGACGACCCACGACCACGACTCAGTCGATGACGCAGACTATAACTCAGTTTAGACTCAGTGGGGTATCACTCCATTATAAAGACCTGTCCTAGTTAACCAGAGATAGTGAGACTCAGACTAGTGTAGCCGAGTGAGTTCCACTGAAGTCACTTCTTTCACATGCTGCACAGCGACTGATGCTAAGACGGACTAGGCAAGAGTGCGCTTAGATACGATGTCGTTGTTGTTGTTGTTGTTGTTGTGGGGTTTAACGCCATTTTTCAGCACACGATAGGCCATATATGGCGGCCAGTATTAATGGTGGAGGAAGAACCCGGGAAAACCCCGGAAAGAACCACTGACCCACGAGAAGCTACTGGCATGCTTTCTCACATATCTACATTGGCTGAATCTGAGACTCGAACCGCCGCAGACAGAGGTGAGATGGCAGTGATCCGTAACGGCGAACGCTTTAGACCACTCGGCCACTCGGGGCCCCTCAGATACGATGTCGTAGCCTCGACTTGATTTTGTCCACGAGGTAGGACTAAGGGTACTAATGTTAGTAATAGAGTGCGCTGTGCTGCTTATCAATGAGATTGTCTCTCAGACGTGACCAGTGCGATTTTTATATCCCATTACTGGATCCAAGCTTGTAAAAGAACACTTTTAAATGTTGGCCGTGATACTTCCAGCCATTCATTGCTGGGTGGAAAAAATGGTTATCCAATTCTGGTGCTGGGTATACAAGGCAGCTGAGGTTAATAAGTCTCAGCATTGACTGCTATCTGTGCCCTGAAACTGGAACTAGATACACCTGAAAAACAGATTGTCCTGCCCAGAAGTGAAACCTTTAGATCGAGGCTTGTCAAAGCTGGTTTTGCCCTTAGCAGGTTGATGGCTGATGCCAAAGTCTGGTACAGGATATCTTAAGAAAGATCACATTAGCTAGTACCAGGATGTGCCTCTGTATCCACTGCTGGTCCAGATGAATCACTTTACTGTTCAATATTTAATAACAATAACGAAAATTGTCAATGACAATTACTGTTCAATATTTAATAACAATAACGAAAATTGTCAATGACAATTACTGTTCAATATTTAATAACAATAACTAAAATTGTCAATGACAATTACTGTACAATATTTAATAACAATAACGAAAATTGTCAATGACAATTACTGTACAATATTTAATAACAATAACGAAAATTGTCAATGACAATTACTGTACAATATTTAATAACAATAACGAAAGTTTTCCATGACAATTACTGTAACAAATTTTCTGCACAATATTTAATAACAATAACTTTACAGAATACATAACTAGGTCAAGTACCAAGTTGTAGCTGAAGTGATGTAGACCCTAACATGATATGTATATCAAAGACAATTTGAGTGTGAATTGTTCATCTTTATAGAGTAAGAAGGCGAAAGCGGTATAAATGGATTATACTTCCCAGAATAATCTACTCAAAAATCACTAGAATGGGTTAAAGGGAGTATATTTGGTTTTGCAAGGTCTTGATTGTTCTTTCTAGTGCAAGCATAAGTGGCACCTGATGGTATCTGGCACCAATCCCTCTATCTATGCGAAGACCAACTTAACAAACTGCCATCTACGAAAGCAAACAACTTTAGTACGGTTAAAAACAAGATTGGAAGGGCTGGATATGTGAGCTAGTTGATGTACCCTTAATAAATTATGACTGGGCAACATATTTTTGAATAAATAAGCATGTAAGAATGAAACTTCTAACACAAAACAGGCAATAGTTTCAAGAAATTTTGACCGAAAAAGGTGAAAATCAATCTTGACTTGGGTATTGTCAATATTAAGCCGTACAAAAATAATTTGGATTCAGTCTTTTAAGTCCTTGATAAGCTAAAGTTATTAAGTGAAAAAAGTAATGATGCAAAAGCAAACGTCCAAGTCAAACTGGGACTAAAAAATAACCCAGGTGTTTATCCAGACTTTAAAATCGGCCAATGTGTATGTCAAGTCAGCACCATTTTCATTCCACTCTGTCTTTCAAGCATAATTCTGTGTGTGTGTGTGTGTGCGTGTGTGTGTGATTTGGATCGAACCCACGACTTCCCACATAATAATAATAATAATAATAATAATGAGAACTTTGTATAGCGCCTAATCTTTAGAAGCTATATGCGCTTTTCATCATTAAATAACACATATAAGACAAAAAACATATAATGATACGATTACAAAAACAAACACCATGAAGTTAGAAAACATAAATAAAAAATATGCTGAGAATACTTAAGGTAGGAAACATTATTAGGTCTTTAAGTTTGTTATTGCAGTCAAAATAAGTGAGTTTTGAGAGCACTCTTGAATGGGATCACTGTCTTTGTGTCTAAGTTCAGTGGGCAATTCATTCCACGTTGATGGGCCCTAGTATGCACAAGAAAACTGTCCATATGACATTGTTTTCATAGTGGGCATAATGAGTATACGATTGTCAGAAGAGGAGCGTAAGTATCTTGCTGGTGTGTACACATGGGTGAGGTCGGATAGATATGTTGGACTAGAGTCCATCAGTGAAACGTAGCACAGAGAACAAATTTTGTGTTTGATTCTGGATCGAATGGATAGCCAGTGTAGGGTACAGAGCAGCGGGGAGGTGTGCTCTGATCGTGGTACTCTAAGTATGATCCGAGCAGCTGTGTTTTGAACTTTTTGATGTTTCTGGAGCAGATATTGAGATGAACCAGACAGAACTGAGTTACAATAGTCCAGTCTTGAAAGTACTAATGAACACACAAGTGTTTTAGTGGCATCAACTGAAAGATATTTGCGAATTGAGCTGATGCGTCTCCGCTCAAGATATGCAGCCTTGCATAGTTCATGACATGTTGGTGCACTGTGAGAGTACTGTCCAGAGTAACACATAGGTTTCCGCTGATTGTGTGAATTTAATGTTGGTGTTGCTGATATTTATTGTTTGAGGTAAAGGATGTGAATGAGAAAGTCTTTGTGTTGTGATCAGAATGGCCTCAGTTTTATCATCTTTTATCTGCAGCTTGTTACATGTCATCCATGATTTCACATCAGAAATGCACCTCTCTACACCTTGGATGGCAGCATCAACTCCAGTTGGGTGGCTAGATTTGTATATTTGGGTGTCATCAGCGTACAATTGGTGAGACACTGGATGATGATCTATGACATTTGAGAGCGACTGAGTGTACAGAATGAACAGAACAGGTCCAAGAACAGACCCATTTGGAACACTACAACATGGATCAACTGGGCTGGAGTGTATTCCATTTGCAGATACAATTTGTGTCCTGTTGACCAAGTAGGACTTGAACCACATTAAGGCTGTATCATGAATGCCAAATACGAGCTGGAGACGGTGAAGTAATATATCATAGTCTATTGTGACAAATGCTGCAGACGAATCAAGTAGGGTGAGGACTGTAATCTTTCCGCTATCCAACGCAGAGAGAATGTCATTAACTACTTTTAGAAGAGTAGTTTCAGTACTGTGACAAGGGCGATATGCAGATTGTAGATTGCTAAAAAGACTGTTTGAATTCAGATGAGATACAAGCTGGGATAGAACAACCTTTTCTAAGATTTTTTATATGAATGGGAGATTAGAAACTGGGTGGTAGTTCTTTAAATTGTTATGGTCAAGTGTTGGTTTCTTCAGCAGAGGCTTTACAATGGCAGTTTTGAAAAATGATGGGAATTCCCCGGATGAGAGAGAGGTATTAATAACATCAGTTAGTGAAGGCAATACTGGATCTAAGCACTCAAGCAGCAGTGATGTTGGAAGTGGATCAAGTTCACATGACTTTGGTGCACTCTTCATCAGGATTGTATGTACGAAATATATAGAGACAGGTTCAAATGCTGCTAATGGTTGCTGTTCAAATTCTGTATCCCAACTGTATGGTGACGACGAGTCAATTGAAAGTGTGGTGTCAAGCTTATCTGTAGTGGTTTGTACTTTGTCACGGAAGAAATTTGCAAACATGTCAGGAAGGTCGACTGGAGAGAAGGTAGTTGGAAGTGGTGTAGATTTGTTCCTTGACATTAGCTTGTCAGTAATCTTGAAGAGCTCTTTGCAGCTGGAACTTTCCATGATCTTAGTAGTGTAGTGGCCTGATTTCGCTGCATGGACTATATTTGTGACATTCTTCTTAGCGGCTTCATCGATCTGCTTATGAATAGTGAGTCTGGTGGAAAGCCAAAGCCTCTCAGCTTTACGGCGGTCTCTTTTAGCAGTGCGAAGCTGGTCCCTAACACTGCTATTCCATGGACAACATTTTGAATTGATAGCTGGGGCATGTTTGTCCAGCAATGAACGCAGGCAGTTATCGAGTTGTTCTGCTGTAGGAGGTAATCAAGTTGTTAGGTTTGATTGGATGTCGTGCATTAGTTTGGTTCTATTTATCATACGAAGGTTTCTCTTAGTAGCAGATAAAGGTGGAGGCTTAGGGACTGATAGGTCAAGATGGCATATAATGCAGAGGTGATCTGATGCAAGGTCATGGGATACCAGGGAGGACCGTAGAATGTTATCATCAGGTCTATGAAGAATCCAGTCTAAAATGTGACCATGTTTATGGGTGGGTTGGTTAACTGACTGCTTGAGGCTGAAAACATTAATGTAATCTATGAGTTTTGATGTGTTTGGGTTTCCGGGACAGTCAAAGTTAAAGTTGAAATCTCCAAGAATAATCAGGTTGCCACCTATCGAATTTCCATACTCCAGGAGATTTGGAAACTGCTCTAAAAAGAGAGGTTCAGACAGCTCGTTTTTTCTACTAGGAGGAGGGCGGTATAGGCAGAAAAAATGGTCTGACCTTTGCTCCAGTGTGAGTGTAGTTTGGACTAGTTCAAACGATGTGTGGTCGAAACTGAATGTTGTGGTGCGGCGGACGATCTAACCACTGGGCCACCAGAGCGGTTTTCAAGCATAACTGTTTAGAAATGAAATTTATGATGGACAGACAAATTCCTCACTCAAACAGGGGCAAAAACTCCATCAAATTTTGACAATTAAAAATGAAAATGAAACTTGACCTAGATCTCAGTAATAAGCAATCACATTTTATTTGAGTTCATAAAATTAAACAAAAAATACAGCAGAAACAAACTTTAGTATGGACTCAAGGAAATGTATAAAAAGATTAAAACTCCAAAGTAGTACAGACTCAAGGAAATGTCTGGACAGATTAACAATTCAAAGTAGTACGGACTCAAGGAAATGTATGGACAGGTTAACAATTCAAAGACCACTTCATGCCAACACACAGGCCATCAAAAGTATTGTTTCAAAACTATTTCAAATGAAAAAAGAACCAACTCTAAATTCCAATAAAATGTATTTATTTTCATCATCAATGACATTTAAGGATTCACAATGAAAACTAATTATTCAGACAGACATCACACCAAATAATATTGTTGACTACTCACAATTTATCTAATCTTCTGTTCCACACAATGCTTTGTCCCAAGAATGATATTATGTCAGCTAGACCTGGTTTCATAAAACATTTCAATTTTAGTATGTGCCCAACTCAAATTATTATCACAATATAAACTTTGCAAACATATAACTGTAATAAATTCCAAATAACTAGCCTGTATTGTTCCAAATAACTAGGCTGAAGTTTCTGTATTGTTCCAAAATAACTAGGCTGAGTTTTCTGTATTGTTCCAATAAATAGGCTGAGGTTTCTGTATTGTTCCAAGTAACTAGGCTGAGTTTTCTGTAATAAGTTCCAAAAAACTAGCCTGTGTTTTCTGTATTGTTCAAATAACTAGGCTGAGTTTTCAGTATTAAGTTCCAAATAACTAGCCTGTGTTTTCTGTAATAAGTTCCAAATAACTAGCATGTGTTCTCTGTATTAAGTTCCAAATAACTAGCCTGTGTTTTCTGTAATAAGTTCCAAATAACTAGCCTGTGTTCTCTGTATTGTTCCAAATAACTAGGCTGAGTTTTCTGTAATAAGTTCCAAAAAACTAGCCTGTGTTCTCTGTATTGTTCCAAATAACTAGGCTGAGTTTTTAGTATTAAGTTCCAAATAACTAGCCTGTGTTTTCTGTATTAAGTTCCAAATAACTAGCCTGTGTTTTCTGTAATAAGTTCCAAATAACTAGCCTGTGTTCTCTGTATTGTTCCAAATAACTAGGCTGAGTTTTCAGTATTAAGTTCCAAATAACTAGCCTGTGTTTTCTGTATTAAGTTCCAAATAACTAGCCTGTGTTTTCTGTAATAAGTTCCAAATAACTAGCCTGTGTTTTCTGTAATAAGTTCCAAATAACTAGCCTGTGTTCTCTGTATTGTTCCAAATAACTTGGCTGAGTTTTCAGTATTGAGTTCCAAAAATACAAGGCTGAGGTTTATGTATTAAGTTCCAAAATAACTAGGCTGAGTTTTCTGTAATAATTTCCAAAATAACAAGGCGGAGTTTTCTGTATTAAGTTCCAAATAACAAGGCCAAGTTTTCTTGATTAAGTTTTTAAAAAGAAACAAGGCAGAATTTTCTGTTATATGTTTATGCTGATTATCCTATTGTAACTAATAAAAAATTAGCACACCAAATTTTAGCTGACATTTTACTAAGAGTTGGGATGTTTTATGAAATTGGGATCACGAATCCTGGCAAATCTGGGTACAGCTGTTAGTGACACTATAGAAAAATTTCAATGAATAGTAATCACATGGTAGAAACTTCTTCCCCAATCCATGAACTACAAGTACTAATAAAGTCATGAAACTTTACACCCATGAAAACAAATGAATTCACAGTACACAACATTCAAAAACCATTAAAAGCAGAGTTTAGCATTGCTGTTGTAAACAGTAGACCTTACTATTGTTGTTACAGATATAGTAGACCATACTTTGTTGCTACAGATAGCAGACATAACTTTGTTGCCACTGACAGAAGACCTAACTTTGTTGCTACAGACAGTAGACCTAACTTTGTTGCTACTGACAGAAGACCTAACTTTTTGTTGCTACAGACAGAAGACCTAACTTTGTTGCTACAGACAGTAGACCTAACTTTGTTGCTACTGACAGAAGACCGAACTTTGTCGCTACTGACAGAAGACCTAACTTTGTTGCTACAGACAGCAGACATAACTTTGTTGCCACTGACAGCAGACATAACTTTGTTGCTACTGACAGCAGACCTAACTTTGTTGCTACAGACAGCAGACATAATTTTGTTGCTATTGACAGCAGACATAACTTTGTTTCTATAGACAGCAGACATAAGTGATGCTGCTTTAGAAAGTACACCCTCACCTTACTTTTGCTGCCATAAACAGTAGGCCTTAACACTGCTTGTGTCAATCAAAAGTGATACCTTTGTTTCATAATTCATCAGCTATTGATGCTTAAAGCATTATACTAAACGTAACAGGAGTACCTAGAAGGGACTGATGCTCTACTGGCCAACAAGAATTCCCAGGAACTCAGAATAAAACAATCACTGATATATTTCATCAATAATAAGACTTAAAATCAGCCAATGTGTATGTCAAATCAGCACCATTTTCTTTTAGAACCAACTAGACATCATAAGAATTCTGGTGGAAACTCCATATCAATGTCCTTTTGTTTAGAAGTGGTGATGACATATTTATTTTCAATACGTATGGTGATCAAAGTGGATATCAGACTGGCACCATTTTCATTTTTGACAAACTAGACATTACTAAAAATCATTTAGTGAAAACATCATCTTCATATTCTGATCCATTCTGGGGGAGCAATCATAACAAGATTTTCAATAAGGTCTCTGTGGAATCATACTGGATGTTCAAGTGGCACCATTTTAAGTTAGGACCAAAAAGACCAGATGACTGTACAGTTTTGTGGCAATCCTCCAATTAGTGAAAAAAACTTGTGCTAATGGATGGATGAGCAATGGATAACAGACCATCTCATATGCTCTTCAGGTCTGTCACCAGTAAATCTAAAAAGCAGAATCTAACTTTAAAAATTTACATATGCCTACAATGAGCCCACATATCATGGGCATGAGATCTTAATGGGCCCGACGTAGATTACACTGTCAAAAGAACAAAACCGTATGTAATTTTGCATATGCTCTATCGATAAAATGCGAAAATATTTATTTCCATTAAATATTTGGAGAAGTGTTCCCATTTAAAATCTGCAATATAAAAGCATTAAAAAAATTATTTTGCCTATAATAATTGGACATGAAAAATATGTATAATTTTAGATATTTACAAAAGATTACATGCAAGATTACTTGACAATAACTGAAAGGAAGTTAGTCAAAGAAATGAATGTCTCCATTGTAAGGCCTCAATGTAAATATCCACTGCTCAACATCCTTTGTAAAACTGCCATTGTAAAATCATTTCACTTGTCAGATAGGGAGTGAAGAGCAGCCAATTTGTTATACAACTTACTCCAAATCAAGTGCCTGCTGGTGTCAATGCCGCGTCTCAGAGTGCTAGACAAAGGTTATGGGAACTTGTTATACGTTTAATGTTAGAACAGAAAATACATTAAACCTACTGTAGTGGTCATCTCTCAATGCAGGACACCTGATTATAAAGGCAACACTATAGGTCCTACTGGCAACCTCTATACATGATATCTGATTATAAAAGGCAACATTTAACTGTCCTTTGTGGCAATATTTCTATACAGAACACCTGTGTCATTTGTGACAGCCTCTACCTACAGGACACCTGATTACAATGAGCACATTTATGACTCCTTACTGTTAATCACTATATATAGGACACTTGACTATATAAGGTAATATTTATAACTTTATGAACACAGCATTATACAAGGCATCTGCTTATAAAGGGTAAAATTTATTGTTTGATTTTATTAAGTTTATGGACACGGTTACCACAATATGAAGGACGCCTTTGAATGAAAAACACGTGTCCTTAGAAACGGTGTGAAATTAACTTTGTTCCATATATGCAGTATTTTGATACTTCTAATATTTTCAATAACGTAAGTCCTACTATTTTCAATGTGGACTAGCACATGTCAATACTTCTTTTTTCCTTGCTAGCAGTATGAGAACTAGCAAAATGCAAATATCATTTTTAAGCCGTGCATAAAGATCAAATGCTTTGGTCCCTTGATTGTCTTTCAAAGATAAATGTCACTATAATTCAAACTGTACAGCTTCATCAATGCTTGATACAAGGATTCTCAATATATTTAACTGCTTCAAATTAAATAAGATTTTCTAAAAATGAGACTGCTTTTTTTGTTAAGCCAGCCTTTTATTTACATACAAAAAAATTTAACATCGAGCTAATTCCAAACAAGCTACACTAGCATTGATTTTGGGTGTGGATAGACATATGGATACTAAAAATTGATCCCTAGGCTGAACTTTCTTCAAGGAGTCTCAACAAAAGTTGCACATATTGTAAATAATTTGTAGTTATCGTGTTCTTGTAGGAAATCAGATAAATATCATTTTGAAGAAGCATTGTGTCATCTGGTTATGAGTGGTACTTAAATGTTTTGACAGTCCCATCTGGTTATAACAGTAGCTAAATGTTTTGGCAGTCTCATCTGGTTATACATGGTTGCTGAATGTCCTGACAGTCCCATCTGGTTATAAATGGTAGTTAAAAGTCCTGACAATCCCATCTCGTTATAAATCGTTGCTAAAAGTCCTGACAGTCCCATCTGGTTATAAATGGTAGCTAAATGTCCTGACAGTCACATCTGGTTATAAATGGTAGTTAAAAGTCCTGACAGTCCCATCTGGTTATAAATGGTTGCTAAATGTCCAGGCAGTCCCATCTGGTTATAAATGGCACCTAAATGCCAATGAAAATGTGTCAATCAAGGGACACTGACATCCAGTAATGGGAAGTGATGCAATAATATAGACCTTCTTTATATTTATGATATTTTGGTGTGTCCAGTGTTAAATGCACATTATATGACACTATCACTTCAGCATATAGTACTCTGGTTATTTATACTGAAATAGCACATAATACAGTCCATTCCAACACTAAATTTACTCTGGTAATTTATGCTGAAATACCACATACTACAATACATTCCAACACTAAATTAACTCATATTTACCACTAATTTTGAAGTACATGTGCACCTACTCCTTGGTATGTTGCTAACAGTCACAAAGTTGTTGTCTCATTTGTTTGCCACCAAACTGTTTTAGTATGACCAAAATTGTAAAGAAAACTTTTTCATGGTAAACAATAAAGAACCAATTATTTCCACCTCTATGTATAAATCGTGTATATCATTTGTGGGTGATCTCAAAATACTCTACCTGAAAACTGAATATTAGAAAAAGATGTTGAAAAAATATATTGTCCAAAGTTTGCTATGGCCATGATACATAAATGCATGTGTGCAAGGGGAGACAACACAATTGACAGAGGTACACAAATGCATGTAAAGCATGACATTAACCCTTTATAAGTTGAACAATATTGCGTATCCAATTTGTACTCATGTGAGATAACTTTTGGTGGGTTTTTTGGTTGCCATAAGCTTGAATTTAAATATCCAATGTACACTTTCATGTGAAAATAACATCATCTCCCCCTCCCCCATCATCAGTAGCATGTTCCAAACCGACATACTGAAAAAAATTCACATTTTCTTGCAAAGTCACACAAATTGATGCACATAAGATCAGAATAAAATTAGGGTGATTATATCATCTAACACAACAGAACACTAACATCCAGTACTGTTCACATATAATAAATGAATTAGTAAATAACAATTAGGTTACCAAGTTTTATCTTTACAGAGGGACCTCCCATAATTAGAATTCTGTATCAGGTTTTTACAACAAATTTACTATTAACAGAAACTGACAAAATATAAATTAATTGAATGACCGTACCTATCACTAACTGCAGGTAAGCATGCCTGGTTGATTCAGGATAGTAAGAAAAGAAAATGAAGATACCATTTAAATACAGCTACTATTAAGAAATCTTTACAACACTGTGATACTGCCTTTACAACATAGTGACACTGCCTTTACAACACAGCAATACTGCCTTTACAACATAGTGACACTGCCTTTACAACATAGTGACACTGCCCTTACAACCTAGTGACACTGCCTTCACAACATAGTGATAGTGCTTATAAAGCAAACTAAAATAGGATACATGAACACATATAATTCTATCGATACATGAAACCTGTACTAGTGACCTGATTATGCTACTTATGTTAAATTCAGTAGTTTGACACATATGCACACACTATGCATTATCTACATTGCAATATCTGATACCTAAATCTAAGTGAGGAACTTAAAACCAAAATACACTGAATAATATAAATGAACTCTAGATGACCCCTATTTTTATAACACCAGTAAATACATCTGCAATGAAAAGATGTCTTAAAAGACCTGTGGTCTGTAGTCAGAACATCCTGAATGAAATGGTCATTAATTACAATAATCAAAAATAATTAATTAGGTTTCTTTTTTAATGTTCAAACTTACTGGGATGAAGACATTTCCATTGTTTAGTACAACCCATGCAACAATAACATAGTAGATGAAAAATATGCTAGTATGCAATTAAACATTATGGGATACAAGCAACTTCACCATCACAAAGAATGAGACATTTTCTGGGGTTCAATTTCCTCATTTTCTGCCTGAAAGTGATTTTGTAGGGACAACATATTTGGGGTTCATACATTAATAATATGATGTATAGGACAAGTCTGAGAGTAAGCAAACTTGTTTGGATTTAAATTTATTTAGTTTCGAGATCCACAAAAAGAACAAAATTCACAATGCAGCAAATATTCTTCATTTTACAGTACACAAAAATGATGATATCCATGAAAAAACAAAATACAAATACTGCAGCCAATTAAAATCTATAGTTGATCAGTTTTAATGAACCAGTCAATGATATTTTAATTTCAAATAATCTCCAACACGTGTTAGTATTGTAACAAAATCCCAGTGAAATTTCTGGTACTTTGACTAGTATTCCAGGTCTACGATTGGTATTCTGTTGTAAAATTACCAGAATCCTGACTGATTTTGTGTTGTAAAATTACCAGAATATTGACTGGTGTTGTATTGTCAAATTACCAGAATCCTGACTGGTACTGTGTTGCAAAATTACCAGAATCTTGAATGGTACTGTGTTGTAAAATCACCAGAATCTTGACTGGTATTGTGTTGTCATGCAGCATGATGGATGATGCTTTTCACAAAGTTTGTACACATTAAACTTCTTTCCCTGAAGCTTTACATAACAAATGTTTGTTTAATCAGCACCCTTACAAAAGTTTTGTACACATTTGAATACACGTAATATGAATAGAACACTTTACTAGACTAGTTTTCATATGGCTCCAGAAATGAAGACGTGCTTCTAATGCTATTCATTGCTGGGTGGGAACTTGTGGTGCCAGACGTGAGATTAAATTAATCACCTTGGAACATATATTTCGTACCAACTGTGGACATTGTGGTTTGTTGCAAATGTAATCTACTGTCACCCTCAACTCAGTGAACAAAGTTCTGAAGTGAAAGAAAGAAAAAATTCAATCAATTCATGGACATCAATGCATCTAACATGATTCAAAACTTTTCTAACAAAATATAATTTCTATTCCTAAATGACTCCTATGTTTTGGAGGTCTGAGTAAGCAAAACACTGTCACAGTTATTTGTGGAATTCAATGCATCTCATCTGAAATAAGCATTAAGGTTGCAACAGAAACCAAATTAAGAACTCGAGTCTCAAAGTGATGTACTTGACTCAGACACAAGAACTCTGAATTCTGGTTACCAATGGTACTATCTAGCCAGGTCAGAGAAATTGCCTAAATACCCATGCCATCCCAGACAGTTCTGAAAATTGTAATACAAAATATTTGTACATTTCCAAAAAAAACAAATGCTAAGCTTGCCCATGTATTTAGTATATGCACAATATATTATGCAAACAAATTAGAAAAATCACCCAATTACAAACTGGTCATATCTAAGTCTTCCCCCATCTGGAATGTTTGAAAAGGATAGCATAGTAGATCATCTGGGCCATATCTGAGTCTCCCCCAATTGGAATGTGTTAAAAGGGTAGCATAGTAGATCATCTGGGCCATATCTGAGTCTTCCCCAATTGGAATGTGTTAAAAGGGTAGCATAGTAGATCATCTGGGCCATATCTGAATCTTCCCCCAACTGGAATGTGTCAAAAGGATAGCATAGTAGATCATCTGGGCCATATCTAAGTCTTTCCGCAATTGGAATGTGTGAAAAGGATAGCATAGTAGATCATCTGGGCCATATCTGAGTCTTCCCCAATTGGAATGTGTGAAAAGGATAGCATAGTAGATCATCTGGGCCATATCTGAGTCTTTCCCCAATCGGAATGTGTCAAAAGGATAGCATAGTAGATCATCTGGGCCATATCTAAGTCTTTCCCCAATTGGAATGTGTGAAAAGGATAGCACAGTAGATCATCTAGGCCATATCTGAGTCTCCCCCGAATTGGAATGTGTGAAAAGGATAGCATAGTAGATCATCTGGGCCATATCTGAGTCTTTCCCCAATTGGAATGTGTGAAAAGGATAGCATAGTAGATCATCTGGGCCATATCTGAGTCTTCCCCCAATTGGAATGTGTCAAATGGGTAGCATAGTACATCATCTGGGCCATATCTGAGTCTTCCCCCAATTGGAATGTGTGAAAAGTATCCCATAGTAGATCATCTGGGCCATATCTAAGTCTTTCTCGAATCGGAACGTGTCAAAAGGATAGAATAGTAGATCCTCAGGGCCATTAGGATTTTCAGATGATGGGAGCCATTTCTTTCTTTAAGTTGGGACTGGTATATTGGGAAAAAAATTTGCCATAGCCAGATCTGGGAAGTTCAAGCCGAGGTTAAGGTTGTGTCAGAGTTGGTGTTGTTCATAGTTAATTAGCATCTGATGCCAAGTCCAGCACTGCATATTCCTGGGCAGATCACCACAACCACTACTGTGATGTGTTATTATTTCCACCTCTAGTCCAAATGGGCTGCCATACCAAGAGGGTACTAGCCACAGAGGAGCTGATGAAAAGAACTGTTTTGGATGTGAAGGCAATGTCAGCAGCAGTATTAATGAAGTCCACACATCTTTGCTGTTGCATTTTCTTGCTCTCTCACTTGGCTTATTAATTTGTTTGGACATCATAAGTATATGTTGTAGGTGTGACCTGAAATGCATATGTAATATGGCTACCTTCCACCAACTTCAAATGCTTACAACCCATGTACTTTGTCCTGCTTATTGTGTTGATACCTGTAATTACAGACTGCAATCAAAGTGTATACAGGTCAACAAGTTATATTCACAAGAACTTATCTGGATGCAAATGACAGACACAAGTCTAAAATTGGGGCATCTAACACCAGGTAATTTGACATAATTCACAAGCCAGATCAAGTACTGAGATGAACTGAAGTACAGTATACCTTAGGCTAGACAAATAAAATGACACTGAAAGGTATATCATGAAACAAAGATAGACCAATAAAGTTAATTGTTCATTTATAACAGAACTGAGAAACATAGACACAAATACAGCCAGAGTATATATCCCTGTGAGAGAAACCTCAGAAAATTGTGAAAAGCACAAGTGAAAATATGTTTGTTTTACAGACAAAACTTACCTGATCACATTATATTTGGATAACTTTCTCTGTTAATTCCAAATCCAGCCCTTCAGAAAGACGAGAACATCTTCCCGTTTATAGATTATACAAAGGGAACCAACTCTTATGTACCTGTTTTCACAACAGCAAAACCTGGGGAATGGTGGGATAGATTATTTGTGATGTGATCAGGTAAGTATTACTGGAGAAACATAACTGACAAAAAAACATTACTTTCTGCATCAAAAACTTTACCTGATCACATTACATCTGGAGAATAAGTAAGGAGGAGGAGAAGGAGGAAGAAGAAATCCTAAGCATCCTATATCTACCTGTGTCTGCCAGTAGGAGCATGAATGACTGTTCTATTAATAGGATGAATTTCTTCTAATGTTAGTTTGGCACAGCAAAAGACAAATTTGTTTATACATATCCAAAGGAAATCTCTGCGGGATTCTGCACTTAATTATTGTCTCATCAGCAAAAGTTTCAGATGTGAATCCAGCAAAAGTGGCAAATTCATGATCAGCCCCAACTATATCCCCATAACATACAAACTGATCAGCCAGCCCCAACTATATCCCCTAAACATACAAACTGATCAGCCAGCCCCACCTATATCCCCATAACATACAAACTGATCAGCCAGCCCCAACTATATCCCCTAAACATACAAACTGATCAGCCAGCCCCAACTATATCCCCTAAACATACAAACTGATCAGCCAGCCCCAACTATATCCCCTAAACATACATACTAATCAGCCAGCCCCAACTATATCCCAAAGTTTGAAGACTGTCTTAAAGGTTGTTGGAGGAGTTGCGTCTCTAAAAGATTGATCAAATAAGCAACACTTTGCTTAATCAAAAGAAGGTTCAAATAATCTTCCCATGATCAAAGGTTGGATCAAATAATTCACACTTCCCTCGATCAAAACAGTGGATCAAATAATTCACATATCCCTCAATTCAAAGGATGCATGAAATAATCAACACTTCCCTCAATTCAAAGGATGGATTAAATAATCCACACTTCCTTTGATCAAAAGGGTGGATCAAATAATCCACATATCCCTGAATTCAAAGGATGGATCAAATAATGCATACTTCCCTTGATCAAAGGATGGATCAAACAATCCACACATCCCTCAAACGATGGATCAAATGCTCCACACTTCCTTAATCGAGATGGATAAAATAATCCACACTGCCCTCAAAGGATGGATCAACTAATCCACACTTCTCTCAACCAAAGGACAGATCAAAATAATCCACAACTTTTCAACAAAAATTATGGAGATAATACATACAAATATCTAACTCACATATCCTATACTCACCTGTTGTAAGGGTTTCTTCTGGAGGAATATCGCAGAGTGAGGAATCTATAGTACACAACTGGCAAAAGAATGCTGACCCTACCACTGAAAATACATGATAAAGAGCACTGTAAAAGACACTATAAACTGCAATAGTCCTAAAAAGACATTTAAAACCATATAAAATGTAATTACTAGTGCAAATGAAAGACTGATTAAGCAAGCCATACATAATTTAGAACCAGATGATCAGGACAAGGTCATCCATGTGCAGTGATTTCTGGCATCTTTCACTTCCTTGATTACATTATGACATATACATGGTAAAATGTTTGTAATCAATGTTAAATTCACTTCCTTGATTACATTATGACATATACATGGTAAAATGTTTGTAATCAATGTTAAATTCACTTCCTTGATTACATTATGACATATACATGGTAAAATGTTCGTAATCAATGTTAAATTCACTTCCTTGATTACATTATCACATATACATGGTAAAATGTTTGTAATCAATGTTAAATTCACTTCCTTGATTACATTATCACATATAAGTGGTAAAATGTTTGTAATCAATGTTAAATTCACTTCCTTGATTACATTATGACATATACATGGTAAAATGTTTGTAATCAATGTTAAATTCACTTCCTTGATTACATTATCACATATACATGGTAAAATGTTTTGTAATGTTAAATTGATGAAGACCAAAAAACAGTCTGACTCAGAAATAATGCATGTTTAAACTTTAAAAGCTGTTTCTATTTTGAGTCTCTTCCATAACATCTGAAACAGACATCGACCATGTCGGAAACCACAGGATGTACCATTTGACCAAGCATAACCACAGGATGTACCATTTGACCAAGCATAACCACGGGATGTACCATTTGACCAAGCATAACCACATGATGTACCATCTGACCAAGCATAACCACTGGATGTACCATTTGACCAAGCATAACCACATGATGTACCATTTGACCAAGCATAACCACAGGATGTACCATTTGACCAAGCATAACCACAGGATGTACCATTTGACCAAGCATAACCACAGGATGTACCATCAGACCAAACATAACTACTGAAATTCATATTATTCTGCATGTAACTCAATTAAATTTACACAATATCAATGTTGAATTTGCTTAGATGTTGGCATGAAGAAAAAAGAGGCTGTTTTAAATTTTGACAAAAAAGCCCTTACAAATTATATATCTTCGTACAAAAAATGAGTGAATTTTTTAAAACCTACTCTTTCCCCTTGCATATATTCTGAATGTAATCAAACTACTGGCTATATTTAATGGAGTCACTGTCAAAAATACACCAGCAGTCAGAAGATTTCTATGTATCTAGCAAAATTCACTGCAAATGTGAGTTGTTGCTGGGAGTGGTGGCAATGGTCACTCTTGATGAAAACACTTAACACAGTGTCCACAGTGCTACATACTAAATAATAGGCAAAGATTAATCACAATACATTTTCATTAATTAAAGCAAAAGAAAAATGGAGAGGATATGCTTATTAATTTTCTCTAAAATGTATCATAATCACATACAATATGTTGACACAGTGTGATACTGGACTGGTCTTCATCCCTCCTGCATAAGATAATATACAGACATGGAGCAGACTACAGGGTAACCAGCCTACTTGATCAATCCACTCACCTGAGCACTTGGATTGACTATACAATGTGTTTACTGCAAGCATCCAAAATGATCTATACAACATTTGTACCTTAAGGACTTAAAAGTTTCACAAACCTCCAAAATACTGATAAGAAATCAAAAGCGCAATTACAACCCGATAATGTATTCTTCCTTTGATCAAGTGACAGCTGAAAAATAGCAGTTTTAACTGCTGACTTTGATTAAAATTTGCAAAATTAAAGGGATTCACATTCTTTTTCCCAATTTCCTAATAGCATAGGAATCCTGAGTAATGTCTTGAAGTAATGCTGGCCTTAAGATACAATGGAGATTTGTCAAAGAAAGTACATGGACCAAGCTCTGGAAGAAAAGTACATGGACCAAGCTCTGGAAGAAAAGTACATGGACCAAGCTCTGGAAGAAAAGTACATGAACCAAGCCCTGGAAGAAAAGTGCATGGACCAAGCTCTGGAAGAAAAGTGCATGGACCAAGCTCTGGAAAAACAGTGCATGGACCAAGCTCTGGAAGAAAAGTACATGGACCAAGCTCTGGAAGAAAAGTACATGGACCAAGCTCTGGAAGAAAAGAATGCAAATAAAAGAAGCTCTTGGCATGCACACCAGCATGAAAGTTTAGCAAATATGTGGCATCAAAATACTATATGCCTAATTTTGATGCAATCAGTCAAGGAAGTATGAGCAAATGAAAATGATAACACTTCATACAGAAGTCTAGTGACATGTACATTCAGTTGGGAACTAAATGTCCCTAACTGTCCCACCAAGAAAGCAAACTTGATATCAAGACTTATCTACTAAATGTCCCAAATTGTCCCACCTAAAAAAGCAAACTTGATATCAAGACTGATCTACTAATTGTCCCATACTGTCCCACCTAGAAAGCAAACTTGATATCAAGACTGATCTATTAAATGTTACGAGTTGTCCCACCTAGAAAGCAAACTTGATATCGAGACTGATCTAATGACACATCCCAAACTGTCCCACCTAGAAAGCAAACTTGATATCGAGACTCATCTACTGACACTGGTGATAGGATCCAAAGTAAGAATTTAGATTAGCTTTTTTCATTTACCATCTGTGACAACATTTTCACAGCTTTAAAGAAATAAGTTGTTTTGGCTGATGACACCACATTTTTCTGAATGTATGTCTTGAAAAGTGCATTATATTTATGAATGTATGACACATCCATCTGTGAAAGTCTAATCCAGATCTGACCTTACATAATGCCCCTGTTAGTAGCACTTTCAAAATGGCATTCTAGTAAAAGCAGCACTATCTGCATGCAGTTATCATTACACACCCAATTACACGTAAATACAGAAATCTCTGCCCACTCACAAACGGGATAGATTCAACTTCCACAACTGTTGTATACCATCTGAGGACAATCTCTAAACACAATCCAAAGTTGAGTATATACCACATAGTACACCTGACAAAGTTTCTCAACTGCATTATAACCGCTTACCTGAACATCATAAATGTTACTCTTAGCCCCCAGCCTTGGTCAATAATGGTTTTATGTGACCCTTATACTCTAGCCTAGGTCAATATCAGTTTTAAGTAACCTTAACCTCCAGCCTTGGTCAATATCACCTTAAAGTTACACTTAGCCTCCAGCCTAGGTCAATATCACCTTAAAGTTACACTTAGCCTCCAGCCTAGGTCAATATCACCTTAAAGTTACACTTAGCCTCCAGCCTTGGTCAATATCAACTTAAAGTTACACTTAGCCTCCAGCCTAGGTCAATATCAACTTAAAGTTACACTTAGCCTCCAGCCTAGGTCAATATCACCTTAAAGTTACACTTAGCCTCCAGCCTAGGTCAATATCACCTTAAAGTTACACTTAGCCTCCAGCCTAGGTCAATATCACCTTAAAGTTACACTTAGCCTCCAGCCTAGGTCAATATCACCTTAAAGTTACACTTAGCCTCCAGACTTGATAAATATCACCTTAAAGTTACACTTAGCCTCCAGCCTTGGTCAATATCACCTTAAAGTTACACTTAGCCTCCAGACTTGGTCAATATCACCTTAAAGTTACACTTAGCCTCCAGCCTAGATCAATATCAACTTAAAGTTACACTTAGCCTCCAGCCTAGGTCAATATCACCTTAAAGTTACACTTAGCCTCCAGCCTAGGTCAATATCACCTTAAAGTTACACTTAGCCTCCAGCCTTGGTCAATATCACCTTAAAGTTACACTTAGCGTCCAGCCTTGATCAATATCACCTTAAAGTTACACTTAGCCTCCAGCCTTGGTCAATATCACCTTAAAGTTACACTTAGCCTCCAGACTTGGTCAATATCACCTTAAAGTTACATTTAGCCTCCAGCCTAGATCAATATCAACTTAAAGTTACACTTAGCCTCCAGCCTAGGTCAATATCACCTTAAAGTTACACTTAGCCTCCAGCCTAGGTCAATATCACCTTAAAGTTACACTTAGCCTCCAGCCTAGGTCAATATCACCTTAAAGTTACACTTAGCGTCCAGCCTTGATCAATATCACCTTAAAGTTACACTTAGCCTCCAGCCTTGGTCAATATCACCTTAAAGTTACACTTAGCCTCCAGACTTGGTCAATATCACCTTAAAGTTACACTTAGCCTCCAGCCTAGATCAATATCAACTTAAAGTTACACTTAGCCTCCAGCCTAGATCAATATCAACTTAAAAGTTACACTTAACCTCCAGCCTTGGTCAATATCACCTTAAAGTTACACTTAACCTCCAGCCTAGGTCAATATCACCTTAAAGTTACACTTAGCCTCCAGCCTTGGTCAATATCACCTTAAAGTTACACTTAGCCTCCAGCCTAGATCAATATCAACTTAAAGTTACACTTAGCCTCCAGCCTAGGTCAATATCACCTTAAAGTTACACTTAGCCTCCAGCCTTGGTCAATATCACCTTAAAGTTACATTTAGCCTCCAGCCTAGGTCAATATCAACTTAAAGTTACACTTAGCCTCCAGCCTTGGTCAATATCACCTTAAAGTTACACTTAGCCTCCAGCCTAGGTCAATATCAACTTAAAGTTACACTTAGCCTCCAGCCTAGGTCAATATCAACTTAAAGTTACACTTAGCCTCCAGCCTAGGTCAATATCACCTTAAAGTTACACTTAGCCTCCAGCCTAGGTCAATATCACCTTAAAGTTACACTTAGCCTCCAGCCTTGATCAATATCACCTTAAAGTTACACTTAGCCTCCAGCCTTGGTCAATATCACCTTAAAGTTACACTTAGCCTCCAGCCTAGGTCAATATCACCTTAAAGTTACACTTAGCCTCCAGCCTAGGTCAATATCACCTTAAAGTTACACTTAGCCTCCAGCCTTGGTCAATATCACCTTAAAGTTACGCTTAGCCTCCAGCCTAGGTCAATATCAACTTAAAGTTACGCTTAGCCTCCAGCCTAGGTCAATATCACCTTAAAGTTACACTTAGCCTCCAGCCTTGGTCAATATCACCTTAAAGTTACACTTAGCCTCCAGCCTAGGTCAATATCAACTTAAAGTTACACTTAGCCTCCAGCCTAGGTCAATATCACCTTAAAGTTACACTTAGCCTCCAGCCTAGGTCAATATCACCTTAAAGTTACACTTAGCCTCCAGCCTAGGTCAATATCAACTTAAAGTTACACTTAGCCTCCAGCCTAGGTCAATATCACCTTAAAGTTACACTTAGCCTCCAGCCTAAGTCAATATCAACTTAAAGTTACACTTAGCCTCCAGCCTAGGTCAATATCACCTTAAAGTTACACTTAGCCTCCAGCCTTGGTCAATATCACCTTAAAGTTACACTTAGCCTCCAGCCTAGGTCAATATCAACTTAAAGTTACACTTAGCCTCCAGCCTAGGTCAATATCACCTTAAAGTTACACTTAGCCTCCAGCCTTGGTCAATATCAACTTAAAGTTACACTTAGCCTCCAGTCTAGGTCAATATCACCTTAAAGTTACACTTAGCCTCCAGCCTTGGTCAATATCACCTTAAAGTTACACTTAGCCTCCAGCCTTGGTCAACATCACCTTAAAGTTACACTTAGCCTCCAGCCTTGGTCAACATCACCTTAAAGTTACACTTAGCCTCCAGCCTTGGTCAATATCACCTTAAAGTTACACTTAGCCTCCAGCCTAGGTCAATATCAACTTAAAGTTACACTTAGCCTCCAGCCTAGGTCAATATCACCGTAAAGTTACATTTAGCCTCCAGCCTAGGTCAATATCACCGTAAAGTTACACTTAGCCTCCAGCCTAGGTCAATATCAACATAAGGTTACACTTAGCCTCCAGTCCAGGTCAATATTAGTTTCATGTTACCCTTGACCTACAGACTAGGTCAATACTGGTTAAAGAACTACTCCATAAAACCTCCTATTGCAATGACCAAAATAACATAACTTACCTAAACATCATGAACATGAGTGCTGGCATAAGGAATATCTCAGAACATGCAACAAAACGGAGAATGCTGACTTGCTGGGCCTTCAATTTATTCACTAGATTCCTTATAAACATCATGGAATTGGGTCCTAATACCTAAAACAAGTACCAAAATTGTATGAACATATGAATACATACACATAATACATCATTACACAAAAGCATTCAAGCAAAATTATAGCTTCAGAATATCTTTGGAGATTTCAAAGTATGATTATCTTGTATTTTATTTACTTTTATATCTGGTAAATGACAAACACATCAGAGGCATATCACAATGGATGAAAAAAATCTTAAATGAGATACGGAATATTAAATGAAGTAACTCTGACAGCTTCCTTGATGCAGAGAAAAATATGTTTAACAGCACTAAATGTCTCTAAGATTTCTTCAATAAGACTTTTCAGATACCTACTCAAAAGTACCATAAACAATACTGCAAATTAATACAAAGATATTTACACACTCACTCAATGAAGAATTTAAATCTAAAGTGAAACAACTGTTTGGGGTCATAAAAATTTGCTAAAAGTTAAAGGGAGACAAATCTTTCTTTAGGTAGGAAAATCTGGCTATAGACACCCCGCCTTACTCACTACTACAAGTTACTAGCTGTAAGAAAAATAAATTCCCATTTATAATCCCTAAGAAACATGAATATTAATAAAATACCTTGTTACAGCAAACTGAAATTCAAGTATAATACAATACCTTGTTACAGCAAGCTGAAATTCAAGTATAATGGAAAAATTGTACTCACATCTAAAATATTTATGGTATAGTTACAGGCATGCAGAATCGCAAAGAGAAATACTGGAACCAATGCCACTGTTTGCAATTAAGGAAATAAAGAAAATATTTGGGGACACATAATCCTATAAAAATATACCAAAGGTCATTTAATACACAAGTCAAAATGGCACACACCTTAAAGTCCGGACTTCATAGAGAAAATATGATGATGTCTGTTTATATTCTTGTCTATTTATAATACTTTACAAAGAGATTGATCTGTTTATATGCTTGTTTATGTATTATACCTTACAATGCGATTGGTCTGTTTATATTCTTTACAATTAATTAATGTATGTTAGAATTAAACATGAAGTAGAAGGCAGCAAATTTGGCTGTCTATTATTTAATCCAGTGTCTAAATGGCTTACCATTTAAACTTTACAAACATTATTTCATTTATATCATCAACACTAACTCATTTTCATTATTACATGCTTATCATCATCATCAATGGGAAAGTGTTTGCAAGAAAATTCCAGGAAACAACCAAAACATAGATGCTCATTTCATCAGGCATATGGAAAAGCTAGTTTTAATCAGCAAAAATCATACCTGAGAGTTCTTTCTTTTCAAGTCTCAGTTATAGCCATTGCCAATTTCACAGCATACCAATATACACTAATTCATTTTTTTATATAAATGCTAACAAATGAAATATTCCGTCGCTTTACTTAAAATGTGCCAATGGGGGTATGTGAGAAAGCTGCCATTAGCTTCCCATGGGTTGGTGGTTCTTAGTGGTATTTTCCCAGGGTTTTCCCCCACCAGTCATACTGCATACACCTCTCCCTCAATAACTCGCACACAACGGGATCCACAAATATACACTGCACTATAAGCCAGGCACGAGTTATGGAGGGACCTCCATAAAAGGAACAAAATTCATTTTGATATCAAGAAAACGTGGGGGGGGGGGCAGCGGCGTTAGGGAACTGGGCTGTTTATTGACTGAATCCTCATTTTACAATCACGTCGATAATAATTTTTAATAATGCACTTTTTCTAATGAAGTTGTTCATTATTCTGTTTAAATAATATTTATTTTCAAAATGTCCAACATATGAAAGTTGTTGTCGTTGTTGTAGGGTTTAACGCCATTTTTCAGCACACGATAGGTTATACATGGCGGCCAGTATTAATGGTGGAGGAAGAACCCAGGAAAACCCCGAAAAGAACCATCGACCCATGAGAAGCTACAGGCAAGCTTTCTCACATACCCACATTAGCCGAATCCAAAACTCAAACCCACACAGAGGTGAGATGGCAGTGATCCGTAATGGAGAGTGCTGTAGACCACTTGGGGCCCCCCAACATATGAAAGATTGTTCCAACTGATTTCAACAACCATCATGTGTACACGAAAAATCTGTGTATTACATCACTGCTTTTTGTTTTCTTGATGAGTCTGGTTCCCGTAGTGGTGTTTAATATTATACTGCCAAATCAGGAGGCCACAGAGCAGGGACCTAGACTAACTGTTGATACACCACCAAACAAAATTCCTTTTTTGTCAAAAACATGCGACATTTATTTCGTAAGACAGTCGTCCACATCAAAACTAAATTTTTTGTATTGTTATTAGTACAATATTGATGTTGTGATTTCATTGGAAGTAATAATGAAACTTTTTATCATCCTTGAGGATATCTTTATGTGCCAGTTCAAAAAATTCTTTGAAACTCACTTGCCCACAATGGTCCATATCTGTGAAACCAAGCTCTTTATTTTACAAAGTATTCATTTCACTTGGCTGCCTTATCTTTGATCACAGTTATGAAAAAGTCAATTAATTTAAGGTAGTTTATGTTACATACACAATAACATTTATAAGTGTCTGATTGATCAGATGAAGTGAGTTCACCCGACATATGACCAGGGCTACTAGATTTTAAGTTTGTAGGATTTTCATGCCTTTTAACTTTTCTTTTATTGCACCTCCTTTATTTGATTCAAAAGACATAATTAACGTGATAATACAAAGGAGGCCAGCTTTTAATTCAGTACAACAATATAACAAATACTTCCAGAAGTCAGTTATCAAAACACTGTCGCCACTTAATTATGATCTCAGAGAAATGCTCGTGGACATAGCTGTTACAGTAGATTGACACATTTTATGTTTAATCACAAGAGGACACATTGCATTTATGATGACTAAACTTAAAAGGAACTAAAAGATAGAACTAGAATACAAATTTCAGTTGACAAAAAAATTATTTAATTTGTATTTACATTGCGTAAGTGACATTTTCATTGATCAAAATTTCCTTAAATATCTTTGAATGCCATGTACTAGGAATGTCATTTGTAAAAAAAAAATATAAAAAATGGTATAACCAATTTTTAAATTTGATATTTCAGTGTTGAATAAAATTTACAGGTCCTATCTACCATTTTCGATGATAAAACGAGCAATACATCAAAGTTTCCATTGCCAATTTTGATCTTCAAGTTCAACAAATCGGGATCAATTTTTGGGGTAATTTCTGGTTTCAAAAATGGGATCCATGCCCAATCCCGCGTTATAAGCGGGTTAGTGAGATATCAGGGCACGAGTCATCGAGGGAGTGGTGTATCTCTAGATGATCCATACAGTTCATTGCATATCTCTAGATGATCCACGCAATGCATTGCATATCTCTAGATGATCCACACAATGCACTGCATATTTCTAGATGATCCACACAATGCGTTGCATATTTCTAGATGATCCACACAATGCATTGCATATCTCTAGATGATCCATACAATGCACTGCATATCTCTAGATGATCCATACAATGCACTGCATATTTCTAGATGAGCCACATAATGTATTGCATATTTCTAGATGATCCAGACAATGCATTTCATATCTCTAGATGACCCATACAATGGATTGCTCATCTCTAGATGATCCATTCAGTGCATTGCATATCTCTAAATGATCCACATATTGCATTGCATATCTCTAGATGATCCACACACATTGCATAGCTCTAGATGATCCACACAGCTAATTGCATATCTCTAGATGATCCATACAATGCATTGCATATCTTTAGATGATCCACACAATGCACTGCATAGCTCTAGATGATCCACACAGCTAATTGCATATCTCTAGATGATCCATACAATGCATTGCATATCTTTAGATGATCCACACAATGCACTGCAGATCTCTAGATGATCCACACAATGCACTGCATATCTCTAGATCCACACAATGCATTGCATATCTCTAGATGATCCATACATTGCACTGTATATCTCAAGATGATCCACACAACTAACTGCATATCTCTAGATGATCCACACATTGCATTGCATATCTCTAGATGATCCATGCAATTCATTGTGTATCTCTAGATGATCCACACAATGCATTGCATATCTCTAGATGATCCACACAGCTAATTGCATATCTCTAAATGATCCACACAATGCACTGCATATCTCTAAATGATACACACAATGCATTGCATATCTCTAGATGATCCATGCAATGCATTGCATATCTCTAGATGATCCACACAATGCATTGCATATCTCTAGATGATCCACACAGCTAATTGCATACCTCTAGATGATCCACACAATGCACTGCATATCTCTAAATGATACACACAATGCATTGCATATCTCTAGATGATCCATGCAATTCATTGCATATCTCAAAATGATCCACACAATGCACTGCATATCTCTAGATGATCCATACAATGCATTGCATATCTCTAGATGATCCACACAGCTAATTACATATCTCTAGATGATCCACACAGCTAACTGCATATCTCTAGATGATCCACACAATGCATTGCATATCTCTAGATGATCCATACAATGCACTGTATTATCTCTTGATGATCCATGCAATGCAATGCATATCTCTAGATGATCCACAGAGTTAGCTGCATATCTCTAGATGATCCATACAATGCACTGCATTATCTCTTGATGATCCATGCAATGCACTGCATATCTCTAAATGATCAACACAGCTAACTGCATATCTAGATGATCCATACAATGCAATGAACTATCTCTTGATGATCCATGCAATGCATTGCATATCTTTAGATAAGATCAGTTGTTCCCAATTGTTTTTGGGACACCACCCCTTGGTTATCCTCAGCACCCCCTAACATACCCGGTAACAAGCATTACTCAGCATCAAGGGGATGGTACTGACCACTTTGGGAACCACTGCTGTAGATGATCCATACAGTTCATTGCATATATCAAGATGATCCATAGAATGCATTACATATCTCTAGATGATCCATTCAGTTCATTGCATATATCTATATATCTAGATGATCCATACAATGATATCTCTAGATGATCTATACAGTTCATTGCATATCTCTAAATCATCCATACAAAACTAATTCAAAGGATACTTGTGATCGGGTAGCTGTTCATAAAGATCAGGGAGAAAAAGAGATAGTGACAGCTGTCCTCCAGGAAAAGTTGACTAAAGAATTCCCGACTGAAGTGAAAATTTGGCAACCTCTGGTGTAACCGGAGTGCACTGGTTGCTGCATTACTGATAAGTGCTCTCTGGTAGTAGCTAAAAGGATTTCCTCTGAAACAAATATTCTGAAATTTTTAAATTGTCTCTGGATAAGTGAAATGAAACTTTAGTTTTGTATATCAAGGCTTTTGTACAACCCAGTGTTTAACCTGTTTCAGTTATTATGACTCTACATCCTAAGTAACAGAAATAAGCAAAAACCAACAAATAATTTATTTCCCTAGAATACAAAATGAAAGTTTAAAAAGAACTTACAGTATTGTGAATTAAATCCCAAATAGTCCTGAACATTGTATCGTAAGTCCAAATGTATAAAATTCCAAATGAATTCCAGATAATGTGTTGATGTACCTATAGTCTCAAAGTGCTAATGTGCCAATAGCCTGGATTGTGGTGATATGCTAAGAGTATTTTGATGTAACAAAATATTATAATCCAAAAATGTTCTTGTCTGAATTCATTATAATTCAACATTAATGTTTTTGTCCAAGAACATTATTGATGAGCACCTTGTATTTACAGTGAATAATATTTGAAATAAATAACTCCATCCAATGAAATACTAAACACAACAAGACTGATTCTGCTAAAGATGTTAATGCAAAATGAGTAATTTCTCAAGTAAACAACATTATATTATAAAAAGCTAAGATAAAACATCAGAACTAGGATGAGGGTCAACTGTTCATTTCTAGAACACTATGTTGTCAACAATACAACATCTATTACTAAAATTATTAAAAAACGAACACGGGAAACATCAGGTAGACTGGGTTATTCCAAAGTCCAAGGCTCAGAAGATTAAGATAAACATGTTTACATTAATAATGATCTGAATATCTAATCCACAATCACTGAGAAATATCAAGCTAGATATTCTGCTGTTTACAAAATCAATGTCTCTAGTCAGGTACACAGTGTACATGATTTTGTACTAAGGTCACATAAAAAATACAAATGTATATAACATAATAAGTAAGAAAAGTCAACAAATAATACAAATTAAATATACATAACACAGTATGCTTAGCAGTAAAACCACAGGTTCTGTCTTTCAAAAAGTTTACCACAAAACAACACTGTCAGCAATGAAAATGATGCTGTTGGTGGAAAACATTAATAATGTCAATAATGATGATGTTGCTGCTAGTGGAAAACATTAACATTGACTGATTCTACTTTTTAAACCATGGTAACTACTTCTCCCACTCAGTTCGCATGTTCATAGTTCTGCCAAATTTTTTATCAGCATCATTCATCATAGTCAAGATGGAAGTCAGCAGTAAATACACATTCTTATTTTGAGTTCTCTTTGTTGCTCCACATAAGCTCTCACTTTCATCTATTTTTTCGTTGTAGTGTCCATTTCCCCAGAAATGAAAACAGATTTCACAGAGACATTTTATGAGTCGAAACACTCTACTGATACTTTTGTCTAAATCACATGCAGTGAAGCAGCTGTTATTATTATTATTATTGCTATTATTATTGTTATTATCATTATTGCTATTATTATTATTGCTATTTAATCATTGGACTAGATTGTCCAATCTGAACTCTGAGAGCTTTGATTACTTTCATGATTGATATACATGTTATCACCAATTTAAACAATATTAAAACAACAAAGGGCAGCATTTATCTGCCAAACAATCACAGGTCCTTGAATGCGTGTTTCAAAAGAACATCAGTTTTTTGAGGTCATCACATCAGAGAAGGATCAACTGTTAATCAGTCATACTGGCTTCATGTCTTTTTACACAAGTCTAACTGTTAGCTATTCCCCAAATTTGGTCATGGCTGACCAAAATTATCCAAAGGGAAGCATCACATAGAAACAGTGCATCCTCTGAGAATTTAACAAACTCAGTTTCCTGACAGCCCTGTGTATAGCAACAATAATGGGTTATCACGGAATAAACAGCTCAATCACAGTGACCTAAACACAAAACATAACCAGAGTGACCTTAACACAAAATATAGCTAGATAGAGAGATATATGTACAGATTAAAGGTTTCAAAATTTTAGAAAGTTATTAGGCACTAGTCGATCCTAATGATCTGTTACCCAGGTACCAGATTAAAGGGAAAGAACCTAAACTGCTTTGTTGTAAGTTCATACATGCCAAATCTCAGCCCCATAAAGGTAAAAGCATAATTATTACTAATATAAGTGGCATAAAAGTTTAATCTGAGCATGAAAAGGGCAAACTATATATAACATGCCATAATTATAAAAAAAACATATGAAAAACATACATTTATTTTTTCTACTTACCTGGATCTGCTGTTAGTTATAATTCTTGACACAAATTGGCAAAATCAATGTGGATTACAAGAATACAGACACAAAACAATCAATGTGGATTAGTACAAGAATACAGACACAAAACAAACTGATAAAATATTTACATACACAACACTGACTTTGAATCTGTGACACAGGGTTTCAAATTCAAGAAACCCATATGTTTTGTTTGGAAATGTGTCATGTACAGTTACTATAAATAGAAGATTAGCAAACTATTCAATGTTGCTGTTGTTGTTGTAGGGTTTAACGCCATTTTTCAGTACAAGATAGGCTATACATGGCAGCCAGTATAAATGGTTGGCGGAGGAAGAACCTGAGAAAACCCTGGAAAGAACCACTGACCCATGAGAAGCTACTGGCAAGCTTTCTCACATACCCACACTGGCTGAACCCACACAGAGGTGAGACAGCAGTGATCCATAACCATGAGTGTTTAAGACCACTCAACCACTATGGGTCCCACTATTCTATGTACACATCCAAATGGTCACACACATCAGAAGCATAAGATCAGCAGACAAAGGTCTACACTGGATAAATGCACAGCAGACACACAACATGAGCCTTGAACTGTACTCATGTCTTACTTGTTCCTGATGTTACCTGATAAAATCTTTGATCTAAACTTGGAAACATTTTTTTTACATGAACTAAACGGATACCAATGGCTCATTTTATTACCTGAGTTATTATCAACAAGATGATACCAGAGTACCCGGATACCAGTTAACATCGTTAGTACAGATTAACTGACAAAAGGAACACCACATGTCCCTTCTACATTTCTTGAAAAGGAAAGAATTTTTTTTAATGCATCTTCAAGCTAAAACACTCACTGGATGAATTGATCTTATCACGAAAGATCTTTAACTTCTCCCACTTCAACAGCATATTAATTTCTGTTACAAATTTGGAATGAAAGACTCAGCATGGCAGCACTAATGACATCTAAATTCAGCTTGGCCGAGATCCCAAAAGTGGTACATATATGACAAAAATTGAATACAAGTAAACAACATTTTTTATGCACTGGTTGCATATCTTTGAGCTTACATTTAAAATAATGAATATAAAACTGACCTGAGAGATTAATATTTTGAATTAAACATGACGAGAAATACAACACACTGAAATATAATTTGGTATCCTCCTGCACAACTTACAAGTAGATATAATTCTACAGAATATCACAGCATTTTTAAGCTTTCAGTGAAACTTGACATAAAGGTGTAACTTGACATAAAATGAACATATATACTTGGACACTGTTATCTGCGGAACATACACAAGATTAACTTTTTCCTACTTAAAAATCTGAAAACACTTTATTATTTAATCTGATCTGTGGTCAGGTATACACATGTGAAATATCTACATGTTATTTAACCATATTTTGTTTAAAAACGACATATAACACAGACACCAAATCCCAACTAACATCATAAATAATCTATCAATATTCAAATAAATTAAAACATATTTTGTTGGAAAATCCTTAACTTTGTAAAAAAGAAAAATGTAAATGGAAGTAAAATAAATAAATGGCTAGAGAGAAAATACGTATGTATGTCAAATGGTTCTGCACATAACATGAGGTAACATATAGATAATGAATGTTCCTGTCTTAGTTATTAGCATAACCAAAACAATAATCCAGAAGATACAGTCAAAGCAGCATAGTACTTGCTGCACTTGGATAAATTTTGCTGCATTAAATACAAGTACAAATGCCTTTATTAAATGATAGTACTTGCTGCATTAAGTACAAGTACAAAAGCCTTTACTAAATCATAGTACTTGCTGTATTAAGTACAAGTACAAAAGCCTTTACTAAATCATAGTACTTGCTGCATTAAGTACAAGTACAAAAGCCTTTACTAAATCATCGTACTTGCTGCATTAAGTACAAGTACAAAAGCCTTTTCTAAATCATAAGTTAAATGAAGCTCTTATAATGCCAAAACAGTAATATGGTATGTTGGTCAAGAAACACAGCAGCCATGAAATCCCATTTTTACAGATTCAACCAAGTCTACATAAATGTACAGTGCAAAAACATCCCTTAATCAGAATCACTCATTCTATGTTACCTTTGATTCAGATGAAACTTCTGAACAAAATTGGTACTCCTCTAATCATAGTCACATTTGGTTCCGCATATAACAACTTTGGAACTCCATGGACATGAATAAAGTGCAAGTGCTTGTTGTCGATATCTGTGCATGTCTGAATGGTGTAAGGTAGTGTCATAAGCCCCAGTCATGATATTTAGAGCACCATTTGAGCACCATAATAAAAGGTTCCCATGTGAACCAATAGATTCTGCATATAACGTTGCAGAATGAATTTCAGTACATTTAAATTATGACTCATAGTTCAAAATATGAAATTTTATTACCATCTGTATCTGTGCAAAAACAAGGTTATGTTTTATTATCTATCGGTTATTATTTTCTTCCCAGTGTCTTTGTTGTAATTATACAGGGCAATAAATAGTACATGGTTTGGTGGACATGACAAGTTATATGCACGATTAATATTTCCGGGTTAAAGTTTGTAAAATTTTAAATGTTTTCCTGGAGTTTGATTACATGTTCCTTTGTTTTTAATAAGTTCATAATGATATATTTTGCAACTCTTAACTTTGCTAAAATTACAAGAGCTGTTTCAAGGAAAGTGATGATCATGATGCAACAAAATGGCATATAAATATTCCCCAAATTTTTGGATTATTTCACTCTCATCAACGGATGCAAATATTATAATAGCTGATTGTGCATGCAAGAGGTATTTTAGTTATTACTGCATTTATACGTCTGCATCTGGCTGCTCTAAGATAAACTTTTATCATAATTTTTTAACTCTAAAGTCAGTCAAGAGCAGAGGTACCCATGATCTCGGCCAAGAACTTATACATTTCATATAATCTGGTCCTTAATTTTGTTTAAGATATTCTTGTTCAAGTAACCATATAATGCAACCAAAAAAAGCAGTCAGACACCTAAGTTAATAAAGTGTGCATTTAATTAGGTTTTATAAGCAATCAATACTATGTCACCAGTCAGCTCTTACCTGTGATGGACAGGAGGGCAGAAGAATTGTAAGGTCACTTACTTAAATTAGAACTTTAATTTTAAAAAATATAACAGAAAGGGACATAAATATGTTTACCTTAAATTAGTGAATATAACACATTTAACTTCAAGAATTACCTGCAGTTTTTCTATTTTGTGTAAAAGATATATTAGATTAACTGTGGATGTGAATAACCAACAGGTTTTCATAAAAAGTAAAAAAACAACCAAAATCTATGTTGGCTTCTTATCATTTTAAACAGTATAAAATACTAGGGCATGGTGAATCATCCTGTCTGTTTACCAGTGGAGTAGTTTCAACCAAGCTGGGTCAATTCATAATTGGTTTTTTCACCATGAGCTGTCTCAAACATCTCAACATTCCATGATGATGCCACGTGGTCTCTTTGTTAAATGCAGGACCTATATGTTACTGGTAATTAAAAATCAATAAAATAGTCACCTACCAGCAAATAATCACTAGATAGTATGAACTATACACCTTCTTATATTGCAATATACAATAAAAACACTGGTTACTATTTGCAATCAATTCTGGAAATGTTAAATTTTTCTGGAAGTAGACTTGTCTTCAACAGCAAATCAGACCCATCTATGGCAGTTTAAGATTTAGTAAATACAACAACACTGCCACTCTTCCTAAACAGTAAGTTATTAAACTGAAGATGCTGATTTTATTACATTGATCTTGTCTTCCTGTAGTAAACATAACAACATTGCCACTCTTCATAAAGAGTAAGTTTTTAAATTGAAGATGCTGGTTTTATTACGTTGATCTTGTCTTCCTGTAGTAAACATAACAACATTGCCACTCTTTATAAATAGTAAGTTTTTAAATTGAAGATGCTGATTTTATTACATTGATCTTGTCTTCCTGTAGTAAACATAACAACATTGCCACTCTTTATAAATAGTAAGTTTTTAAACTGAAGATGCTGATTTTATTGTGTTGATCTTGTCTTCCTGTCAATATATCACCTTTAAACTTCAAAAAATGAAATGTAAAACATAAATGTATAATCAACATTAGACTCGTTTACTATTTTGAACTTGGTGTATTGCTTGAAAAAGGCAACAAGTCTCTTAAAATATTAATAAAAGTAAAAATCAAATTGTATAACACACGGACATATATACCCTGTAAGGGGGGTATAACACATGGACATATATACCCTGTAAGGGGGGTATAACACATGGACATATATACCCTGTAAGGGGGGTATAACACATGGACATATATACCCTGTAAGGGGGGTATAACACATGGACATATATACCCTGTAAGGGGGGTATAACACATGGACATATATACCCTGTAAGGGGGGTATAACACACGGACATATATACCCTGTAAGGAGGGTATAACACATGGACATATATACCCTGTAAGGTGGGTATAACACATGGACATATATACCCTGTAAGGGGGGTATAACACACGGACATATATACCCTGTAAGGGGGGTATAACACACGGACATATATACCCTGTAAGGGGGGTATAACACATGGACATATATACCCTGTAAGGGGGGTATAACACATGGACATATATACCCTGTAAGGGGGGTATAACACATGGACATATATACCCTGTAAGGGGGGTATAACACATGGATATATATACCCTGTAAGGGGGGTATAACACACGGACATATATACCCTGTAAGGGAGGTATAACACACGGACATATATACCCTGTAAGGGGGGGTATAACACACGGATATATATACCCTGTAAGGGGGGTATAACACACGGATATATATACCCTGTAAGGGGGGTATAACACATGGATATATATACCCTCTAAGGGGGGTATAACACATGGAAATATATACCCTGTAAGGGGGGTATAACACATGGACATATATACCCTGTAAGGGGGTTATAAAACACGGACATGTATACCCTGTATGGGGGGGGGGGATATTGTAGAAAAACCCTGGATAACCTGAGTGTTATAATCATTAATTTATGGTATAAGTACTACTGGTGGTAATACAAGTATCATGATATTTACCCAAAGACTGGAAGTAGAAACAAGATGCAACAAAGTACAGTAAAGACTCTGGTCATCCACAGTGCAGCCTCCACCTTGTTTGAAAGCATGAAACCCTGCAAGTGACAAGAAATCCGTTTGAAAGTGGCCAATCTGATAGTACAGTCATCATGTGCATACCAGAACAAGCAAGAGAGAATTTCTAATATGTAATTAAAAATATGTTATAAATTACATAAATTTCTGATTTAATATGTAATTAAAAATATGTTTATAAATTACATAAATTTTTTATCTAATATGCAATTAAAAATGTTTTATACATTAAATAATTTCTTATCTAATATGTAATTTAAATAAAAATGTCTTAAAACTTATGGAAATTTCTTATTTAATAAGTAATTTTAAACAAGTGTTTTCCATCCTGAAAATAGCTAGCTACTGCACCACTCACCAAATGTCAAGGGGAACTTTCACACCTTATTTTCCTTGGCTTCTCTGAAGAACAACAGTGTAGCCTTCAAATGTGCTGTCCTATTCACAAAATAATTACAATGGTATGGACTAATTGCTATTTAATCATGCTGGCTTCATGCCTGTTTATGCAAGTCTACCTTAAGCTTTCTGCTGATTGATCGTGGATAACCATAGTATGAAAAAGGGGAGTGTTACTTGGAGTAATGGTGTATTCTTTGAGAATTTCACACATATACGACATGAAAGTTTGGGTCCCAGAGACCCCTGGAATGACAGTTGTGTCAGAGGAGTGTGTGTGTGTGTGTGTGTGTGTGTGTGTGTGAAAATTCTATCTGACAGATGAAAGTAATGAAATACTGGTAAGCAAATAAGATCTAAATTGCAATAATTTCTTCAGATCCATTTTCAGCTTCATGTTGGCAACCACTTACCAACTCACACATATACATACACCTACAGTTAAACAGAAAGTGGAATTAAGTTCACATACCAGGACTGTATTATTTCTCCTTTCACCACTTCCAGATCCATTATTTGGGGACCCTGTCTGATCTGAACTGTCTGCCATCTGGAAAATAATATGTAAACTGCTAAAAAATCAAACTTCCTAAAATGGCACAAAAAGGCTTAAATACCCGAAACAATGAAAAAGTGAATTTATTATTAAAGATGAATGTTCACAAAACATTTATGTATTACCATATGTACGATATTTCTATCTGAATATGAGGTCAAGATTTTGCAAAAAGTGACCAAAGACCAATATTAAAATGGTGGACTGTGCATGGGTTTGAATGCTTCCTGTGAATTAATCTGAAAAGATATCATGGCGAGTTCCTTTTTAAATTCAGCACGCTTGAATTATGCAGAAAACAGTCCATATTTTCATTATTCTAAAATTCTGAGAGAATAAAAAATCATCCCCGGTTGCTAGTAACACTAACCCCTCCAATATAGTGTCGACAAAAACTCTTGATTTAAACAAAAAAAAAAAATTCTTTTTCCATCTTATATGTGACTATTATTATTCCCATTAATGGAATAATATTAACCATATATTTAAAAACCTCGAAGTTTCAGTCCAGAACTACAGTATACCTCAACTCAAAATTCAAATGTATTTCCCTTCCCCGTGCTGTGCCTTACTACGCTAGCTAATACCTAAAATAGTGAGATGGATCAAAGCTTCACACTGTCTTCTTTAGAAAAAAACAACAACGCAAACTCTAATAAACAATTAATAAAGGACAGTCGCTGTTTTGGTTTTTTATAAAGTACTCTGCCAAAGTTCAAAGGATTCTCAACCTGATCTATACTTCACACATCGGTCGTACTGAATAAAATTTCTTTTGTGAAGATCATTTCTCAAATGCAGTCGTGAGTTGCGTCCCTTGGCTCAAGATTTTAAAACGCAGTCACATCAATATGTCTTTTTATGTTTTAATTTTAAATCTGCATTTAATTTATCAATGTTGTAGCTACATCTTGGCAAACCCATACATTTTAAGCAGTGAATATTTATTCACTATGAAGTGTCATTATGTCCCATTTCTGTGTGGCATGAGTGTATATTTAATACAAAGTATTCAATTAACTGTATTAAGCTACAGTTTTGTTATTAGTCAAAAACATTTCAGTAAAAAGTGCACAATTAAAATTGATAGTTCACACACAATCACGCGCATACACACACACACACACACACACACACAGCATATCACTACGTTACCATATAGCGATACATAATGGATACATCGAACACAAGGCGTTTTCGATTATCAATACCATGTGACTGCACCGTTCAAGTGCATGATTTGGGTAAACCAGTGGTAAGCCTAGCACAATTATTATCATGCAATGTCAGTGCAGTTATAGCTTCCTACCATTGTGATTAATGATCACACCATAATTTGTAAATTATATTATACAGAGGCTGCTTTCTCTGTGTGAGAATGTATTTCATGGAGAATAATTTCTTTGTGTAAGAATATTTTTTATTGATTGTGGCTATATTTTTGTTCAATAGTGTTATCAATATTTAATTTGCATTTTTTTTTAGTTTCTTACATGTATTATATGCAGTGGGTTATGTGAAATTCTAGCAGACCTTGTCCAAAAATCAAGTTCATTGTGAACCTGACCAAAATCATTCATCTTTTTTATGTAAACAACTAATACATAGCAATATATTCTCTGTGAGTATGGGTTTAATATTAGGATCATTATCAATCGAAGTAAACATATTTATCTAGGTCTGAGTCATGGAGATTGTGTTTACCACATTCCATATTATAAATTTAGTAACAGATTTTAGATTGTAAACATTTGAAATCTTCTAAAATGAAATTTTCCGTTAGGTAATAGTTTTTTATATATATATATATATTATAGAATATGCTAACTGTGACCTATGTCAGGTAGAAGAGTACAAAATTTTGTTTACTAGAACAATTTTTTATTCCTGTGATAACAGCTGGACATTAATCATTTATACTGCTGTATTCAGATTTTGTTTTGGGTTAAATCATTTATTCCTCTTTGGAAATACAAAGTATTCTATATAATAATCTTGGAAAGAGACATTAAGTGGGAATTATAGTGAATTCAAACAAGAGACATTAGCTGGGAATTAGAGTGAATTCAAACAAGAGACATTAACTGGGAATTATAGTGAATTCAAACAAGAGACATTAACAGGGAATTATAGTGAATTCAAACAAGAGACATTAGCAGGGAATTAGAGTGAATTCAAACAAGAGACATTAGCTGGGAATTACAGTGAATTCAAACAAGAGATTAAATGGGAATTATCAGCTGGGAATTATAGTGAATTCAAACGAGAGAAATCAACTGGGAATTATATTGAATTCAAACAAAAGACATCAACTGGGAGTTATATTGAATTCAAACAAGAGACATCAACTGGGAATTATGGTGAATTCAAACAAGAGATATCAGCTTGGAATTATAGTAATTCAAACAAGAGACATCAGCTTGGAATTATAGTAATTCAAACAAGAGACATCAGCTTGGAATTATAGTAATTCAAACAAGGGACATCAAATAGGAATTATAGTGAATTCAAACAAGAGACATCAGCTTGGAATTATAGTGAATTCAAAAAGGAGACATCAATTGGGAATTATAGCAAATTCAAACACAGCGAATTCAACCAAGAGACATTAACTTGGAATTATAGTGAATTCAAACAAGGAAAGTTTGGATTATATTACTGTGATTCAACAAAAGACTGTTGGCACATCAATACAATTCAGGCCATTGGTACATTAGTACATTAGAGACCACCAGTCACTACAGGCACCTCAACACCTTCAGTGTTGGAAATTATTTGGAATACTACTGAAGATTATGCAGAACTTTATTATTAGGACTTGTGTTAGTAATTCTAGGATTATTTGGGATTTAATCTGCAATACCATAAGTTCTTTTTTTTAAATAACATTTTCACTTTAGAAATAAATTATTTATTGAATTTTACAAACCTTGTTGGGGCCCCGAGTGGCCGAGTGGTCTAAAGCGTTCTCCGTTACGGATCACTGCCATCTCACCTCTGTCTGCGCCGGTTCGAGTCTCAGATTCAGCCAATGTAGGTATGTGAGAAAGCATGCCAGTAGCTTCTCGTGGGTCGGTGGTTCTTTCTGGGGTTTTCCCGGGTTCTTCCTCCACCATTAATACTGGCCGCCATATATAGCCTATCGTGTGCTGAAGGGTGGCGTTAAACCCCACAACAACAACAACATTACAAACCTTGTTTGTTTTCGCTCTTTTCTGTTACGTTGTTTAAGACCATAGAGATGTAACAATATATTGTGTGTGAATTTTAGGGCTATAATATATTTCATAGAAATTGTGAGAATATATTATATCAAAATTATCGAGGAGTGTATGTATATATATATATGTATGTATATATATATATATATATATATATATATATATATATATATATATATATATATATATATATATATATATATATATATATATATATATATATATATATATATATATATAGATATGGCAAAAGTATTCACAGACTGATACATTAGTATTTTGAAAGAATTTTAGTATATCCAGTTCTGGGATTTAAAATAGATCCAGGTGGCATTCACTGGAATGACTGGCAATTCTTTTCACACAATTTTTCTGCTTGGTGGATGGAGTCCGCTCAGCATTGCTGCTCATTTACTGCAGGTTGCTAAATGATAACATGTTGGATATCCAGGAATTGTTGTTCTTGTTGTTATAGGGTTTAATGCCATTTTTCAGTACAAGATAGGCTATACATGGCGGCCAGTATAAATGATGGAGGAAGAACCCGGGGAAACCCAAGAAAAGAACCACTGACCAATGAGAAGCAACTGGCAAGCTTTCTCACATACCCACAATGACCGAGCCGGAGACTCGAATCTATGCAGACAAAGGTGAGAAGGCAGTGATCCATAATGCTTTAGACCACTCGGCCACTTGGGGCCCCTGACATCCCAGAGATTGACAAACCATACCGGGTCAGTAGCACGATGCTGCGTACCTGCCAGTTCCCTTGGTACATGCAGATATCGAACGAAATTGTTTCTGAGTGAGTCTAACAGCGGTGGTTGTAAAATCATTTTATACGTAATAGGGACAGTTTTTTGTTGAATTGCCTCAGCAGGTTTTAACCCAATTACACATGCCATTTCATTATTTAGTGCTTGTATGATTGGTGGAAATCATGATACCCATTAACCAGATAGGTACTTAGGCATCATCGATAATTCTTGTGCATACTGACTTGTACAGTTAAATCACTCCACACTTAACTTGGTAATGATGTATATTAATTAGCATGTCCAACACAAACTAGCACCTTTGTTTTGTTATCAATGCAGCAACAGCTTGGTAAAATTCTTTGCCTGGACCGACTTACAATAACCATCTTAGCGGAGAACTTGCATAGATAATTTAATGTGCATTGCAACACTTGCTGAATCTTTAGATGTATTTTTTTTTTAAATATATTTTTTTTAATCAGCTGGCAACATCTATTATTGTTAATGCATACTTGTATATGTCCCACGATCATGGGTAAAAAACAAACGACCAACTTTATTTGATATTCTAACATAAAACCATCCACAGGAAATCTTTGTACATAGATAAATTTGTCACAACACGTTTTTGGCCAACAAATGCTCAAGCAATCCCAGGGGTGACGTTTGTCGCGCTTGCTAACTTTTCAATGGCAGCTTCACCTTTTCATTAACCACTAGGACTCGAGTATACTTTGGATAAAGCCTGCTCAGAAACTATGCTCTTTTATTCATGTTTGTTTTTGTTTATTATATAAATACAGTTTATGTACAGGTGCAATCTCAGCCTCCATTGATGACCCATTGAGTAATTCATTCTCATGATGTAGGATTAATAGTATTCAAGTCACAGATGACAGCTATATTGACAGTTTGATGTGCACGGATATCGTTTGGTGCTTTATAAGCAAGGTCATGTTTGTAATGTACAGCATCGACGCGGTTTATATGCACTTCCCTAGACTTTGGCAGGTAGTTAGAATCAAGCTGTATGTCTAGTCCTGTTCCAGACCCACAAAATTGTATCCAGGGATGTGCTTTTCACCAGGGTATTTTCTTCATGGTATTCCAGGTAGCTTCATTAATGCAGCACCAACATCATTTCTGGCGACTGTTTTTATTTACATGTCGTTGCCTACATGGTACAGCAAAGGTGAACTTCTTTGCCCCATACTGAATACGGTGATCGCTGTTTTTACATGTCGTTGCCTACATGGTACAACAATGGTGAACTTCTTTGCTCCATAGTGAATACAATGATCGCTGTTTTTACATGTCGTTGCCTACATGGTACAGCAATGGTGAACTTCTTTGCTCCATAGTGAATACAGTCGACTCCACTTAACTGCACATCGGTTAACTGCACACTCCGGATAACTGCATGTAGTCACGCTGGTCCCGTTTTTTTCCCAATGCTTTTCAGTGGGAACAAACTTCGGATAACAGCACTTCGCTTAAATGCACACTCCAGATAATAGCACGATAAATGTTCTGCCCGTGGCACATTGTTCATTACAATTTTACTCCGGTTAACTGCACAATGTATAGTCAGGATCAAATAAGCCGACAATTAAGCCAGTAAATGCAACTTTGTAAATGATTGACATGTAAAGGATGCCATAGGTGGTAGATACATGTATATTCCCACCCACCAGGAAGCAATAGCGTGGGAACAATCATATGTTGCAATAGATGACGGTCTTCAGACAGAAGGTGCAATCAATGACTCAACCATCGTTGCAGCTCTTACAGAGACAAAGCAAGAAGAAACTAATGAAAGAAGTGATGACGATGACGCAGTAGATGACCAGGTTTCATCTAAAGTTGCTATTCAGTCACTCCAGAATTTACGCAGATTCATGGAACAGAAAATGTGAGCTGTTTGAACTGTTTTAAAAAATAGATTCGGCAATTCACCAACTTATTAGTAAAACTTGTGTGCAGACATCAATTGCCGATTTCTTTCGGAAATCGTAAATTTCATTGTGGTTGATTTAACAATATGATGCTAGTGCTGTTCATTGTAGACTCTTGTTTCATTTAAGTAAACGTTGAAAGAGTGGATTCTAATCATCTTTATATGTTATTCTTCACCTATATTCGTGCCGTGCTGATTTAAAGCTGTACTGTACTGTACTTTGGTTAACTGCACACTCCCTTTAACTGCACAGTCTCGTGACGGGCCCGAGGCTGTGCAGTTAACCGGAGTCGACTGTACAATGATCGCTGTTTTTACATGGTGTTGCCTACATGGTACAGCAATGGTGAACTTCTTTGCTCCATAGTGAATACAGTGATCACTGTTTTTGCATGACGTTGCCTACATGGTACAGCAATGGTGAACTTCCTTGCTCCATAGTGAATACAATGATCGCTGTTTTTACATGTTGTTGCCTACATGGTACAGCAATGGTGAACTTCTTTGCTCCATAGTGAATACAGTGATTGCTGTTTTTACATGTCATTGTCTACATGGTACAGCAAAGGTGAACTTCTTTGCTCCATAGTGAATACAAGTTCCACTGATCGCAGCTGGACCATAACACCTTTGCACTCGAGTTGGATTTACGGTAAATGGCATTGGACACAATATGACAGCGTAATTGTGTTATATACGATGTGAGGGTTCTTATGGTTGGTGTGGGGTGCTCCCAATATTTTAATTAAACTATTATAGAAGTCCCAACAGGCTTGATTTTGGTTGGAAGTTAAATTAGTGATATATAGAAGTAAAGCTCCGAACTCTCAGTCAGCAATGCCGACGGTTAGTGTAACGGAATTGTAACCGAGTGGGTTTTGGATTAAATGAATAACGCAAACACAGTGTGATGGACGATGTAAATTTATAAAATGAATTAATAAAAATGTATATATATTATAAATACAATGATTCTCTCATGTTCTCAACATATGATTGATCCAATCACTCTACACAAACATTTACAAGTTGAAAAACGAAAATATGACTCATGTAATCTTAGTATGGAAAGTGAGATTCAAATAACCTCATGGACTGCAAATACATTTCAAATAATATTATGCAATGTAAGAGAGATTCACATAATCTCACATATGGAATATGATTAAGATTCAAATAATCTCAAGGAATTCAAATATTTCAAATAATACTATGCACTGTAAGTGAGATTCACATCTTTTATAGTATGCAATGTAAGCAAGATTTCACATAATCTCCTATAAAACAAATAAGATTCAAAATAATCTCATGCAATTGAAAATGTACTCAGTTGAAACATTAATTGGAACAAACATATGCCTCTTGACACTTGCACAGTCGTATGATTCATAAACTGATGAACCATACAGTTTCACCGAGTCCTTGGGTTGGCCCACACTTTCATCGGCTGCTCACACCCTTCACAGATCCACCGCATGTACAGACATATGTATACACATACCCTTGTATTGGCTACGTCTACATTCGTGGCTCCACCACTTGTACAGACACATGTATACACATAAGTATAGACAGCACGCAGCACTAAACAGCTACAGTCAGCCCTACACAGCTACAGTCAGCCCTAAACATCTTCAGTCAACTCAAAACTGCCCTGAACAGCTTCAGTCAGCTCTAAACAGCCCTGAACAGCTTCAGTCAGCTCTAAACAGCCCTGAACAGCCCTATGGCTGGAGAACACAGAGGAGAATGTTCACTCCTTGACAAGATCCAAAACGACCAGTCTCGGTTAGAAATGGAATCTACCTTAAATCGGGGGCCCCGAGCGGCCAAGTGGTCTAAAGCGCTCACTGTTCCGGATCACTGCCATCTCACCTCTGTCTGCATGGGTTCGAGTCCAAGGCTCGGCTAGCATGGGTACATGGGAAAGCCTGCCAGTAGCTTCTCGTGGGTCGGCGGTTCCTCCCTGAGTTTTCCAGGGTTCTTCCTCCACCAATTATACTGGCTGCCATGTATAGCCTATCCTGTGCTAAAAATTGGCGTTAAACCCTAGAACAACAACAACAACTAGCTTAAATCCATAGGAGAGTGAGTAATAGTCAGGGTAAAATACCCGTGCATATCGTGGTTTTAATGTCTCTCGTCGCAAGTAATTTTCGACAAGATACATTCTAGTCCAGTCGCTTACCTGGAAAAACAATTATTCACCCTAGGTAACGTTGTACGCATGTACAACGAAAAATGGTCAAATCGTTTTAAGGCAAAACCAAGTTATTTCTTGCCTTATTCTGTGACAGTTAGATGGTTAAATATATAAAAAGGTTGAAATTAAAATGAATAACAATTTAATAACAATTCAATAATCAAGTGATTAAAATTTTCAGTTACAATCCTTCCGCTCGACCCTTTCATAGCCCAATGCATCACTTGATTAGCAGTGTGAGGTCGATTTCCACCTGTCCTTGTATCCTACTCATCTGTGGTGTTCTTCTCTCTCTCCTATTTCTCCCAATTCCTTCTCCTTTTCCTCCCCGAATTTCTCCAAATTCATCTCATCCTCCTCGACTTATCTATACTCCTTCTCCTCATCCTCCACTTTATCCTCCAGAGTCCTTTTCCTCCTTCTCCACCTTCTCTCCACTGACTAGACTTATGTCGACTTCAACCGTTTCAGCTAGTCTCATTTCCGTTTCCAACTCTTGAAGACTCGGCACTCAATCGATCTCGAAGTTCTGTGTCCCCTTAAAAGCTTCCTTTTCAAATTTTTTTTCCCCCTTAGAATCTGCCTCTAGGTTTTGCTGCCAAATTATGAGTGGCTGTCTCGGAGTAGCCTTATTGCTTAGCAATCTTCCCAGGCGAATACTAACTTTTCATTTACAAGTTCGGAAAGTTATTCTCGGATCGGAATTTTAATCACACCCTCTATCTCAATTTTGATTGGATATCGCTGCAGACCCATCTTATCAAACTTAGCTGACAATGTCCCTCTTGCTGCCTGTCAATGTGGGCATGGATAAGAACACGCATCGTTCACCCCGCAAGATTCCCTCTGATCTTAGGACTAAGCTGTAACACATATGTGTGATACGGCAAGCCTTTGTCAAATGATGTGAGCGTTCGCCTTCACCAGCTCTAGTTTCCGCAATCTGGCGGGTCACGGTAACATTGCGTAAGATTTTAACACCAGCCTGCGGCAATCTTTAGACATCAAACACATGGCCGCAGTAATATTTCCAAGACAGTAGATTATAGCTTATACATGACTTTATAGCTGGAGCTTAGCAAACGTGACATACGACAATTGTGATAAACAACTATTTTTTAACATGGCATCATGGAAAAGAAAAACCTCTGCTTTCACCATCATTGACTTCTCTGCTCAGGCAAAGCCCAAACTACCCAAAAATGGAGACAAAATATTTCCAAACTAAGTTTATGTTTTGATTATTGGCCTGTCCAGGTAATGGAAAACTCAACTGTTGTTAAATATGATTTTGATATGGTTAATATGGGATCAGTTGTACATAATTGTGCCGTCAGCAGAGGAACATATGTACTTACTCAGTGGTTAAGGTAGAACTTCAGCCATCACCAAGAAGTAAATGGTACACCATTGATTTCTGTTAAAAATGAAGTTCCTACTACTGACAACCTCAATTCAAGAGCGGATAATCTTATCATTTGTGATGACGTGTTGTTTGAACACCAAGATAACCCCACAAGAATGTTTTGCTGACAAAGAAACACAGACGTGCATGGCTATGCAAACATCAATTGGATTCAATGGACTACCGACTACTCTTGGGATGAGTTTGGACTACCGACTACTCTTGGGATGAGTTTGGACTACCGACTACTCTTGGGATGAGTTTGGACTACCGACTACTCTTGGGATGAGTTTGGACTACCGACTACTCTTGGGATGAATTTGGACTACCAACTACTCTTGGGATGAATTTGGACTACCGACTACTCTTGGGATGAATTTGGACTACCGACTACTCTTGGGATGAATTTGGAATATGTTTGTTGAGGTCATCCAGCACCTGTATAGTTTCCCCAGAATTAATTTGACCGGAGCCTCTGCCTTCCGAAACGCAAGTGTCTTAACACAAATGTATCTCATACTACAATCTAAGAACCGTAATAACAAAATGACAAAATCTACCAGAAACGCTAAAAGAGAGGCTGCTGACCGATGTCGCAAAGCCAAGCTTGATCAGCTGGAACTTCTTCTAGAGTACTTGGATGCACATAAACGTGTCAAAGATAAGTTACAGTCAGGAAAAACTACATGGGAAGACCTCACAGCAGGCTTTGAACAAAAACATGTTTGCACTGATGATTAAACCAACAAAACCAAGTCCACGGAAACTGTGAAACAATCAAAAACAGCCAGGGTTAAACTGCTTAGATGGTTGGTCTGATTACTCACAAATTCCAAAAAAGCAAAATGACATGCAAGATGATATTGTATAAGTACTTGTCAATCTTTCACAATAACAACTACCTGAGTACATATCCAAGTTAGATACAAAACTTTAATGAACCATCATGACAAGGTATCTTTGACTTTTCCCTAAGGTTTGCCGCTTATGTACATGGTTCCCAAGAAATGATAAGGTTAAATGCTGCAGTCTGAACCACCCACGGACACGCAAGCATGTTACTTCATATGGGAATGGGACAGATGGTTATTCAACGAGTGTACTGTATATACAGATTATACAATAATAATCCAATGTATATTGTCATAAAATTGTTGAGGTCCATAGAATAAAAGGACAATTATACTAGGATCATTTTATGCGTACACACAAAACTTACTGCAAAACATTTATGGGATTTGTTTTACGGGGAAGAAGAATATATCTCCTCATCGGAGGAGGAACCACTCAAACATGGAAACGGACTTGGTGGTCATGCATCGTTATGTAAATCTATATTGTGTCTTCTAACTTTTGGACCATGGCTGTAGATTGCAATGAGCTATTAATAGGTTGTTCTATGTTAGTCTGAAATTTGTCACAATTGGAGGTATTGTGACATAGATCAAGTAGGAAAATATTGCTACATATAGAACCAAGAAGTGGTCAATTGAATCATTCTTATTTCCTATGTTCTTGTTGTAAAATGAATCTGCAGATGTATTTAATGTTGTCCTTAGATATAATTTGAGAGGACTCACTTGTTAGATTACTTATTAGAATTACAAAGCTCTCATAAAATATTATTCCAGAATTATTGTGAATTCATTCAAAGAAGTTTTGGACAATGCCTTTGTAATGCGTCAAGACTGTTGACACTTTAGCATATTCAAGGATACTGGTACATCAGCACATTCATGACCTGGTATTCATTCGGAACACTGTATTCTTTTTGACTTGTGATTGACCTTTTTAAGATTATTTTATATTTAATTCACAATACTGTAAGTTTCTCTTTAATTTTAATTTTATAACTTTAAGACTAAAATTATTTCTAAAATTTTATACAACTTATTGGTTTTACTTGTTTCTGCTACTTAGTTTAAGACCATATATTCGTAACAGCATGCAAACATGGGTATAAAAGAGGGACACTCAAAGGTTCCACACGTGCTAGCACCTTGTGTGAGATGTCTTTGTTGGCTTCACCACCTGCGCTTGGGTCCAAATGCATTTCTGGGGACCAACAACAAGAAAATGAACTTGTGGATTGGTTGGAAACACTTGTAGGGTCAGTTCACATGGGCAACAATGCACCAGAAGTCATTAATGATGCTGCATCAATTGTCAGCAGTTGTTTGTTAGTAATAGAGACATTTCGTTTGTTGATGCATGAACTCCTTGAAGACATCAATGATGCATTTCATGACACTGACCATGAGTTCTTTATTACATTGAACTGAAACATTTAGCGTTTTACACAAAATCAATGTCACGATGCAACATGTCGTTAGAAACACAACCCTGAGCATCACCTTGATGATAAAACCTCATCGATGAAACCAGAGTTTGATGTGACGTTCTCTACACCAACACTACAGGGCAATCCTGCATACTTGAGACTGCATTGGGGTCATTGTAAATGTATTACAGATGGCTGTTTGGAGCATTCCCGCATAATAACTCGTTTGTGTTTTATGTCAACGAAGAGACTCATTGAAAAGTTTTGTTTAAGACCAAAACAATCTTTGAAGATAGATTAGAAGAAAAAAAAAGAGATTTTTCATATTACTCATACTTGGCAGCAAAAGAACCTCATCAAAGAGGTCAAATAAAGTTTCAAGCACATCATGCATCTCTGTAAATTGATGCAAAACTGGTACAACTGGATGATGCAGATTACACTACTGATGCTCGGGTTGGATCTGTCGGGTCGGATCTGTCGGGTCGGCTCTGTCAGGTTGGATCTGTCGGGGGTTGGATCTGTCGGGTTGGATCTGTCGGGTCGGATCTGTCAACAACAGTATTATTGCATTGCCTAACAGTGCACATTATTTGAACGATGGAAAGAAAATCAGTCATGGGACGAAATCACAATACTGATATGGTTCTGCAAATTTCCCAGCATGATCGTACAATTTTGTACCCAATTCATTACTTTCTGTTGGAACACCTTGAACTGTACATACAGTCTGTGGTCGACCTACAGTTCCCACTGTTACCAATGACATATACAGATGCATTTGTTGGACGTCGCAGGTGGTCAAATGTGGATCAATGATGTGCCTGTGGAAAATATGTCATTGTAGTTGTTATAATTAAACAGCATCATGTAAAATCATATCTTATCATGAAGTTAAGGTTAGCCTTAACCCAAAAGCAGCTTATGAAAATCAGGAGTGCGATACACAATAACTGGCTTTCTCCAACAAAATGAACAGGAAACGTTTGCATGTGTTTGATACAAGCACAACATGCAGCCAAACAAATTAACACCATGGCGACATTAAAGTCATCAAAGCCAGAAATGACACAAATGAAAAAGAATGGTGGAGTATTAACGTTCCTCACGGCCATTCTAGTATTGTTAGTGGCAGTAGCTCCAACAGTCGCAAAAGGATCTGCATTAGGGGAAGTTGGAACGGCATCTGGAAGCGCTTTGAAAAAAGTTGATTGGAAGTTGGAACGGTATCTGGGATAGCTTTAATCGGATTTGGCAGCATAGCATCTTGTAAATGAATAATAAAAGCAAAAGGCCTTTGATTACCTACAGGTAGAGGTATTTGATTACCCACATGTAGAGGCCTTTGACTTATTACCCTCAGGCAGAGGCCTTTGACTTATTACCCTCAGGCAGAGGTCTTTGACTGAATTACCCACAGGTAGAGGTCTTTGAATGATTGCCCACATGTAGAGGTCTTTGAGTGAATTACCCTCAGGCAGAGGCCTTTGACTTATTATCCTCAGGCAGAGGTCTTTGACTGATTACCCACAGGTAGTGAATTACCCTCAGGCAGAGGCCTTTGACTTATTATCCTCAGGCAGAGGTCTTTGACTGATTACCCACAGGTAGTGAATTACCCTCAGGCAGAGGTCTTTGACTGATTACCCACAGGTAGAGGTGTTTGAGGACAAGTTGCACAATGCAATGCATCTATTAACCAGACTTGATTTACTCATGATGGCATGGCAAAGTTAGTCTCTATTCACCACGGCAAAGTCATCCTTAACTCACAATGGCAAAGTCAGTCTTTAGTCATGATGGCAAAGTCAGTCTTTACTCACGATGGCAAAGTCAATTAAATATTTCTGTGGTATCCTTATGGAGAATTAATTTGCATTATTGGTTTCACGCATGTCGGAAACTGGTATCATCAACTTGGATTTGAGAACAGGACCTGGGACTCAGTGGGTTGCATACACGGCGACACCCAGTCATCTATTGTATTTTGACTCAAATGGCTAGTACACCACGACTTGAAGTGGTTCATTATTTAATCTGAGGTGGACAAAGTCGTCTACCTCTGCTTTATTTCACTTTAACGTTACCAACTCGGCTTCATGGGCAAGTATATGGACATCTTTTTATTGAACCATTACGTGCACATCAGCCTTCACCGAAACCACGAACAGTTATTAATTTTACTATCACTTAGAAAGCAAACATGACAGTATATGAAATGTCTGTAATTCAGCCCGACATGGTTCTGACGTGGGTCTTGGCAGGTTCGACGCCAAAAATGGATTCGACGCAGATGACATTGAAGCAGATGAACTTATGATTTTCAAGATCAAACAGGAAAACTGCAAACATCCAACTTGGATATTCAAGATGTTGTTACAAAGAATCTGACTGAGATCAACAAAAATCGGGGGAAGCAGAGACTCTGGTGTGTCATTTGCCTCTATCAAATTCTATGTGGACAAAAAAATGAAATAGAAAGTTAAAAAGTCTGGGGACAAAAAGAATGGAGACCTTATCATGAATGGAAATTGAACTATGCTGATGCAAGAAACCATCAGTGAAAATGATGCAATAACTATATAAAATTCAATGATACTAATCTTGTGGCTGGCAATGCTAAACTGACATAAATTTGGAAGGATTGTTGATGAAGAATACTCTGATATAAATATAGTTGCATTTCATCCAAGTGATGATTTTAGACTTGCTGAAAATAGATATGAATATTATTTTTTTGTGTCTGTACGTATTCAATTAGTAAAACAAAGACACTAATTGAAAGACAAGAATTCTGAATCCCCAAAATAGATGACTGAAATAGACTATTTAGGTCAGATTCTAATAACAACTTCTTTAAAACTTATCTGGTTGCAGGCAGATTCAATAAATAATAGAGATACACGGGACTAATGAGAAAGAAGTGTTATAAACTGTGTTTTGTGTTTGTGCTATTAACTGTCTTTGGTGTTTATGTTATTCACTGTATTTGGTGTTTGTGTTATTAACTGTCTTCTGTGTTTGTGTTATTAACTGTCTTTGGTGTTTGTGCTATTAACTCGTCACAGTCTTATGTTCTTTACTGTATTTGGTGTTTATGGTATTATCTGTCTTTGGTGTTTGTGTTATTACCTTTCTTTGGTGTTTGTGTTTAGGATTAGATTTACTATTACCGTGGTGCCGAGGTTGCAGAATATACCGATGGAGTGTTGGATCAGCTGACCAGTGATGCCAACTTTAATAGTGATTTTGTTCCCCTTGTTGATGCATTTCTTTGTGAAAATGGTGTTGACCAACTGAAATATAATCTTGCTACGGGTAAAATAAAAATCAACAGTTGGGAGCAATCTAATTGCCAATAAATACTCGAAATCTGTTTGAAATCAATGCAGTAGCACATAAGAACATTCATTAATGTAAACAAACAGGCATTGTTTGTATGATAATAAAGTAGGGTTCACCAACAAATCCACAATGATTGCATACCACCCATTGATTAAGTTAAACTAATATTGATTCGATTAAGAAAATAAAGATCTCAGCTGTTATTTAAGAAGGACGCCATGTCTGTGTAACAACTCTTGGGTGTAAACGAGAAGGATCATTTTGGTATTAAGCATGGGTGCATTAGATATGCATTGAATCTGGGCTACAGTTACGAGATGAAATTAGCTAAAAGAACGATATACAAACACATTTTTATGGTTGTGGATGCTATTTGCATAATCACCACGGCAACTACAATTGGCATTTGTGTGGCGGGAATCACTGTCATGTACATGTGTGTACTTAATGTTTATGCATTAATCCTGAACTAAAATACACTCAAATTTTCGCATTCATCAGGAGTGTTGTATTTACATACTTAGTTACTTCTAAATACTGAGTTCCGTTCCACCTGATGCTGCACGAGCAAAGTGCTTGCAATGAGAAAACCCGATAACCTCCAGTTCCATGGCCATGGATTGCACCATAGCCATGGTGCTTATAGACTCAATTTAGACAGTAATCTCACAACACAAGTTTTGTCAAAAAGCTATCCATTTTATGAGAGCAATCCTCAGCTGTACAGCTGTCTAGATTAGGATGTCTGAATTTGGAGGTGAAGTGTGACCACGGGTCTGGATTTGGAGGTGAAGTGTGACCATGGATCTGGATTTGGATGTAAAGTGTGACCATGGGTCTGGATTTGGAGGTGAAGTGTGACCACGGGTCTGGATTTGGAGGTAAAGTGTGACCACAGGTCTGGATTTGGAGGTGAAGTGTGACTACGGGTCTGGATTTGGAGGTGGAGTGTGACCACAAGTCTGGATTTGGAGGTGAAGTGTGACTACGGGTCTGGATTTGGAGGTAAAGTGTGACTACGGGTCTGGATTTGGAGGTGTGCTTTTGGCTGTAGAGCTGATATCTTTGATCAGAATCAGTAGTTTTTCTGTGTGATGCTGTAAGTGGTGATGTTGGCTTAGAGCAAGGTAGTGAATGTCTCAGAGTGACACACAAAAGCTTCAGGACTAATGAGTCCACAGAAAATAAGGGGGCTCTTGAGAGATCCTTTAGCAGGCTGTGAGGGCTCTGCCATGCATGGTGGCTCCTTTGTCATTTGCCAAAGCAGCGAGACTGAAGATACTTTGTGGTCGTCGACTGGATACCATTAATTAAATGTTCCACTATTTGAGTAATATCCAGGTGTAATTAGTATCACTATATGAGTAATATCCAGGTGTAATTAGTATCACAGTTTGAGTAACATCCAGGTTTATTCAGTACCACTATTTGAGTAATATCCAAGCATATTCAGTATCACTATTTGAGTAATATCCATGTGTATTCAGTATCACTATATGAGTAATATCCAGGTGTATTTAGTATCACAATTTGAGTAATATCCAGGTTTATTCAGTATTACTATTTGAGTAATATCCATGTGTATTCAGTATCACTATATGAGTAATATCCAGGTGTATTCAGTATCACTATTTGAGTAATATCCAGGTGTAATTAGTATCACAGTTTGAGTAATATCCAGGTGTATTTAGTATCACTATTTGAGTAATATCCATGTGTATTCAGTATCACTATATGAGTAATATCCAGATGTATTTAGTATCACTATTTGAGTAATATCCAGGTGTATTCAATATCACTATACCCTACTTGTGGATGAAATATTATTTGTATTTGCCCTTGGTGAATAATCATCACATATTCATAGTTGTGTAATTCCATAATTTGGTTGCTTAGTCATATTTTGGTGTGTTTAATTTCTAAACATTGATCATCCATGAAGTCAGGCATATTTGTTAATAATTTCCATTCTTAATTCTTATTGATTATTTGTGTAAGTTGCAAGTTATGATCTATTCCAGTTAGGAATGGTATCATTTTATTTATATCACTGCTTTAGCTCACTGTGTGTAATTTTTAAAAATCCATTGTTGGATTTTATGCACATGAGTTTGGTGTGGATATGTTCTTTTTGTTTTCTATCACATTATACATAAACACCTCTTTCATGAAATTGCTTTTAGTGTCTTTACTATAATCTGACCCAGATCATCTTGTTACTATGGTAACTGTTATAGGCACACCAATCAGAATTGATTTCAATATTATTACATTATGAGCATGTCAGAAAAATTCTTGCAGCAAAACAAAGCAGCATCAATATGATTACCTGCTTTTCCCAAGTTTCAGGTCTTGAAAAATCAAATTTGTCTGGATTTGTAAATTGAAATGAAGCCATTTTTAGCTCTGATAATTTCAATCCTGTGTTTTTACTGCTGCCACCACGTAATGTTATTTGTTATTGTCAGTTCTAATCCAGTGAGGAATATCTGATTACTTTTACTGTCAAGTGATATTACAAAGCTAATTAGATTAAGGCTTACATTACATGTATAATGATTTTTTTCTAATAGCTAGTTTTGGTAGGGTCTGAGTGCCCTGACAGGCTCTTTGTGTTTTGGTCCTTTGACAAATTTGTGTATTGTATTGTCTGGGTTTCCTGGTACACTATTTTTGCACCTGGTTTATCCATTTGGATGCTGTATAGACTCTTTGAATTTAGTGCAGAGAGTTCCTGTTCTAACCTTTCTGCTGGGGCCTGGAGATTACCTATCATTGCTGAGCACTGCATGGAGGTGCAAGTTTGGTTATGTGTTCCATGGAACTCAAAGGAATTTGTTGCACCTATCATCAACTGGGGTCCTGGAGTTTCCTCCACAATGATTGCAATCTGGCTTACTTCATGAAAAGCTGTGTTACTGTTGACTGGATTTTGAGATCTGTGGGCTTCAGGGATGGTTGTTGAATCCCTTGGCTGAGAGGTCATTTATTTCAAACTGGTGTTATCTACCATTTGCTGACAGTGTGTTGATAAAATAATGTACCCATTCTGTGTAGTCTGGCCCTTGTACATGGATTTTACCATTTGTTATGTATAGAGTTACTGACTGGCAGAATCTGTATCCATGGACTTATAGATCAGTCCATTATGCGAGTATCCCTGCTGGAAGTGTAGATTCTCATCCAAGAATTTCTTGATTGTTGGAATTTTTTTTTTTAGTCAGATGTGATTGTTATACTCTGCATATTATGTTGGATTTTAAGAAAATTTGGAACTGAAGAGGAGGAGTCAGCCATGTTGGAATTTGGTGTTACACAATCATGGTAGGTTGAATCTATTTCAAGTGAATATTTCTCTTCAGTATTGAGTGCGTCTATATTCTTTGTATCATTTAAGAGATCCTCTGTTCAGTATTGAGTGTGTCTGTATTCCTTATTTCATTTAAGAGATCCTCTTGGGTAAATCCTGAAAAGGAATCTGATGAATCTGATTTGAAAAATGAGTAGATCGACCGAGACAGTAGTACTTAGAACTAGTATATTTTCTTCTGTACAGCTGTATTTCCAAATGTTTCAGGTTAACAGTCTCAGACTATGGTGGCCATTTTTTTCATTAGGCTAAATTTTTTTTTACAGAAAAACAGTAAAAACAAGGAAGAGTCAGAAGCTAAATATATGTAAAGAAGAATTACTTGGGATGGGAGAGAACTTGGCCAAAAGTTCATGTATTGACCAAACAGACGACTACACGATCCATTCCCAGAGACACCACCTTTCCCCAAGGTTTCCCCATATCCTGGAAATGCACTAATAATCTTGTTTTCTTCCTTTGCCAGGATCAAGTAGCTAGTATGTAAACAGGTTCAAACAAGTTAACCAACATAATCCCTTAGTCTACAGGCATATAACCATGTGTAAAAAAGAAGCTAATATAATAAGTCAGTTTCAGAATTAACACAATGCCATAACGTTTGAAAATAAAGAAGAACGTCAAGGATAACAAAGGATATTAACAAATAGAAATGTTACAGGTTTACATACAGAAAAAAATTAAAATATTACATGTTACATATAGAAACAAATAGAAATGTTACATTTAAAAACAAATAGAAATGTTACATGTTACATAGAAACAATGAGAAATGTTACATGTGTGAATTTTTTTTTTAAAACAATCATTAAAGACCCCAGATCAATCATTAAAGACCTCAAAATCAAGCACTAAAGACCAAAAACAAGAATTAAAGACTCCAAAGACCCCAAAATAAGCACTAAAGACCCCAAAATATGCATTCAAGACCCCAAATAAATCATTAAAACCTCAAAACAAGCATTAAAGACCCTATCTCAAGCAATAATAACCCCAAAACAAGCATTAAAGACCCCTTTGAATAAATTCTCAATAGTTCCAGAATAATATATTAAGCCCAGTGAGTACTGTGCAGTTCCAATGAATAATCCAAACAAATGTCTCCTATCAAATTCCGTCTAAACACATCTGCAGGTTAATATTAACACAAGAACATGGAATAAGAATCCAAAACAGGAAAGAAATAGTTTCCTTATACACATCTCCACGAATCCATCTTGACCATATGTTACAACATTCTCCATGTGACAGACCTTACTACTCAATCTAATATTTCACAACACCTACACATGCAACCTACATCATGAAATAACCCATCTGACCAACCCATCCAATGGGAAATAGCTTAGTTCTTTTAACACATTAACCCCTAGCGATGACTTAATGGGCAGGAAGTAGTAGCCTACTGCCAAGCTCTGTAGCATCATGGTCATGAAAGATACACTAAAGTGGGTGGTATTATAGAAAGGTAGACAGATGTAGCTCTACAATGATACAATATAATCTGAAATATCTAGTTGCACTACAAAATACAGATAAAAAAACTCATTTTTTGGACCTGACTTTTTTCTACCGAAAATTTGCCCGTGGTCAGAATCTGATTTTGTGTCTGGATTTTAGACTTTTTGGTCTCACATCTAAGGGAAACAGACATATGAGCCTTTGCAAAAAGTAGGATATGATGGGCATTTGAAATAAAGACTGGTCTCGATACAACAATAATGGCTCCGTTTAGCATGTATTCATCATGAGATAATTCTTTCTCATTGTGAGCCATGTCTACTGTTTTTGCCATGATAATTTACATCATTATGAACCATGTATATTCTATTCATCATGAGATAATTCTTTCTCATTGTGAGCCATGTATACTTTATTTGCCATGATAATTTACAATCATTATGAACCATGTATACTCTATTCATCATGAGATAATTCTTTCTCATTTTAAGCCATGTGTACTGTATTTGTATTTATAATTCTTCCTCATTGTGAACCAAGTGTACTGTATTTTCATGAGATAATTCCTTCTCATTGTGAGCCATGTATACTGTATTTGCCATGATAATTTACAATCATTATGAACCATGTATACTCTATTCATCATGAGATAATTCTTTCTCATTTTGAGCCATGTATACTGTATTTACCATTATAATTACTTCTCATTGTGGGGCCCCAAGTGATCTAAAGCGCTCTCCATCACAGATCCCTGCCATCTCATCTCTGTCTGTGTGGGTTAGAGTCTCGGGCTCAGTCAATGTGGATATGTGAGAAAGCTTGCCGGTAGCTTCTCGTGGGCCGGTGGTTCTTTCCGGGGTTTTCCTGGGTTCTTCCTCCACCATTAATACTGGCTGCCATGTATAGACCATCTTGTGCTGAAAAATGGTGTTAATCCCTACAACAACTACAATAGCAACTTCTCGTTGTGAGCCATGTATACTCTATTCATCATGAGATAATTCTTTTTCATTTCAAGCCATGTGTACTGTATTTGTCATAATTCCAACTCATTGTGAGCCATGTGTACTGTATTTGTCATAATTCCAACTCATTGTGAGCCATGTGTACTGTATTTGTCATAATTCCAACTCATTGTGAGCCATGTTTACTGTATTTGTCATAATTTCAACTCATTGTGAGCCATGTTTACTGTATTTGTCATAATTCCAACTCATTGTGAGCCATGTTTACTGTATTTGTCATAATTCCAACTCATTGTGAGCCATGTGTACTGTATTTGTCATAATTCCAGCTCATTGTGAGCCATGTTTACTGTATTTGTCATAATTCCAACTCATTGTGAGCCATGTTTACTGTATTTGTCATAATTCCAACTCATTGTGAGCCATGTTTACTGTATCTGTCATAATTCCAACTCATTGTGAGCCATGTTTACTGTATTTGTCATAATTCCAACTCATTGTGAGCCATGTGTACTGTATTTGTCATAATTCCAACTCATTGTGAGCCATGTGTACTGTATTTGTCATAATTCCAACTCATTGTGAGCCATGTGTACTGTATTTGTCATAATTCCAACTCATTGTGAGCCATGTGTACTGTATTTGTCATAATTCCAACTCATTGTGAGCCATGTTTACTGTATTTGTCATAATTCCAACTCATTGTGAGCCATGTGTACTGTATTTGTCATAATTCCAACTCATTGTGAGCCATGTGTACTGTATTTGTCATAATTCCAACTCATTGTGAGCCATGTGTACTGTATTTGTCATAATTCCAACTCATTGTGAGCCATGTTTACTGTATTTGTCATAATTCCAACTCACTGAGCCATGTGTACTGTATTTGTCATAATTCCAACTCATTGTGAGCCATGTGTACTGTATTTGTCATAATTCCAGCTCACTGAGCCATGTGTACTGTATTTGTCATAATTCCAACTCATTGTGAGCCATGTGTACTGTATTTGTCATAATTCCAACTCATTGTGAGCCATGTTTACTGTATTTGTCATAATTCCAACTCAATGAGACATGTTTACTGTATTTGTCATAATTCCAACTCACTGAGCCATGTGTACTGTATTTGTCATGAAAATTTCTACTCATTGAGACATGTACTGAATTTTTCATATTATTCCTTTATGTGAGACACGTCCACTGTATTTGTGATATTACAGTATGTTTTGTATATTTATTTTTGCATTACTTATTATATATTTATTTATTTTTATTTATTTTATTATATGCTATTGATAATGTGACATTGTATGTTGGATTTGAACTTGTCCAACATCAGGTTCATTGTTTACCTGACCTGTATTATCGATTTTGGTTTTGTGTGTGTGTGTGTGTTTTGGATTTTTAATGCAGCTTTAAAAAAAATTCAGTAATATCGCTACAATGTCTGCAGTGTGTCAGTTTATAGTGATGTCCATCACTGGGGTTTCATGCCACAAACATGTAGCATGATGTCCCACCCAGTCACATTATTCTGACACCAGGCCGACCAGTCCTAACACTAACCTCTTAATGCTTAGCGCCAAGCAAGGCAGCTGTTAGTACCATTTTTATAAGTCTTTGGTATGACTCAGCTGGGTTCGAACGTGCAACATCTCATGCAGGAGGCAGATGCTCTAAACACTAGGTCATTGGAGCAGTTGATTTTGGTTTTGTAGTAAACATATTTATCTCAATCTTAGTCTTCAACTTTGGAAATTCCCTATGAATTGCTGGGTGTACCTGCTGTTTACTACATATTTTATATTCTAATTTTAGTAACAGACTTCTAATTATAACTAAGATTTTATCTTTGAACATCATGAACCTTATAGAAGGTTATTCTCCATTATGTAATGTATTTTTTTGAAAATGCTAATTGTGACCTGAAGTCAAGTAGTAGTCTGAAGACTATATAATCTTGTTACTTGAAAAATGATTAATTATTACTTTAAGATCTTGGTAGATTCATTGTTATTATTGTGTCTTGAAAGTTATTTGGACTTCAATTAATTTATTCAAATTATTTAAGTGCTCTTAAAAAATAACATTCTTGGAAATAGAGACTTAAATTTATAAAGAAATTTCAATAAGGATATATTCTAGGATTGTATTATTGTGATCCAATATAAGACTGTTGGCACATCAGCATTATATGGACCACAGCAGGCACATCAACACCTTCAGCATTGGATTTAATTTGGATTTCCACTAAAGTTTATTCTAATCATTAGGACTTGTGTCTGTAATTATAGAATTATTTTGGATTTAATTCACATTACCACAAGTTCCTTTTTTATATTTTCACTTCTGCATTTTAGGGAAATAAATTATTTGTTAATTTTACAAAGTTTGTTGCTTCTCACTCTTTTCTATTACTTACTTTAAGACAGTACAGTCATAATAAGTATTATTCAGAGGTTTGTATTTTGTATGACTGGTTTTACATTATTATAATTAATTCAGAGGTTTGTATTATTATTCATTACATATTATTTTTGTTTTCAAAAGGTGGCATCAGAAATTGATGATAATAAAGGACAAATAAAACGAGGTTTTGTTATCTATTTATTTTCCATTCAACAATAACTGATTGACCATAATTGTTTTCATTAATTACAATAAAGAAAAGTGTACTTACACAACCAGTGATATTAGAAGCATATCTTGTAAAGCATAAACACTCTTTGCTATTAATAAATACTAGTTTTTATTTTATTTTGGTTGACCAAAACTTCCAAATAATGAAACATATTCAGGTATTAAGAGAAAACCTGCACAGATATTTTCAAATACAGTACGACACTTAACTTATATATCAATCATTCAAATACTTGTCATGACTCAAATTTCATGGTCATTCAAATATTTGTCATGACTCAAATATCATGGTCATTCAAATACTTGTCATGACTCAAATATCATGGTCATTCAAATACTTGTCATGACTCAAATATCATGGTCATTCAAATACTTGTCATGACTCAAATATCATGGTCATTCAAATACTTGCCATAACTCAGGTATCATGGTCATTCAAATACTTGCTATAACTCAGACATCATGGTCACTCGAATACTTGCTATAACTCAAATATCGAGGAGGGGGGTGCTCACCAGTTATTATGTAGTTTTGAGAGAGTGACATATGTAAGGTGAAGTTATTTGCATTTGAAACATGTGCAGTGGAGAGAATGTTTGCATAATTACCTCTATGCTACTTTGATGTAATAAGGCTGACATTTCTTTGAATATTGTACTTATGGAAACTGTACATGATCTAAGCAAACTGCTAACTAAAATGACTGTTCCCTTGTGCTAAAAAATCAGCGTGAATTAGCCTAAAGTACACTATATTTAGCACCTGTTAAAATAGGGAAAATAAATTTTGCCCAACCAGACAATACCAGCTTCTGAAAGTGCAATGGATGAACTACTACATATATATAATGTAAAAAAGTTATCAACTCTTTTTTTTTACAATTTACCTCTTAAGTCCAGGAAATGAAAATCACCAAACAGAGCTAGCAGTATTTGAAAGATGCACATCTGGAGTAAGGCCAAGCTGTATACTCTGTAACCCATATTACACCATCACTCATACACCAAAATAAAGGGAATTAAAAATTCTTTGAATTGTACCTAAGATATACAAGGTCTTTTTTAAATAGCCAGTATAACTAGTTAGGACACCTTGGGAAATTCTTTTTTCTTAAAATTCTAACCCTATGCAAAATACAAAACTGTAGAGCGCCATCTTGATCATTCAAATACTTGCCATAACTCAAATATCATGGTCATTCAAAAACTTGCCATAATTAAGATATCATGGTCATTCAGATACTTGCCATAATTAAGATATCATGGCCATTCAAATACTTGCCATAACTCAGATATCATGGTCATTCAAATACTTGCCATAATTCAAATATCATGGTCATTCAAAAACTTGCCATAATTAAGATATCATGGTCATTCAAATACTTGCCATAACTCAGATATCATGGTCATTCAAAAACTTGCAATACTCTGATATCTTGGTCATTCCCAGTGTAAGATATTCTCATTTCTGCAGCACAGACAATTAAAAACTAAAAATGTGAACCCATATTTGTCACACTGTGCATTGAATTTGGATGTTCTACTGTATACAGCAATTAATTTTAAAATTTGCTAAATTATTCAGAAGGTGTCAGGCTACAAGTTCTCATACCATTAAAAATAAAGTCTTCCTCACACAAGCATAGTGGTACAAATTATTCAAAAATGACAAGTGGCAGGAAATAAAATAAAAGAAAACACAACACAACACACAAGATTTGCTGAATATCAAAAGATAATGCTTAGAAAAAAGATGTCCGGGACAAGTAACAATATGTTACCAAACTTCAGAAAGAATAGAACTTAGTATGTAATACAACTACATCAACAATCAATAGTTCATTGTACTGAGAATTTCCCTTTATATTTAGAATCGAACGAAGAAACATTAATTGCAATGCACTGTATCCTTTGTAATAAAAGAAATTAATGGTATTCAAATTTTGTTCAGTTTTAACACAGGTGAGCCAGACAGAAAAGTGTTTGTCAGGACGGGATAGAAACATTTCATTACAATTAAGTATTAGAATATTTTGTTTCCTCGATGTATTGAGTGCAAATGAAAATAAAATGATATGCACTTTCTTCCTCTTTCCCATGGGTATAACTATCAGATGACTGTCAAACTGATTTTAAGGTAAATAGAATAGTTAATAAATAAATAATGTACCAGAGTGTACATGGATTACCCCGACCTGGTTACAAGACTTGCTGTTTGAAAAATAGTTGAAAACTTATAAAACTTAAAGAAACTGAATAATGCATTTTTCAAATCATTAATTTCTGAAAATTGAACAATGTGAAATGTTTCCATACTTTATGTCATAGAAAATCACAAATTCTGCATGAAGATCCCATACATTTGATAGTAAATAAAGTATTATAGTAATGAAATCTTTCTAGTCCTCCATCCCCCTAGCAGTATTACAGTAATGAAATCTATACCTCCATCCTAATAGCAGTATTAAAGTAATGAAATGTATACCTCCATCCCACTAGCAGTATTACAGTAATGAAATCAATGCCCCCATCCCACTAGCAGTATTACAGTAATGAAATCAATGCCTCCATCCCACTAGCAGTATTACAGTAATGAAATTTATACCTCCATCCCATTAGCAATATTATAGTAATGAAATCAATGTCTACATCTAACTAGCAGTATTACAGTAATGAAATCAATGCCTCCATCCCAATAGCAGTATTACATTAATGAAATCAATGCCTCCATCCCAATAGCAGTATTACAGTAATGAAATCTATACCTTCATCCCACTAGCAGCATTACAGTAATGAAATCAATGCCTCCATCCTACTAGCAGTATTACAGTAGTGAAATCTATACCTTCATCCCACTAGCAGTATTACAGTAATGAAATCAATGCCTCCATCCCACTAGCAGTATTACAGTAGTGAAATCTATACCTTCATCCCACTAGCAGTATTACAGTAATGAAATCAATGCCTCCATCCCACTAGCAGTATTACAGTAGTGAAATCTATACCTTCATCCCATTAGCAATATTATAGCAATGAAATCAATGCCTCCATCCCACTAGCAGTAAAATGATATGTATCACTGAGGACTTGAGAGAGTTGAGATTCAAGATCACAGAGGACTTGACATAGTTGAGATTCAATATCACAGAGGACTTATGCTGTTGAGCTTCAATTCAAGCTACTAAGACAGCAGAAGGATGTTAAGTTCACACATAGTCTGGGTGGAAAGGTCTTCTGTCTCCATGACAATGACACCAAATCCATGGTGCGCATATAGTCAGGATGGAAAGGTCTCCTGTATCCATGACAATGGCACCAAAATCCATGGTAGAAACCTTGGAGGATTTCTTGACAACGATACCAAATCCATTGTGGAAACCATTGATAATTTATTTTAGATTGGAATTAATCTCATTGAAAACTTTAGGGCTGTGATGGGAGGTTGAGTATGTTGATAACTAAACTTTCTACACCCAAGCCCAATACAGTAACATTTTGTTGTTCATTTTCTGCAGATTAGTGTCCAAATGAATAATTACAGATTAACAAATGTTAAATGGTCAAATGTCCAGTTTTGGCCTTCAGTGGCCTCATTGCCATAATGCTCTCTTTCAAATTTCATCAAATTGTTTTTGTTGTTGGTAATTTTTAAGAACTTATTTACCAATTTTTTCATTTGTTTTATTTATAACTATTTAAAGGTTTTTCTGTTTGAGTAATGGTAGCCATACTGAACGATAGTTCAGAATCCACCGGACACATTTGTATTATCAGGAAGCAAGAACTCTTCCTGTAAAATTATGTGCAGATTGTTTAATCAGTGTATGAGAATTTGCAAACAACAACTATGAATGGACAACAAACTAATGATTTCTTTTAGATTGGAATTGATCTGATTGAAAACTTTAGGACTGTGATGGGAGGTTGAGTATGTTGAAAACTCATCTTTCTACACCCAAGCCCAATACACATAACATTTTGTTGTCATTTTCTACAGATTAGTGTCCAAATGAATAATTACAGATTAACAAATGTTAAATGGTCAAATGTCCAGATGATGCATGAATGACTATACATAAATCTCACTTGGCCTTATGACCAGGTGAACTAAAAGAAAATGAAGTTTCCATTAACTGATCATTTTCATTTGGAAAATGGCTTAAATTTGCATTAAAACATGTAACATGATTTTAAAAGACAAAAGATATAAACTTCCATAACCATCATTATATGAGGCAATTAGGTCATATAAAACTCATTGGAAAAATTAAGTCATTTCCTAAGTGGACTTTTAATGGAATGCAAAAATGTAATTCACTCTCTAAGAAGACACACACACACACACACACAATCCAATGTATATACACATGCATATGGTATGCACACACACAAACACACTCCAGTATATATACACATACATATGGTACACCCATACACATACATACATGCAAATTCCAATGTACACACACACACACACACACACACACACACACACACACACACACACTCACTCACTCACACTCTCTCTCAAGTGAATATACACATACATATGGTACACCCATACACATACATACATGCAAATTCCAAGGTATATACACATGCTCTTCAAAACATTAGAACATATTATGAATAATAATACATTAAAGACAACTCAAGTGGGATCACAAAATATAATAAAAAATAATCAGGAAAACATTATCCACCAATTATGTAAGTGAATGCAAAATATTTAAATCGGGTTAATTTTTATACAAAATGCATAAACAGGTAACATTTAGGAGACATAAAACACAAACATACATAAATGAACATACATACCATATAACGCAAAGTATCACATATATGGTGCATGGATGATGGAATTATATTTAAAAATGTTAAAGTATGCATACAATAGGTTTAATAATAGAGATCTATGGAAAAAAGGATAACAACATTAATATTTTTGGAATGTATCTGATGCCAAAAAATAAGGTCTTCACTTGCTGTTATCAAGGTCTATACTTGTTGTCATCAAGGTCTGTAGTTGTTGTCATCAATTTCAGTACTTGTTGTCATCAATGTCTGTACTTGTTGTCATCAATGTCTAAACTGATTGTCATCAAAATCTGTACTTGTTGTCATCAAGATCTATAGTTGCTGTCATCAATGTCTATACTGAATGTCATCAAGGTCTGTACTTGTTGTCATCAAGGTCTATACTGTTTGTCATCAAGGTCTATACTTGCTGTCAACAATGTCTATACTGGTTGTCATCAATGTCTATACTGGTTGCCATCAAGGTCTATACTGGTTGGGATCAGGGTCTATACTGGTTGTCAATATCTATACTTGTTGTCCTCAAGGTCAGTGCTTGTAATTAAGGCTTATACTTGTTGTCATCAAGATCTATAATGATTGTCATCAATATCTATGCACACTGTCACCAAGGTCTATACTCGTTATCAAGGTCTATGATGGCCATCATCAATGTCTATACTTGTTGTCATCCATACCTATACTGCTTGTCCTCAAGGTTTTTACTTGTTGTCATCAAGGTTTTTGTCATCATCACCTAACTGCTGATAGCAAGGTCTATACTAGTTGTCAACATGGCCTACTGTTGTCATCATTGCCTACTTTTTGTCATCAAGGTCTGAAGTTGTTATAATCAAGGCCATTACTTCACATCATCAAATTCTATACTGGTTATCATCAAGGTGTATTCTTGTTATAATCAAATTCTATACTGGTTATCATCAAGGTCTATTTATACTTGTTATCATCAAATTCTATCCTGGTTATCAGCAAGGTCTATTCTTGTTGTCATCAAATTCTATACTGGTTGTCATCGAATTATATACTTGTTATCATCAAATTCTATACTGGTTATCATCAAGGTTTGTTCTTGTTATAATCAAATTCTATACTGGTTATCATCAAGGTCTATTCTTGTTATAATCAAATTCTATACTGGATACTGGTTATCATCAAGGTCTATTTATTCTTGTTATCATCAAATTCATTACTGGTTATCATCAAGGTCTATTTATAATTGTTATCATCAAATTCTATACTGGTTATCAGCAAGGTCTATTCTTGTTGTCATCAAATTCTATACTGGTTGTCATTGAATTATATACTTGTTATCATCAAATTCTACACTGTCTGGTTATCATCAAGGTCTATTCTTGTTATCATGAAGAGTTTCAAAAGATCCAGGTCTATATTCTTTGCAACTTCTTAATCTTAAGTTTGAAATCATAGTGTCATTGATGTGTTTCTATAAAGTGATGTAACAAAAATATTTCATAACATTGGGATGTTATATAACAATTTATTGCATCACTATCACTTTCACTTATCATGGTGTGTTCTCCACTTCTGCACTAAATAATCGACTTTTGTTGCTATAGAACACGAAATCAAACCACTTTGTTATAGTGAGCCAATCATCAGAGGCTGAAAGAAAATGGTGGACAGTGGGTGACAATTGGAATGAAGTGTAAACACAAATTTCAAAAATGGGGAGAAAACTCTAAAAACACTAATGTGACAAATTCTGATTTTATATGTGACATCAATTCTTCTCATACATGAAACAAATCGAATTCCATTAAAATATTATTGATTTTGGCAATATTAATCTGGCAAAAATATAACCCAATGGATGGAAGCAATTTGTCCAAAGAAAAGCGAAGATGACAAGATACATTTCTATGGGATTACGAAATGATTTTAATAACACATGGATACAACCTACATGGATATACTATACACTTTCTGTTCTGGTACAGTCAGTTAAAAGATGTGTCCACATACAGCTGGCCCTAATCTAGTGCCAGGGAATTTGTGTCATCAACTTTAATGGCAAAAGTTTGAGTTTATTTATAAAGACAAAATAGTATTCACTGTGAATTCTTTGTGTTAATTTAAAAATTTAAAGCAGGAGATAAAAATACAATGTTACATCAACATGGTATGTAATGCAGCTATAAGTTCATCAAAAGTAAAAATACTTTAATATATAAAAATAAAATGTTTGACTTGGCACATGCTTCAAAAATTATAACTATTTTAAAGAAAATTAAATATTGACAATTTGTTAATATAAAATAAAATGAAACAAAATACAGACTTTAAAATGTGTTTTACAAAAACATTATTTTATAATATATTCTCTAAATGCTACAAAACTTCAGACATAAGTAATGGGTTTACACTTAAATAAGTAATGGGTGTATACTAAATAAGTTGTTGTTGTTGTTGTAGGGTTTAACGGTAGTTTTCAGCACAAGATAGGCTATTATAAATGTTGGAGGAAGAACCTGGGAAACCCCAGAAAGAACCACGAGCCCATGAGAAGCTACTGGCAAGCTTTCTCACGTACCCACATTAGCTGAATCCGAGACTTGAACCAATGCAGACAGAGGTGAGATGGCAGTCATCCGTAACATTGAGTGCTTTAGACCACTTGGCCACTCGGAGCCCCAATAAAAAAGTAATGGGTGCATCACAAGGGCCATACTGAAATTTGATCCATAAGGATTTCAACATAGGAACTTGTACTGGGAAATCAAAATTAAGAGGGGAATTCAGGGGCCATAGCTCATTGAAATAATGAGGGCAGAGTCCAACTCCTTCAAGGTCTCATGAATGCAAACAACATGTAAAGATACAAAGTTGATCCACAAGGGCCAGAACTCTGTCCAAAATAAAGCTGATGACATAAAACCCATCAAAGGCACATTTAAGCCGAATAAACAATTTTCATTCCAAAATCCACCAAAATATTTTGAATGATTCTTGACCTATGCTGATTACAAGCAAACATCCCATGTAAAGATGCACAGCTGATTGACAAGGGCCATAACACTGTTCAAGATAGAGTAGACAAGACAAAACAAAATTGATAAAAGGCTCATCTAGGTCTAAGTGACAATTTCCTTACCAAATTTCACTAGACTGGTATACTAGATTTAATGGTTCTTGAGCTATGCTTATTGCAAGCAACTTTCCAAGTTTTCATGGGAAGACAAAAAAATTTGCTCAATAAAGCCCCTAACTCTTTCCAAAATGAGACTGACCCATAACAGGTACACAAGTCATGGAGACAATGTCAATACCAAATTCCATCAGAATATGTTGAATACTTTTTGAGTTTGTTCTGTTGCAAGCAACATTCCATTTGAAGATAAGAAGGTATTGTCAACTGACATAAACTCTAGAATAAATGGAGCTGATAAGACAAAATCTATCTAAGGTACATCTAGGAACATGAGATACAATAAATAAAAGGTACATCTTAGGCATATGAGATTAATACATAAAAGGTACATCTAGGAATATGAGATACAATATATAAAAGGTACATCTAGGCATATGAGATCAATACATAAAAGGTACATCTAGGAATATGAGATACAATATATAAAAGGTACATCAATGCATATGAGACACAACACATAAAAGGTACACTGAGACATATAAGATACTGTAAATACCAGACTGCATCAGACTGGTTCTGGTTACAAGGATGTGGTGTAGTAGAGATTTAAAATTTGACATGAGAAGACAAAACCTATAAATAGCACCTCTACATTTAACAGGCAGATCACCTACCTGATGTCACCTAATTACTTTAATGGGTTGCAAAACTATGCTTGTTACAATAAGTGTGAATAGACTGACAGACAGACAGACAGATAGATAGATAGATAGACTGTCAGACAGACAGATAGATAGATAGATAAACTGATGGAAAAAGGAGATACTATATGCTTCCTACAACTCAGTGGGGGGGAGGGGCTAATAATAGTTTTCAAATTATTAGTTAACAGGAAAGAGTCATGGATTTCCAATTCCAGAGGGACCACTCCAGTGGCCTAGTGGTTAGAGCATCTGCCTTGGATGCAGGAGGTCATGGGTTCGATCCCCGGCCGAGTCATACCAAAGACTTACAAAAATGGTACTAAAAGCTGCCTCGCTTGGCACACAGCATTAAGAGGTTAGTGTTAGGACTGGTCAGCCTGGTGTCAGGATAATGTGACTGGGTGGGACATCATGTTACATGTCTGCAGCATGATGCCCCAGTGCTAGACATTACTATAAACTGCCTTAATGCAGACATCATAGCGATATGACTGAAAAATTGTTAAAGCTACGTTAAAAATCAAAATCACATCAAATCAAACCAATTCCAGAGGGAGAAAAATCCCTCCAATATTTCAGAAATAAGTAATGTTGTCCAAGAAAAACAAAACACATGCATGTATATCAAAAGCGTCAAATGTGTAGTCATCTAGATGAATGTCAAAGTTTACATGTGCTCATACCTAGCTTTTCTTTCTGTGGTTTCCTTCCTTATGGAGGAGTTCTATTGATGAGCATAAATTGCATTGTTTACACAATTTGTCTAGTCCTAGTATAAACTAATATTGACACATACATATCAAATTATACATAATACTTTAAGTCTGGTCTCTTAATCTATAAAAAACTTACTTTAAAAATAAATACTACTGTGATTCTGTAAAAAAGAAGGTACGGCAAGAGAAACAACCGATTACACAGTAAAACTCTGGACAAGTCTTAATAAAGCCCGAAGTCCAGTAACCTGTGTACAAGTAATAAAATAACCCACTGAACAGTATTCTATCAACATGTACCATAATAACACAATACATTATCCCATGGACATGTGCTAAAAGAAGCTATTATAAAGTATCCTATGGACAAGTCATAAAATAACTGTTATACAGTATCCTACAGACAAGTACTAAAATAACCCATCATACGGTAACCAGTGCTATATTAGCCTATTATATAGTATCTTACGGATGAGTCATACAATAAAAACCAATGAGATACACTGTATGTTCTGACTGTACTGGTTGCCCCTGTCATTAGAAATGCCATGGAGTGGGGCCAACTAAGCAGTCAAATCTAAACAGTATGAAAATCATGGGTCTATGCAACATGGCACAGAGTTAAAAGTCCGACTAGTTAAGACCTCACACAATGCATGCCCTGAATAATGAGTCCCATGAAAAATGATGTCCACTTGCAAGTCTTTGTAACTCTGCCAGTGTTGATAAGAACTATTCTCTGGACTAGTCATCAGGTCCCATGGACCATGCAGAGTCCACACTCTGAGAGAATAGCACCTTACTCAAGCTATTCTGACCAATAAAATCATGACAGTGGACAACTGCAAATTGTGAAATCACATAATGGTAGAATTCTTCAGTGATGCATGGAAATTGTTTCTGGACTATTTCTCATGTCCTACAGACCATGCAGAGTCCACACTTTGAGTTACACTGCAAGGGTCCTCTCCCATTGCTATCCTTCTGTCTAACATAGCCTGTTATAAAAAATAAACAAAATATTTTTGTTATAATTAAGACATTCAAGTTATTTTTGTAAGCAATAAACTACAAACTACATATGTAACATAAGCTATACATTTATCATCATCAACATTTTTTGTGTAATTAAGTTTTATAGGAACATCAATATTTACTTCATTCTATTATAACACACAATCTCCAAAATTAGAAGAAAATAAATGAACATGCAACAGATTTGAGATTATTGATAATTCTGATGCAGAAAATCATATAGTAAACAATAAACATGACAAACACATATATAATTGAATTATTTTGCTTCTCATATATTAGTCACCTCATACAGTAGTCACTTCATACAGTAGTCACTTCATACAGTAGTCACCTCATACAGTAGCCACTACATAGAGTAGCCACTTCATACAGTAGTCACTTCATACAGTAGCCACCTCATACAGTATTCACTTCATACAGTAGCCACCTCATACAGTAGTCACCTCATACAGTAGTCACTTCATACAGTAGTCACTTCATACAGTAGCCACTTCATACAGTAGTTACTTCATACAGTAGTCACTTCATACAGTAGTTACTTCATACAGTAGTCACTTCATACAGTAGCCACTTCATACAGTAGTTACTTCATACAGTAGTTACTTCATACAGTAGTCACTTCATAAAGTAGTCACTTCATACAGTAGCCACTTCATACTGCAGTCACTTCATACAGTAGTTCATACAGTAGTCACTTCATACAGTAGCCACTTCATACAGTAGTCACTTCATATAGTAGCCACTTCATACAGTAGTCACTTCATACAGTAGCCACCTCATACAGTAGTCACTTCATACAGTAGTCACCTCATACAGTAGCCACTTCATACAGTAGTCACTTCATACAGTAGCCACCTCATACAGTAGCCACTTCATACAGTAGTTACTTCATACAGTAGTCATCTCTTTAATGGCTAGTGGCCACCTGATTTATATAGACAGAATCTGTTGGCACTAATGAGCTTGTGCTCAAAAGTACCTCTTTAGGATGGTCACCCCTCCAATGCAATCAGCAAATTATTGCAAAAACTTACCCTTTGCAAGTGGCCACAAAATGGGATTTACAGTGAGAAATCTCTCAAATATTTATTCATTTCTAAATTCAACACATTGACATTTCTCCAATATAATGATTCAATACTTACAAATAAGAAAGTAATCCAACACAATGATTCAATCCATACAAATAGGTAAGTAATCAAACCTAATGATTCAATCCCTACAAATTGGTAAGTAATCCAACATAATGATTTAATCCCTACAAACTGGTAAGTAATCCAACATAATGATTCAATCCATAAAAATAGGTAAGTAATCCAACATAATGATTCAATCCCTACAAATTGGTAAGTAATCCAACATAATGATTCAATCCATACAAATAGGAAAGTAATCCAACATAATGATTCAATCCATACAAATAGGTAAGTAATCCAACATAATGATTTAATCCATACAAACTGGTAAGTAATCCAACATAATGATTCAATCCATACAAATAGGTAAGTAATCCAACATATTGATTCAATCCCTACAAACTGTTAAGTAATCCAACATAATGATTCAATCCATACAAATAGGTAAGTTATCCAACATAATGATTCAATCCATACAAATAGGTAAGTAATCCAATTATCATGACTGCTGGGTATTCATTAGATGTTTTGTCACCTGTATAATTACTGGCTATTATTACACCTATCAAGACGACATGAGCTAACTGGGATAATTACTGGCTATTATTACACCTATCATGACATGAGCTAACCTGGATAATTACTGGCTATTATTACACCTATCAAGATGATATGAGCTAACCTGGATAATTACTGGCTATTATTACACCTATCAAAATGACATGAGCTAACCTGGATAATTACTGGCTATTATTACACCTATCAAGATGACATGAGCTAATCTGGATAATTACTGGCTATTATTACACCTATCAAGATGACATGAGCTAACCTGGATAATTACTGGCTATTATTACACCTATCAAGATGATATGAGCTAACCTGGATAATTACTGGCTATTATTACACCTATCAAGATGACATGAGCTAACCTGGATAATTACTGGCTATTATTACACCTATCAAGATGATATGAGCTAACCTGGATAATTAGTGGCTATTATTACACCTATCAAGATGATATGAGCTAACCTGGATAATTACTGGCTATTATTACACCTATCAAGATGATATGAGCTAACCTGGATAATTACTGGCTATTATTACACCTATCATGATGACATGAGCTAACCTGGATAATTACTGGCTATTATTACACGTATCAAGATGATATGAGCTAACCTGGATAATTACTGGCTATTATTACACGTATCAAGATGATATGAGCTAACCTGGATAATTACAGGCTATTATAACATGTATCAAGATGATATGAGCTAACCTGGATAATTACTGGCTATTATTACACGTATCAAGATGATATGAGCTAACCTGGATAATTACTGGCTATTATTACACCTGTCAAGATGATATGAGCTAACCTGGATAATTACAGGCTATTATTACACGTATCAAGATGATATGAGCTAACCTGGATAATTACTGGCTATTATTACACCTATCAAGATGAGATGAGCTAACCTGGATAATTACTGGCTATTATTACACGTATCAAGATGATATGAGCTAACCTGGATAATTTCTGGCTATTATTACACCTATCAAGATGACATGAGCTAACTACTTAGAAGCAAAATATTTTTCAGATCTTCAGTTCAAGTCGAACATGAAAAATGGTCAGCAAAAAGTAAAATTGTCATATTTGCCATTGTGACTTATCTCTATTACATCATGAAATGTACTGAAAAGGGAAACAAGTTGAAAGCCTTACTTCCTTTACAAACATAAAGCTTTTTGTGCAATTAGTACATTTTGCCAATGAAGGAAAAAAGTTCCTGCAAAATATATCATCCATTCTGAGATTCAAAGTACAAGTGAAGGCATCAAGCATTCTCAGTTTAAAAGGAAAAGTGAATGCAATTCGATTAAATGAAAACAAGACAAGTCCTTTCATTATCATTGAGAAACTTCATGTCAGAAAGATTGAAATAAACATTGTCAGTTGCTGCATACATTGTACAATACAGCTGTGGCAAAATGGAATGAATGGACAATACAGCTGTGGTAAAATGGAACAGATGAAAAATATACCTGGACTGGATGGAAAAAAACAGCTGTTAGTAGTAAAATGGAATTGATGGATAATACAGCTGTGGTAAATTGGAATGATGGACTGTACAGCTGTGGTAAAAAGGAATGGATCATCAATATCGCTGTGGTAAAATGGAATGAATGGACTATACAGCTGTGGAAAAATTGAGTGGATGGACAATACAGCTTTGGTAAAATGGAATGGATGAACTATACAGCTGTGGAAAAATTGAGTGGATGGACAATACAGCTTTGGTAAAATGGAATGGATGGACAATAAAAGTTACAGCCAGATGCTTGTGTCATGTTATTTTATATAACACTGATGTGAATATTATCACATTGATTCCATGAAATGCACATGATTTTTAAAAGAAAATATTAAATATTTCAAAACTAGTTCATACTTTACATGTAACTATTACTAATATCTGTACTATACTCCTCTAAAAAAAGACCACCCATCATGTAAGTCCACATTTCTGCTACAGAAAGGTTGGTCTTATAAGAGGAGGATCACATTATCATTTGACACACAATGATGCATTATGGGAATTATGACTAGGTAATCACTGCCACACAATGAAGCATAATGAGAATTTTGACTAGGTAATCACTGCCACACAATAATGTACTATGACAATTTTGACTAGGTAATCACTGCCACACAATAATGCACTATGACACTTATGACTAGGTAATCACTGCCACACAATGAAGCATAATGAGAATTTTGACTAGGTAATCACTGCCACACAATAATGCATTATGACAATTGTGACAATTTTGACTAGGTAATCACTGCCACACAAGGATGCATTATTTGAATTATGACTAATGTAATCACTGCCACACAATAAAGTGTAATGGTAATTTTTTTTACTAAAAGTAATCACTGCCATACAATAATGCATTATGGGAATTTTGACTAGATTAATTATTGCCACACAATGATGCATTATGACAATTTTGACTAGGTAATCACTGCCAAACAATGATGCATTATGACAATTTTGACTAGGTAATCACTGCCACACAAGGATGCATTATGACAATTTTGACTAGGTAATCACTGCCACACAAGGATGCATTACTGCAATTTTGAATAGTGTAATCAATGCCACACAATGATGTATTATGAAACTTTTGACAAGGTAATCACTGTCACACAAGGATGCATTATAGGAAGTTTGACTAATGTAATCATTGCCACACACTGATGCATCATGGGAATTTTGACTGGTGTAATCTTTGCCACACAAGGATGCATCATGGGCATTTATGATCACACAAACAGGACATAAAATTACAATTTTTTAAAAAATATTTCCATTATTATACACTGAAAACTAAAGTAGTTCATTTTCATTATCCTTCTGGAAGATAACTAATAATCCTAAGACAAATAAACATAACTGGTATTACTGCAATTAAATTTCATTTCGGCAAAGAGCTTCCAATATTCTAAACCCATGTGAATGTGAAAAACTTCATGATAAACTTTGATCTCATCAAACACTTCTTACCATTTTCAGTATCTCTGCAATAGATGATATGGTCTCCTTACTAACTTGACTCAGATCCTGGAGCTGACAGGGGTGGGGCTTGGAGATGGACCTGAGCTGCTCCTTTTGGGTCCTTAGTTCTACAGACTGAACAAGGAAAGGGGACAGCCCTGATAAAGGTCTTGGATGTAATGGTTTTCCCCTGGGTGCATCTTCTTGTAATAGTTTCTCCTTATCCGTTTTTACAAAAGGTGGTCTATCTCCTAAAACTGTGGACCTGTTTACAACCGAGACTGTGCAGGATGATTTTCTGGCATCAGAGATATCTTGAAAGGAAAGTGGTAGGGGTGGGGGTGTAGGTGGAGGGGGTGGAAGAGGTGGGGTTGTGGCTGTTCTTATGCCTTTCTTTTCTATGTCTCTATTAGTATCCTCCATCACTTGGTCCTCAACTTCCAGAGAATCTCTGAATTCACCGTCAGATTTTAGAGATAAGATAGGATTAACTGCGACAGCAACTGAGTTATTTTTATCATCCTTATTATTCCTTGCCTCAAAGCTATTTCTTACTGCTTTATGTATCAGGTGGATTTTCTCTTTCCTTCCTGATGCTTGTCTTCCACTCCTTGGTGAATCGGATGCCACGGGTTTTACTGTCAACTTTGGCGTATATGTGGTGGAATGATTTCCAGAATTTTCGTTACTTTCTATGGATAATCCATGTAAACTTGCTGAACTGCTTAGACCTCTTGCTGAGAAATATTTATTTTCCTCTTTGGTAGGTGTGCCTAACCTTGGTGTAACTGTTTCAGACTCAAAGTCCTGATATGAGGACTCTAGGCTGTCTCTGGTCATACAGCCTGCTATTGGAGAATTTGATATCAAATCATGAGACAATGGAAATACTGTGTCACTATTTTTTACTGCATTTTGAGGACCTGCACTCACCAAATGTGGACTCATCCGAGTATCAATGGACTCATTGTGACAATAACTCTCTTTTGGTGTCATCCATGAGGCTGCTGAATTTCTGACAGAACTTTCATTATCTAACTTTAACTTTTCAAATACTACACTACTCAAAGAGTCTGCAGTGCTCTTCCTGACATCAATTTGATCATATTTTGCATCCTTCTTTGTCTGACATGATGTGGAACTATTCATACTCATGCCACCTGAAGAGTTTTCTCTGATATTAGTTTCCTGAAATGTTGACTCATCCTTTGCCTGGGATAATTTGAGAACATCCTCACTTGTACTGTAAATACTTTCCTCCTCCCTGAATATATACAGATTCTGACTTAATGGGACCTCGTCATTCTTTTCCTTTTCATATTCTTTCTTAGTGAATTTTCGTGGAGTCTTCCTATTTTCGAGCAAATCTGGAGGACCAAATATTTCTGTGTTACAGTCATCCAGCTTCTGATATGCTTTTCCCCTGAAGGTCTTTCCAGAACTTCTTCTAGGCACCTTTAAGTCATCCAGAGATGTTTGATTATTAACTGGTGTTCTGGGACTCTCTTCAGATGCCAAACCTTTTGATGGAAAATCTCTTTCTCTAATTGACTCTGCTAAATCCTGACCTGATGACAGGGACCTGATGTGAGGTGAAGTAATTTGTTCATGAGTCACATCTGGTTTTTCAACCATCCCACCATTACCCTCTACAGCTGATGTTTGGGATCTCAATGAAGACTTTGTTGGTGAGACTAAATTTCCCCCTGACAGTAACATGTCTTCCCAGGATGCCTCGGACTTTTCTTTGACACCTGATGATACTTTACAATGTAAATTCTTGTTTTCATTAACTCGTATTTTGTGTCCCTTGGACAACTTGGAGGTATTTTTCAGGGTACTATTCTCCTGTTTGGAATTGATTTCTTTAGTTAATTTTACTAACCCTGACTGACTGGCAGGGTCTAAGGTGAATGGTTCAGAATGTTCAAATGTCAATGGCTTGTTAAAAGAATCAGTACTTGCTGTGGTTACTTCCCTGAATGAGTTGTTCAGAATTTGCTCTTTCCGGGGAGACTCCCCAGTTTCTCTGGCTGGTTTAATATTAGATCTTAGATTAGTAGAACTGGAGACATAAACATTTGTACGTCTGTTTCTGTTAACATCCAAATCATGAAAACTATCTAATGATGTTGTCTGATACGTCAGCCATTGCTGTATATCATCTTCAGATTTCTTCCTGCTAGATCCTTCACCACTTGCATTTTTATCCACAACAGAATGAACAGATGACATATTTGTGCTTGCAGATGAATGCAGAGTTTTTGAATCTTGAAAACTCATTCGACTGGTCCACTTTTTGTCTTTCAAAATTTTTACTTCCTTTACATCTTTTACAGACAGAGTACCACTCACCTTTGTAGTATCTGATCTGTTATTTTGAATGATTTTGGGATTTTGATGTAATTTTCCTAAAATATCAATATCAGGATTTGACCAAGCAATTTCATGTCTTGACTTCTCATCAGAAGGAAACCTATCCTTATCAAACTTTCTCCACTTTGTTTTCATCTTTTCATCAGACTTTGAAACAATACCATTATTGGTACTCCTAGACGATCGTTGTTTTCTACTGTTATCACTTAAATCATCCTCAGTTTCCTTCTCTTTCTCATCATTATCATCTTCATCATGAGTATCATCATTACTGCTGTATTCTTCCTCCGAGCTTTCATCTGACAATGAGTTGTTATCACTCATACCTTCCTCTGACTGTGCTTGGGAGGACACAGAACTTGTAATTATGGAGACTCTGGCAAATGAATCCTCAACGGATGATAGAGTTTCCTCCACTGACCTAACTTTTCTCATGGAAAGACCATCTATTGGAACATCAGATGCTGGCAACCATTCAGGAACCCCTAGGCTGGAGTTAACCAGAGAAATGATAGTACGAGCAGACTGCAAGTTTTCCAGTGTTTCCTTTGGAATACCAGCTTCCTGGAACAAATCCCTCCATGCTGGGGGGAAGGCAAGGTTTTCTAGCTCTGAGATGATGTCCTGAAATATCAAATTTCAGTATAGCATACCTTTTACTCTTCCATTTAAACTGGCTTATTTTCTGTATTTATAATTCAGGTTCATTTTCTTTTCTGTATATATAATTCCTGCTCATTTTCAACTGTGGATTATTTTCATGTTCATTTTATATCTGCAGTGAGCTTATATTCAAGGAAGGCTTATTTCTGAGCATATATTTGGTATAATTTCCATGGAAATAATTTGTAACTTCCAATGGAAATATCTGGCATACTTCCAATGGACATATCTGGTATACTTTCAATGGAAATATCTGGCATACTTCCAATGGATATATCTGGTATACTTCCAATGGATATATCTGGTATACTTCAAATGGAAATATCTGGCATACTTCAAATGGAAATATCTGGTATACTTCCAATGGAAATATCTGGTATACTTCAAATGGATATATCTGGTATACTTCCAATGGAAATATCTGGCATACTTTCAATGGAAATATCTGGTATACTTCCAATGGAAATATCTGGTATACTTCCAATGGAAATATCTGACATACTTCTAATGGAAATATCTGGCATACTTCCAATGGAAATATCTGGTATACTTCCAATGGAAATATCTGGTATACTTCCAATGGAAATATCTAGTATACTTCCAATGGAAATATCTGGTATACTTCCAATGGAAATATTTTGTAAATAAAGGGCAGCTGCTGGAACATTTACTTCATATATTATGTGACTGTGAATACACCTAAAACATTGATACCATTTAGATCCAATTTATCTGAACCTGCTTTATAAAGCCTGTAATTTTTTGTGCATACTTTGAACTTAAACAAACAAAAACATACAATAAATCATCTCAACCAATTCTCTCTCTCTCTCTCTCTACTTATTTGAACTGCATATATCTTATACTGTGTCAATATCCAGCAGGAATGAGATTATCAAAATACTTGAAAAGAAATATTTGAACAGTTTATCACTTAATTATACATGGTGGACCAAAAAAGAAAATCTTATCAAAACAACTATTTTGTGATTTGTGTGTGTGTTGGGGGCAGGAAATCCATGGGGGTAAAGTGACATTTCAACCCTAAGACACTACAGCTCTAGATAGTTTGGCCCAAAGACAAAACACATTTTGCTCCTACTAGTCACATGACTTTTTGCAAATATCCCAAATCATAAAAAAGAATCAACCTGACCTAACCCATCCAACAGAAAGTAACATAGTTCTTCTACGAACCCATCTGATCTAACCCAACCAACACAAAGTTTAATTCTTCTAAGAACCCACCTGACCCGACTAGCAAATGAGAAATTACCTTAATGTTGTCAGCAGGTTTTATTATTAATATTACTATTAATGATCATAAACACCTATGTCAACAACTATTTATAGATCCTATGCAATCTATACTCCTGATATTTTAAAATACAATCTGGTACCCACATACAAAAATTAACTAATAACTTGATTATAGATGATCACCAACACTCAGTTATGAATACAAATGACAAATAATATAGATATAGCCATGTGCAAAAAATATAGATTTATATAACACAGAGTAGCAGCTTGAGTGCAGGATGGCAAATTTCCTGCAAATATTTTGGACAATGTCCCCCGAATACTAAAGGTTCGTGATAGTTGGCCATGTTTCAATGCAATCTGGCAATGAAAACATTCAAGGTTCATGACAGTTGGCTGTGTTTCAATACAATCTGGCAATGAAAACATTCAAGGTTCATGATAGTTGGCTGTGTTTCAATGCAATCTGGCAATGAAAACATTCAAGGTTCATGACAGATGGCTGTGTTTCAATGCAATATGTCAATGAAAAAATTCAAGGTTCATGATAGTTGGCCAGGTTTCAATGCAATCTGGCAATGAAAACATTCAAGGTTCATGAGAGCTGGCTGTGTTTCAATGCAATCTGGCAACGAAAACATTCAAGGTTCATGACAGTTGGGTGTGTTTCAATACAATCTGGCAATTCAAGGTTCATGATAGTTGGCTGTGTTTCAATGCAATCTGGCAACGAAAACATTCAAGGTTCATGACAGTTGGCTGTGTTTCAATACAATCTGGCAATTCAAGGTTCATGATAGTTGGCTGTGTTTCAATGTAATCTGGCAATGAAAACATTCAAGGTTCATGATAGATGGCTGTGTTTCAATGCAATATGTCAATGAAAAATTCAAGGTCCATGATAGTTGGCCAGGTTTCAATGCAATCTGGCAATGAAAACATTCAAGGTTCATGATAGATGGCCGTGTTTCAATGCAATCTGGCAATGAAAACATTCAAGGTCCATGATAGTTGGCCATGTTTTAATGCAATCTGGCAATGAAAACATTCAAGGTCCATGATAACTGGCTGTGTTTCAATGCAATCTGGCAATGAAAACATTCAAGGTCCATGATAGTTGGCCATGTTTTAATGCAATCTGGCAATGAAAACATTCAAGGTCCATGATAACTGGCCATGATACAATGCAATCTGGCAATGAAAACATTCAAGGTCCATGATAGCTGGCCATGTTTCAACGTAATCTGGCAATGAAAACATTCAAGGTCCATGATAGCTGGCTGTGTTTCAATGTAATCTGGCAATGAAAACATTGAAGGTTCATGATAGTTGGCTGTGTTTCAATGTAATCTGGCAATGAAAACATTGAAGGTTCATGATAGTTGGCAGTGTTTCAATGCAATCTGGCAATGAAAACATTCAAGGTTCATGATAGTTGGCCATGTTTCAATGCAAAATTTGTGATAGCCACTAGTGAAATGTCATGGCAAAGTCAACCCACACTGATAAAAATTTAAGTTATTTTGAGGTTCAATTAATGACAAATACACAATTTGCCATTAAACCAATGATTAATTAAAAGTATAGTAATTCAGAAAAAATGGTTATTAATTATAACAACTGCTGATGGAGTAAAAACCTAGTTGAATGAGAGCAAGATCCAGAATGGAAAATTCAATGTGCAGCTCTTTTCAGATTAGTATTTTCATCTGTTATGTAGCATATGATACAACGTTTATTGCAATAATATAAGTGTCTGTGGAAAATATCATTATACAGACACAAAGATATGGTTTCAAAACAGTTATAAAAATGGTGATCATCTCAATGTTTTTGACAAATTGTGCAAAGCAAGTTTTATCAAACAGTTTAGTAAAATATGTGGATTGTGGGAAAACTGATGTTAATGGCTGAAAATCTAATCAGGTCACCTATTTATAACCATCTAAACTATCTATTTATTACCATCTAATCAGGTCACCTACTTATAACCATGGTAAAATCTAATCAGGTCTCCTATTTATAACCATCTAATCAGGTCACCTATTTATAACCATCTAAACAGGTCACCTATTTATAACAATCTAATCAGGTCACCTATTTAAAACCATGGTAAAATCTAATCAGGTCACCTATTTATAACCATGGTAAAATCTAACCAGATCTCCTATTTATAACCATCTAAACAGGTCACCTATTTATAACGATCTAATCAGGTCACCTATTTATAACCATGGTAAAATCTAATCAGGTCTCCTATTTATAACCATGGTAAAATGTATTAAATTTCATTGCTCTAACTCTATTAGCTTTTGTTTTATTTCATTAAAACAGATTCAGGTTGGACATATATACATGTGGATGGGAAACAGAAAAACAATATGCCCCCTTTTGCTATCAGGGTAGAGGCATACAAAATGGTGTATTCCCAATAATATCTGCATCAGCTTGAAAATACCTTGAATGGTGGCCTGACAGCTTGATTTGGACTCCAACATCTTTCCATTAGATGTCTCAGTCCTTTGGTACAAGATGTAGGAATATCAGGTCTTCTGTTCTTACGAATGTTTTCCAAAACCTGCAATATCAGCAATGTTATACTATGTGAAAACAAACATTTCATAAACATTCTTATTCTACCTCCAAATAGCTGATAAAGTTAAAAACCAATTGTGTACAAATCTTGTGTCAATTTTCTTTGATCTTCAATGACAAATCACTGCAACAAAATTTAAATCTTGATATGTCTACAATTTCCAAAAATGTTATCAATTTTTACAAAAAAATAATAAACAAAAAAATGTCAACTACAGAGGTATAATAAAATTTCTTTCCATATAACTGATTTAAAATGCAACCCTATTAAACATTTAAATGCTAAATTTTTATAATGTAGCATTATTTATCACTTCTGTTTCCTGACTACTGGTTTCAGTTCTTGCTTCATAAACATAAAATCAATCAAATTAAACATAAACAATTGTCCAGTATATCACAGCTATGTATCTGGATAGTACAACAGAAAGGCATATTTCGTCACATATCTCTAATCTCAGGTTCAATTTACTGCACCTGCATATGTAGAGGCAAATTATGGCCAATATGAAATTGGCAGTCTCCTCAGGGTGTTCTGGTTTCTTTCAGCTTAAAGACAACAACACAATAAGCCACAGAAAAAATGTTACCTACGATGTTGTCACTTGTTATAAACGAAAAAAACTAAATTAAAGACCAGCTTTTTACCTGAAACACTGAGCAGTTCTCATAAGGCAGCTTCCTTGTGAACATTTCCCACAGGATTATTCCGAAACTATATACATCTGCCTTTGGAGTTATTTCCCCTTTATCCAACAGTTCTGGGGCCATCCAGAAGAAGGAACCATGTGCAGGTTTAACTTCCTTTGTCTTCTGTGTGACCTTCCTGTCAGCTTCATGTCTTGAAATAATTAAAATAATCAAGCAATCAATCAGTGCAGAAGTACAGGGAAGTTTTGTACAACAGCATTAAATCATGATGTACAGCAGTATTGAATCTTGATATGATTAAGCCAAGAAAAAAGTTGCTGCATCATGTTTTTGTTTAGGAAATATTCCCATTATCAAAGAAAGCACATTACCGTAGGACCCAACCATGACATCTTGGGAATGGGGTAGGATATTAGACAAATATAGAAGAAAAGAAATATAAAGAAAAAAATAACTAAACAGAAAGAATGAAAAGTGATGAGCAAAGAATGAAATCAACCCAGCAAAATACATTGTTTGTTTCAGTCTCTAATACCTGAGTTTAGAGAAACCAAAGTCAGCAATCTTGGCCCTGAAATCTTTAGACAACAGGATGTTCAGTGACTTTAGATCAAGGTGTAAGACCTCAGGTTTGTGGTTGTGGAGGTAGTTCATCCCCAGAGCAATATCATGTGCAATCTGGTGAAACTGTGCATGGTCCAAACCTGGTCTGTAAATAGTAAAGAAATGGTCAAAAAGATATAATCAATGATATATTGTCAGCTTCTGATATGTGCTAACTTATCACTTTATATAGTGAACAAAATGTGCCCTTCTTGATATTACACAAAATGCTCAGCAAAACACCAGACTATTATATGATATCATGGACCAACTTGAGAATGAAAACAGATATGGTTTATTATTGTTAATAGATTTCGAAAAAGCCTTTGACTCAATTAACTGGATCTTTGTGGAAGAAGCTCTACAATCTTTTAATTTTGGTGACTCCGTTTGTAAGTGGTTTAAACTGTTTTGTAATGACTCTAATAGTTGTGTTATAAATAATGGACATATGTCATCTTTTTTTAGACTTGAAAGAGGATGTTGTCAAGGAGATCCCCTTGCACCTTATTTGTTTATCATTGGGGTTGAGATTTTAGCTATAACTTTAAAGCAAAACGTGGATGTACGGGGAGTAATCTTTGACGCCAGTGAATATAAATTGGGTCAGTATGCCGATGACGCTTTTATTCTTCTTGATGGATCTAGTTTTTCTCTTGAAGCAACTATGAATATCTTGCAAGGTTTTTCTCTATTATCGGGACTTAAATGTAACATAACAAAAACAAAAGCTATCTGGATTGGAAACAGGAAATTTTCTAATGAAAGAATATGTCCCGAAATGGGCCTAATTTGGTCCTCTTCTAACTTTACACTCCTTGGCATAGAATTTTCTCCAGATTTACGACAGATGGTGGAAATCAATTATATGAAGAAACTAACAAAGGCAAAATGAATACTGGCAAGCTGGAGTCAAAGACATCTATCAATAGTTGGTAAAGTAATTGTTGTAAAGACTCTTGTTCTGCCCATATTCATACATCTTTTTTCAGCACTTCCTAACCCATCAGCAAAAGTTGAAGCAGAACTAAATCGCATGTTATTTAAATTTGTATGGGGTGGAAAAGTAGAGAGAATAAAACATGATATACTAGTTTCCCCAGAAAACGAGGGAGGACTAAATATGATACACATATTTTCATTCATTAGGTATATTAAGATAAGATGGGTTAAAGGTTGCTGGAAAAGGAAAATGGAACGTGGCAGAACTTAGTCAATACAACTATACTCAGAAATAAAAAGGATATTTGGAATTTAGGGAGAATGAAATTAGAAGAATTTTGTAAGTTCATTGAAAATAGTTTTTGGAGAGATGTAATTTTGGCAGTATCTAAATGGAAAGAAGAACCGCAAAGTCCTAACGAGTATCTATCCATGAGTATTTTAAATTTTGTCCCCCCTAAAATGATCTATCAATACAAATCCTGGACAGAAGCTGGTTTTGAAATTCTGAACGATCTAATAGATGTTCACGGTAATTTAATACCTTTTGAGATAATAAAACAAAAAACTGGAAGCGATGATTTCTTGAAATACTTCTCCTTAATATCCAGAATTCCTAAAGCATGGAAAGATGCCATAAAAAAACACCTAGTACATAATAATTTTGATAAGTAGGAGGATAAAATAACGAACTTGCAAAAACAAGATTCACTCAAGTTTGTTTACAAAGATCTTTTACAGGAAGCTAAAAGGCAACACACTGCGAAGCAAGAAACTTGGACGCAAGTATTTAATAAAAATATAAGTAGTGAGGAGTGGTCTGATATATATAGCCGGGCAAAATGCTGTACCAAGGATACCAAGCTGATCTCTTTTAACTTTAAATTAATCCATAGAATAATCGCTACTAATGATTTTCTTAAAAGAATTAACATATCTGATGACAACAAATGTATTTTCTGTAAGAGTGAAACTGAAAGTATTGAGCATCTCTTTTATGACTGCAGTATTACTTCACAGTTTTGGTACCGTTTTATTGAAGTTTTTGCACCTTTTTGCCCAAATATTGTACATCTGTCCAAAAAAGAAACATTTTTAGGAAGTGAACAACTGGACAGTTTGGGTAATTTTCTGCTTATTTTGGCAAAATATTATATTTATACTTGCAGATTCAATATGAAAAATCCTTCTATTTTTGCTTTTAAGCAAATAGTTGCAATGCATAAGAACACTGAAAAATACACTGCTAAGGTAAATAAAAAAGAGGACCAATTTCTTCAAAAATGGACCTCAACAATGAACATTTAACATGTCTCTGACTTGAGGGTAAACAGGAACAAAATACTGTAATATCACAAAAGCCATGTCACCTAGATTGTGTGCCATATGCATGTGTATATGCGTGTGTGTTTTTCTTTTTTACTTTCTCTGTAGATTATATTTATTATCCCTAGATTATCTGATAACCAGAAATGTTTGATTGTAAGGTGACCCTGGGATGGTTCCCCGACCCATTGGTCAACCTATTACAGGGTTAATAAAAAAAAAAAAAAAAAAAAAAAAAAAATGCTCAGCATTTATCCTCTAAGTATATAACTACTAGCAGTCTATTAAAGAGACCATTAAAAGGAGGAGGACTCCCAAGTGCCTCATCTTCTGCAGTACACTTACCTTTCAGAGTCATGCAGCAGCTTAAACAAGCTTCCCTGTGACATGAACTCCAACACCATCAGAGGATGCCTGTCTGTGGTACAGACTCCCAAGAGGAGCACAACTCTTGGGTGACGAAGCTCTCGCAGCAGGCTTACCTGAACAAAGGACATATAAAATCATTTAAATGTAGTGCACAAAAATAACACACATTTCAGTTAACATTCACTGTATATGATCATGCTTTTGCACAATTTAATGCTTGCAAATTACTGTTAGAAATATGTACAGTACATTGTATACTATCCAATATTATAATTTCTATACTAAATTAACAAAAATGTTAGATTATGTTTTTAATTAAACAAAAATTATCTAAGTTGGATTACTTTACAGGAGGGACATATCTTTGAAATCTGGTGAATTGTTTTTATTTAAAAAAAGAAAACTTAACACTCTTTTAATAAATAATAAGTTATTACAATTTGCATATAAAACAGAAATAGAAAGCTGAATATACTTAGAAAGCTAGTCTTAACTAGAAACTTAGAAACCCAATCTTAAATAGAAACTTAGAAGCAAGTCTTAACTAAAAACGCAGAAAACCAGTCTTAACAAGAAACTTGGAAACTCAGTCTTAACAAGAAACTTCGAAACCCAGTCTTAACAAGAAACTTCGAAACCCAGTCTTAACATGAAACATTGAAAACCAGTCTTAACATGACACTTTGATAACCAGTCTTATCAAGAAACTCTGAAATCCAGTCCTAATAAGGAACTCTGAAAACTAGTCTTAACAAGAAACTTAGAAACCCAGTCTTAACATGAAACAATGAAAACCAGTCTTAACATGACACTTTGAAAACCAGTCTTAACAAGAACCTTAGAAAACCTGTCTTCACAAGGAACTTTGAAATCCAGTCTTAAGAAGAAACTTAGGTACCCAGTCATAACATAAAACTTACAAACCCAGTCTTAACAAGAAACTTGGAAACTCAGTCTTAACAACAAACTTTGATAACCAGTCTTATCAAGAAACTCTGAAATCCAGTCCTAACAAGGAACTCTGAAAACAAGTCTTAACAAGAAACTTAGAAACCCAGTCTTAACAAGAAACATTGAAAACCAGTCTTAACATGAAACTTTGAAAACGAGTCTTAACAAGAACCTTAGAAAACCTGTCTTCACAAGGAACTTTGAAAACCAGTCTTAAGAAGACACTTAGGTACCAAGTCTTAACATAAAACTTACAAACCATCTTAACAAGAAACTTCGAAAATCCTACTTAAGATACTTCGAAAGCCAGTCCTAACTAATGTAAATGAAGAAGACACAGAAAAGACCATTGTGTCTCAGTATTCATAAAAGAACTCATGTGTCTCAGTATTCATAAAAGACCACATGTGTCTCAGTATTCATAAAATACCTCACATGTGTCAGTATTCATAAAACACACATGTCTCAGTATTCATAAAAGACTTCATGTGTCTCAGTATTCATACAAAGACTCACATGTCTCAGTATTCATAAAAGACCTCATGTGTCTCAGTATTCATAAAAGATCACATGTGTCTCAGTATTCATAAAAGACTTTATGTGTCTCAGTATTCATAAAAGATCACATGTGTCTCAGTATTCATAAAAGACCACACATGTCTCAGTATTCATAAAAGACCACACATGTCTCAGTATTCATAAAAGACCTCATGTGTCTCAGTATTCATATAAGGACTCACATGTCTCAGTATTCATAAAATACCTTATGTGTCTCAGTATTCATAAAAGATCACGTGTCTCAGTATTCATAAAAGACCTCATATGTCTCAGTATTCATAAAAGATCACATGTGTCTCAGTATTCATAAAAGACCTCATGTGTCTCAGTATTCATAAAAGATCACATATGTCTCAGTATTGATAAAAGACCTCATGTGTCTCAGTATTCATAAAAGATCACATATGCCTCAGTATTGATAAAAGACCTCATGTGTCTCAGTATTCATAAAAGACCACACATGTCTCAGTATTCATAAAAGACCACACATGTTCCAGTATTCATAAATGACCACACGTGTCTCAGTATTCACAAAAGACCTCATGTGTCTCAGTATTCATAAAGCATTCATTTCATTTAATGCTGATAATTTCCTATTTTCAAATAGGTTTTAAAAAATATTTCCAAAATATTTCAAACAAGATAGAACTATATCTAGAATTTTAAAAATTAATCTGACTGTTAACAGAATGAAGGGCACTGAAAATAAATTTTTAATTATTATTAAATTTTTCTCTTTGCTGCTCATATGTGGACAAATCACCTACAATAAGTCCAGATCTAAGTCTAGTTCCTTTTCACAAACCTCAGCAGCAAAATAATTCCTATCATGGTCTGGTAGCGGGACTTTTAACCTCTTAATTGCAACCTCTGAACCCTGATAAAGTCCTTGGTACACATCAGCAAATGTTCCAGAGCCAACAAGATCTGTAAAAATAATGTTGATAACTGAATTAAAAAAAGAAATATTTAAAACATAATAAAAAGAGGAACAAACTAATATGTGACTATTTTTTATACAATTATTCTGTAAGCTTGGAACAATCTGATCATGAACCAAAACTATGCAAAATCTTGTCTATAGCATGCCAAATGTAATGATATATTGTCTAAAGCATGCCAAATGTAATGATATATTGTCTATAGCATGCCAAATGTAACGACATCCTGTCTTGTCTGAAGCATGCCAAATGTAATGATATATTGTCTATAGCATGCCAAATGTAATGACATCTTGTCTGAAGCATGCCAAATGTAATGATATATTGTCTATAGCATGTCAAATGTAATGACATCTTGTCTATAGCATGCCAAATGTAATGACATCTTGTCTATAGCATGCCAAATGTAATGACATCTTATCTATAGCATGCCAAATGTAATAACATCTTGTCCATAGTATGACAAATGTAATGACATCTTGTCTATAGTATGACAAATGTAATAACATCTTGTCTATAGTAAGCCAAATGTAATAACATATTGTCTATAGTATGCCTAATGTAATGATATATTGTCTATATCATGCCAAATGTAATAACATATTGTATATAGCTTGCCAAATGTATTATGTATATAGCATGCCAAATGTAATGATGCTTTGTCCATAGTTTGTCAAATGTAATGACATATTGTCTGTATCATTCTAAATGTAATTAAATTTTGTTAATATCATGCCAAATGTAATGACATCTTGTCCATAGCATGCCAAATACAATGACATCTTGTCTATGGTATGCCAAATGTAATAAAATCTTGTCTATAGCATGCCAAATGTAATGACATTTTGTCTATGACATGCCAAATGTAATGAAATTATATTTAGCATGCCAAATGTAATTATATATTGTTTTATGGCATGCCAAATGTAATGACATTATCTATAGCATGCCAAATGTAATGACATTACCTATTGCATGCCAAATGTAATGACATTATCTTTAGCATGCCAAACATAATAACATATTGTCTATAGTATGTCTAATGTAATGATATATTATATATCACTTGAAAAAATGTATTATGTATATAGCATGCCAAATGTAATGATGCTTTGTCCATAGCTTGTCAAATGTAATGACATATTGTCTATAGCATTCTAAACATAATTAAATTTTGTTAATAGCATGCCAAATGTAATAACATCTTGTCTATATTATACTAAATGTAACTATAGTATACCAAATATAATGACATCTTGTCTATGCATACCAAATGTAATGACATCATGTCTATAGCATGCCAAATGTAATGGCATCTTGTCTATGCATACCAAATGTAATGACATCTTGGCTATAGTATACCAAATGTAATGGCATCTTGGCTATAGTATACCAAATGTAATGACATCTTGTCTATGCATACCAAATGTAATGACATCTTGTCTATAGCATGCCAAATGTAATGACATCTTGTCTATAGCATTGCCAAATTAACTATATCTGTGTCATACCAAGACACACACACAAACACACACATACATACATAGATATGTATGTACATACATACATAGATATGTATGTACATACATACATAGATATGTATGTACATACATACATACATACATATTCAATAGCAATGTTCAGTGCATACTTACGTATCTTACACAAAGACATACATCAATGTGTTTCAATACAACAAGTCAAAGCATTACAAATTTAATTTTCTTTCAAAATTTCATTGATGCTGCATAGCAGAAAATATTTGGAAGACCTAAAAATGTGGGTTGTGTAATAAATACAAAATCACATTCATGTTTTGTTCTGAGTCAATGAAAGAACTCATGTGCATGTGTCTTGATCTGACACAATATGTTATGTGAATGTGTCTTGACATGACACAATGTGGTCTGTGAATATGTCTTCATCTAACACAATATGGCATGTGAATATGATTTGACCAGACACAATAGATCGTGTGAATACTTTGTGAGCTGACACACTATGGCATGTGAATACATCTTGACCTTACACAATATGGCATGTGAATATGTCTTGACCTGACATATTATGGCATGTGAATACATCTTGAGCTGACACGATATGGCATGTGAATACATCTTGACCTGACATATTATGGCATGTGAATACATCTAGACCTGACACAATATGCCATGTGAATACATCTTGACCTGACACAATATGGCATGTGAATACATCTTGACCTGACACAATATGGCATGTGCATACATCTTGACCTGACATATTATGGCATGTGAATACATCTTGATCTGACACAATATGGCATGTGAATATGTCTTAACCTGACATAATATATAATGTGTATACATCTTGACCAGACACAAGAGCTCTTCTGAATATGTCTTGACCTGGCACAATATGGCATGTGAATATGTCTTGACTTGACATATTATGGCATGTGAATACATCCCTGACATAATATTGCTTGTGAATATGCCTTGACCTGACACAATGTGGCATGTGAATATGTCTTGACCTGATACAATATGGCATATGAATACATCTTGACCCAACACAATATGGCATGTGAATACATCTTGACCCAACACAATATGGCATGTGAATATGTCTTGACCTGGCACAATATGGCATATGAATACATCTTGACCTAACACAATATGGCATGTGAATACATTTTGACCTGGCAAAATATGGCATGTGAATACATCTTGACCTGATACAATGTGGCCAGTGAATACATCTTGACCTGACATAATATATCATGTGTATACATCTTGACCAGGCACAGGAGCTCTTGTGAATATGTCTTGACCTGACACAATGTGGTATGTGAATACATCTTGACCTGACACAATGTGGCATGTGAATACATCTAGACCTGACACAATATGGCATGTGGATATGTATTGACCTGACATAATATGGCATGTGAATACATCCCTGACATAATATTGCTTGTGAATATGTCTTGACCTGACACAATATGGAATATGAATACATCTTGACCTGACACAATATGGCATGTGAATATGTCTTGACGTTCATAATATGGTATGTGAATATGTCTTGACCTTCATAACATGGCATGTGAATACATCTTGACCTGACACAATATGTCATGTGAATACATCTTGACCTGACACAATATGTCATGTGAATACATCTAGACCTGACACAATATGGCATGTGAATACATCTTGACCTGACACAATATGGCATGTGAATATGTCTTGACCTGACACAATATGGCATGTGAATACATCTTGACCTGACATATTATGGCATGTGAATACATCTAGACCTGACACAATATGGCATGTGAATACATCTTGACCTGACACAATATGGCATGTGAATACATCTAGACCTGACACAATATGGCATGTGAATACATCTTGACCTGACACAATATGGCATGTGAATACATCTTGACCTGACACAATATGGCATGTGAATACATCTTGACCTGACATATTATGGCATGTGAATACATCTAGACCTGACACAATATGGCATGTGAATACATCTTGACCTGACACAATATGGCATGTGAATACATCTAGACCTGACACAATATGGCATGTGAATACATCTTGACCTGACACAATATGGCATGTGAATACATCTTGACCTGACACAATATGGCATGTGAATACATCTTGACCTGACACAATATGGCATGTGAATACATCTTGACCTGACATATTATGGCATGTGAATACATCTAGACCTGACACAATATGGCATGTGAATACATCTTGACCTGACACAATATGGCATGTTAATACATCTAGACCTGACACAATATGGCATGTGAATACATCTTGACCTGACACAATATGGCATGTGAATACATCTTGACCAGACACAATATGGAATATGAATACATCTTGACCTGACACAATATGGCATGTGAATATGTCTTGACCTTACACAATATGGCATGTGAATATGTCTTGACCTTACACAATATGGCATGTGAATACATCTTGACCTGACACAATATTGCATGTGAATACATCTTGACCGGACACAATATGGCATATGAATAAGTATTACATGATGGTCTCAACATATTTCTATTCTGTATTAAACTTTATTTTGTGCTGACTCAGAACAAAACACCTATGTAGTTTTGTCTAAGTAATCAAGTCCTGTCAGTCCAATGTAAATTGTGTATGTATCACAGTCCTGTCAGTCCAATGTAAATTGTGCATGTATCACAGTCCTGTCAGTCCAGTGAAAATGTGTATGTATCACAGTCCTGTCAGTCCAATGGAAATTGTGTATGTATCACAGTCCTGTCAATCCACTGTAAAGTGTGCATGTATCACGGTCCTGTCATTCTAATGTAAAATGTGCATGTATTACAGTCCTGTCATTCTAATGTAAAATGTGCATGTATCACAGTCCTGTCAGTCCAATGAAAATATGTATGTATCACAGTCCTGTCATTCTAATGTAAAATGTGCATGTATCACAGTCCTGTCAGTCCAATGGAAATTGTGTATGTATCACAGTCCTGTCAATCCACTGTAAAGTGTGCATGTATCACGGTCCTGTCAGTCCAATGAAAATGTGTATGTCTCACAGTCCTGTCATTCTAATGTAAAATGTGCATGTATCACAGTCCTGTCAGTCCAATGAAAATATGTATGTATCACAGTCCTGTCATTCTAATGTAAAATGTGCATGTATCACAGTCCTGTCAGTCCAATGGAAATGTGCATGTATCACAGTCCTGTCAGTCCAATGAAAATGAGTATGTATCACAGTCCTGTCATTCTAATGTAAAATGTGTATGTATCACAGTCCTGTCAGTCCAATGAAAATGTGTATGTATCACAGTCCTGTCATACTAATGTAAAATGTGCATGTATCACAGTCATGTCAGTCCAATGGAAATGTGTATGTATCACAGTCCTGTCATTCTAATGTAAAATGTGTATGTATCACAGTCTGGTCAGTTCAATGTAAAATACGTATGTATCACAGTCTTGTCAGTACACTGTACTATAAATGATAAACAGAGATCAGTCACCTTGTTCACTGTACTGTACATGATAGACAGAGGTCATTCACCTTGTTCACTGTACTGTACATGATAAACAGAGGTCAGTCACCTTGTTCACTGTACTGTACATGATAGACAGAGGTCAGTCACCTTGTTCACTGTACTGTACATGATAAATAGGTCATTCACCTTGTTCACTGTACTGTACATGATAAACAGAAGTCAATCACCTTGTTCACTGTACTGTACATGATAAACAGAGGTTAATCACCTTGTTCACTGTACTGTACATGATAAACAGAAGTCAGTCACCTTGTTCACTGTAATATACACAATAAATAGAGGTCAGTCACCTTGTTCACTGTAATGTACATGATAAATAGAGGTCAATCACCTTGTTCACTGTACTGTACATGATAAACAGAGGTCAGTCACTTTGGTCACTGTAATGTACATGGTAAGTACAGAAAGTACTCACCTTGTTCACTGTACTGTATATCAGAAAACTGAAGCTCCAGTGTTCTGACAGGATCTGCATGTTGAAGTCGTCTCAGCTCAGACTGGAGATGCCTGACAATAAAAGACTGATACAGTTCTACATCTAGGCATTATCTCAAAGTAAATGCCATGCTGTGATACATCTAGCTAACAAGTAAATCCCATGCTGCGATACATCTAGCTAATAAGTAAATACCATACTGTAATACATCTAGGTAATATCTCAAAGTAAATCCCATGCTGTGATACATCTAGGTAATAAGTAAATCCCATGCTGTGATACATCTAGGTAATAACTAAATCCCATACTATGATACATCTAGGTAATATCTCAAAGTAAATCCCATGCTGTAATACATCTAGGTAATAAGTAAATCCCATGCTGTGATACATCTAGGTAATAAGTAAATCCCATACTGTGATACATCTAGGTAATATCTCAAAGTAAATCCCATGCTGTGATACATCTAGGTAATAAGTAAATCCCATGCTGTGATCAAATGGCATCCAATTAGGTATAATGATGTAGAGCTATGGTAGTTACAAGAAGTGTGATTGGATGGACAGATGGACTGATGGACAGATGGACAGAGATTTGGTAGCTAAAGAAGTGTGACTGGATGGACAGATGGACTAATGGACAGGTGGACAGAGCTTTGGTAGCTATAAGAAGTGTGATTGGATGGACCGATGGACAAATAGATAGATGGACAGAACTTTGGTAGCTACAAGAAGTGTGACTGGATGGAAAGAGCTTTGGTAGCTACAATAAGTGTGATTGGATAGACAGATGAACTGATGGACAGAGCTTTGGTATCTACAAGAAGTGTGATTAGATGGACAGAGCTTTGGTAGCTACAAGAAGTGTGATTGTACAGACAGATGGACTGATGGACAGGGCTTTGGTATCTACAAGTGTGTCTGGATGGACAGATGGACAGAGCTTTGGTAGCTACAAGAAGTGTGATTAAATGGACAGAGCTTTGGCAGTTACAAGAAGTGTGATTAAATGGACAGAGCTTTGGCAGCTACAAGAAGTGTCATTCGATGGACAGATGGACAGTATTTTGGCAGCTACAAGAAGTGTGATTGGATGGACAGATGGACAGAGCTTTGGTAGCTACAAGTGTGACTGACTGGATGGACAGATGGGCAGAGCCTTGGTAGCTACATGAATTGTGATTGGATGGACAGATGGACTGATGGACATAGCTTTGGTAGCTACAAGAAATGTGATAAATGGACAAATATACTGATGGACAGGGCTTTGGTAGCTATGAGAAGTGTGACTGGATGGACAGATGGACAGGGCTTTGGTAGCTATGAGAAGTGTGACTGGATGGACAGATGGACAGGGCTTTGGTAGCTATGAGAAGTGTGAATGGATGGACAGAAGGTCAGATGGACATAGCTTTGGTAGCTACAAGAAGTGTGACTGGATGGACAGAGCTTTGCTAGGTGCAGGAAGTGAGTGGATATACAGATGGACTGTGGACAGATGAAATGATAGAAAAGGAGATTACACTAGAGTTCCTGCATCTCAGTGAGTGACCATAACAAATATTAGTGTCTTCTTATACAGTACTTAGTTTATAGATACTGACAGGATAAAAGCAATATCTGTTTGCCTTTGATGTGCCAGTAACATAATTTTCTCATTCTATGACCAAAAATCTGCTGTTGTTTTCAGGCAAATCCCACAGTTTATAAACCTATATTAGTATATTATACAGACCCCAATGTTTACAACCCTATATTAGTACATTATACAGACCCCAATGTTTACAATCCTACATTAGTACAGTATACTGACCCCAATGTTTATAACCTTACATTAGTACAGAATACAGACCCCAATGTTTACAACCCTATAGTACAGTATACAGACCCCAATGTTTACAACCATATAGTACAGTATACAGACCCCAATGTTTACAACCCTATATTAGCACAGTATACAGACTCCAATGTTTATAACCCTACATTAGTACAGTATACAGACCCCAATGTTTACAACCCTATAGTACAGTATACAGACCCCAATGTTTATGACCCTACATTAGTACATTATACAGACCCCAATGTTTACAATCCTATAGTACATTATACAGACCCCAATGTTTAGAACTCTATATTAGTACATTATACAGCCTCCAATGTTTACAACCCTATAGTACAGGTTACAGTCCCCAATGTTTACAACCATATAGTACAGTATACAGACCCCAATGTTTACAACCCTATATTAGTACAGTATACAGACCCCAATGTTTATAACCCTATATTAGTACAGTATACAGACCCCAATGTTTACAATCCCATTGTACAGTATACAGACGCCAATGTTTATAACCCTACATTAGTACAGTATACAGACCCCAATGTTTACAACCCTATAGTACAGTATACAGACCCCAATGTTTACAACCCTACATTAGTACATTATACAGACCCCAGTGTTTACAATCCTATAGTACAGTATACAGACCCAAATGTTTACAACCCTATATTAGTACAGTATACAGACCCAAATGTTTATAACCCTACATTAGTACATTATACAGACCCCAATGTTTACAACCCTATAGTACAGTATACAGACCCTAATGTTTACAACCCTACATTAGTACATTATACAGACCCCAATGTTTACAATCCTATAGTACAGTATACAGACCCCAATGTTTATAACCCTACATTAGTACAGTATACAGACCCCAATGTTTACAATCCTACAGTACAGTATACAGACCCCAATGTTTATAACCCTACATTAGTACATTATACAGACCCCAATGTTTACAATCCTATAGTACATTATACAGGCCCCAATGTTTACAATCCTACATTAATACAGTATATAGACCCCAATGTTTACAACCCTACATTAGTACATTATACAGACCCCAATGTTTGCAATCCTACGTACAGTATACTGACCCCAATGTTTACAACCCTACATTAGTTTACAATCCTACATTAGTACAGTATACTGACCCCAATATTTACAACCCTAAATTACATTATACAGACCCCAATGTTTACAACCCTATATTAGTACAGCATAACGACCCCAATGTTTATAACCCTACATTAGTACAGTATACAGACTCCAATGTTTACAACCCTATAATACAGTATGGTGGCGCTCACCAGATAATATGTACTTTTGAGAGAGTGACGTATGTAAGGTGAAGTAGTTCGCATTTAAAACATGCACAGTGGAGAGAATGTTTGCATACCTCTATGCTACATTAATGTAATGTGGATGATATTTCTTTTGGATATTGTACTTTTGGAAATTTTACATGATTTAAGCACACTGCTAACTAAAATGACTGCTCCCTTGTGTTAAAAAATCAGTCTGAATTAGTCTAAAGTACACTATACATAGCAGCTATTAAAATAGGGAAAATGAATTTTGCCAGACTAGACAATACCAGCTTCTGAAAGTGCAATGAATGAATTACCAAATATATAAAATGTAAAAAAGTTATCAGCTCTTTTTTATACAATTTACCTCTGAAGTTCAGGAAGTGAAAATGACCAAGTAGAGCTAGCACATTTTTGAAAGGTGCACATTTGAAGTAAGGCCAAGCTGTATACTCTATAACCCATAGTACACCCATCAATCATACACCAAAATAAAGGGAATTAAAGGTTCTTTGCATTATACCTAAGATATACAAGTTTTTTTTTAAATAGCCAGTATAACCAGTGAGGAAAGCCGGGGAAATTCTTTTTCTTTAAAATCCTAACCCTATGCAAAATACGAAACTGTAGAACGCCACCTATACAGACCCCAATGTTTACAACCCTACATTAGTACATTATACAGACCCCAATGTTTACAATCCTATAGTACATTATACAGACCCCAATGTTTAGAACTCTATATTAGTACATTATACAGACCCCAATGTTTACAACCCTATATTAGTACATTATACAGACCCCAATGTTTACAATCCTATAGTACAGTATACAGACCCCAATGTTTAGAACCCTATTGTACAGTATATAGACCCCAATGTTTACAACCATATAGTACAGTATATAGACCCCAATGTTTACAACCCTACATTGGTACAGTATATAGACCCCAATGTTTACAACCCTTTATTAGTACACTATACAGACCCCAATATCAGTACAATATACAGACCCCAATATCAGTACAATATACAGACCCCAATATCAGTACAATATACAGACCCCAATATCAGTACAATATACAGACCCCAATATCAGTACAATATACAGACCCCAATATCAGTACACTATACAGACCCCAATATCAGTACAATATACAGACCCCAATATCAGTACACTATACAGACCCCAATATCAGTACAATATACAGACCCCAATATCAGTACACTATACAGACCCCAATATCAGTACAATATACAGACCCCAATATCAGTACACTATACAGACCCCAATATCAGTACACTATACAGACCCCAATATCAGTACAATATACAGACCCCAATATCAGTACACTATACAGACCCCAATATCAGTACAGTATACAGACCCCAATATCAGTACACTATACAGACCCCAATATCAGTACAATATACAGACCCCAATATCAGTACAGTATACAGACCCCAATATCAGTACAATATACAGACCCCAATATCAGTACAATATACAGACCCCAATATCAGTACAATATACAGACCCCAATATCAGTACAATATACAGACCCCAATATCAGTACAATATACAGACCCCAATATCAGTACAATATACAGACCCCAATATCAGTACAATATACAGACCCCAATATCAGTACAATATACAGACCCCAATATCAGTACAATATACAGACCCCAATATCAGTACAATATACAGACCCCAATATCAGTACAATATACAGACCCCAATATCAGTACAATATACAGACCCCAATATCAGTACACTATACAGACCCCAATATCAGTACAATATACAGACCCCAATATCAGTACACTATACAGACCCCAATATCAGTACAATATACAGACCCCAATATCAGTACAATATACAGACCCCAATATCAGTACAATATACAGATCCCAATATCAGTACAATATACAGACCCCAATATCAGTACAATATACAGACCCCAATATCAGTACAATATACAGACCCCAATATCAGTACAATATACAGACCCCAATATCAGTACAATATACAGACCCCAATATCAGTACAATATACAGACCCCAATATCAGTACAATATACAGACCCCAATATCAGTACAATATACAGACCCCAATATCAGTACAATATACAGACCCCAATATCAGTACAATATACAGACCCCAATATCAGTACAATATACAGACCCCAATATCAGTACAATATACAGACCCCAATATCAGTACAATATACAGACCCCAATATCAGTACAATATACAGACCCCAATATCAGTACAATATACAGACCCCAACATCAGTACAATATACAGACCCCATTATCAGTACACTATACAGACCCCAACATCAGTACACTATACAGACCCCATTATCAGTACAATATACAGACCCCAACATCAGTACAATATACAGACCCCAATATCAGTACACTATACAGACCCCAATATCAGTACACTATACAGACCCCAATATCAGTACAATATACAGACCCCAATATCAGTACAATATACAGACCCCAATATCAGTACACTATACAGACCCCAATATCAGTACAATATACAGACCCCAATATCAGTACACTATACAGACCCCAATATCAGTACAGTATACAGACCCCAATATCAGTACAATATACAGACCCCAATATCAGTACAATATACAGACCCCAATATCAGTACAGTATACAGACCCCAATATCAGTACAATATACAGACCCCAATATCAGTACAATATACAGACCCCAATATCAGTACAATATACAGACCCCAATATCAGTACAATATACAGACCCCAATATCAGTACACTATACAGACCCCAATATCAGTACAGTATACAGACCCCAATATCAGTACAGTATACAGACCCCAATATCAGTACAGTATACAGACCCCAATATCAGTACAATATACAGACCCCAATATCAGTACAGTATACAGACCCCAATATCAGTACAATATACAGACCCCAATATCAGTACAATATACAGACCCCAATATCAGTACACTATACAGACCCCAATATCAGTACACTATACAGACCCCAATATCAGTAATATATACAGACCCCAATATCAGTACAATATACAGACCCCAATATCAGTACACTATACAGACCCCAATATCAGTACACTATACAGACCCCAATATCAGTACAATATACAGACCCCAATATCAGTACAGTATACAGACCCCAATATCAGTACAATATACAGACCCCAATATCAGTACAGTATACAGACCCCAATATCAGTACACTATACAGACCCCAATATCAGTACAATATACAGACTCCAATATCAGTACAATATACAGACCCCAATATCAGTACACTATACAGACCCCAATATCAGTACACTATACAGACCCCAATATCAGTACAATATACAGACCCCAATATCAGTACACTATACAGACCCCAATATCAGTACAGTATACAGACCCCAATATCAGTACAATATACAGACCCCAATATCAGTACACTATACAGACCCCAATATCAGTACAATATACAGACCCCAATATCAGTACACTATACAGACCCCAATATCAGTACAATATACAGACCCCAATATCAGTACAATATACAGACCCCAATATCAGTACACTATACAGACCCCAATATCAGTACAATATACAGACCCCAATATCAGTACAATATACAGACCCCAATATCAGTACAATATACAGACCCCAATATCAGTACACTATACAGACCCCAATATCAGTACAATATACAGACCCCAATATCAGTACACTATACAGACCCCAATATCAGTACACTATACAGACCCCAATATCAGTACACTATACAGACCCCAATATCAGTACACTATACAGACCCCAATATCAGTACACTATACAGACCCCAATATCAGTACACTATACAGACCCCAATATCAGTACAATATACAGACCCCAATATCAGTACAATATACAGACCCCAATATCAGTACAATATACAGACCCCAATATCAGTACAATATACAGACCCCAATATCAGTACAATATACAGACCCCAATATCAGTACAATATACAGACCCCAATATCAGTACAATATACAGACCCCAATATCAGTACAATATACAGACCCCAATATCAGTACAATATACAGACCCCAATATCAGTACAGTATACAGACCCCAATATCAGTACAATATACAGACCCCAATATCAGTACAATATACAGACCCCAATATCAGTACAATATACAGACCCCAATATCAGTACACTATACAGACCCCAATATCAGTACAATATACAGACCCCAATATCAGTACACTATACAGACCCCAATATCAGTACACTATACAGACCCCAATATCAGTACAATATACAGACCCCAATATCAGTACAATATACAGACCCCAATATCAGTACAATATACAGACCCCAATATCAGTACAATATACAGACCCCAATATCAGTACACTATACAGACCCCAATATCAGTACACTATACAGACCCCAATATCAGTACAATATACAGACCCCAATATCAGTACACTATACAGACCCCAATATCAGTACACTATACAGACCCCAATATCAGTACACTATACAGACCCCAATATCAGTACACTATACAGACCCCAATATCAGTACAATATACAGACCCCAATATCAGTACAATATACAGACCCCAATATCAGTACAATATACAGACCCCAATATCAGTACAATATACAGACCCCAATATCAGTACAATATACAGACCCCAATATCAGTACAATATACAGACCCCAATATCAGTACAATATACAGACCCCAATATCAGTACACTATACAGACCCCAATATCAGTACACTATACAGACCCCAATATCAGTACAATATACAGACCCCAATATCAGTACAATATACAGACCCCAATATCAGTACAATATACAGACCTATGTAAATATCTTCATGTAAAGACCTTTAATACCTTATCTGTTTTCTATGCTGATCTTTTTCCTTCCTCATTTCTTCAAGAAGTTCTCTTTTACTCACTGACTTCCCTTTTGGTCCTTTGCTGTCGGATTTATCATCAGTTTTAATGCTTAACTCACTGACGACACTAGCTCTGGCTTTGGCTGGTAAGGCCTCCTCTTTGACCTTGATTTGGCTTTCAAGATCATTCAATCTTCCTTGTAGCTCTTTGATCAGTGACAAAGTTTCCTTGTCATCTGCATTCACAGCAATTTTTAGATTCTCAATCTGAAGAATAAGATAGTGTACAACTTTTACAAAACTATATGAAATCATTTCCTCATTTGTTGTGTTACAGACCTGGATAAAGTGTTTTATCTAAACAGAGGCAGATTTATTAAGGGTGCTAAGCTGTTATCATACAGCCCTGGATAAGGTTTTTAATCTATACAATTGTAGATTTACTAATTTAATGAGGGTGCATTGCTGGCTCTGTTATATAGCTAGATGAGATGCTTGATTACGCAGTTGTAGATTTACTCAGGTGTTAAATTGGCTTTGTGATAGATGTAGATGAGGTGTTTGATTACACAGTTGTAGATTTACTCATGGTGTTAAACTGGCTTTGTTACAAACCTTGATAAAGTGTTTGATTACACAGTTGTGGATTTACTAAGGGTGTTAAACTGGCTTTGTGATAGATGTAGATGAGGTGTTTGATTACACAGTTGTAGATTTACTCATGGTGTTAAACTGGCTTTGTTACAAACCTTGATAAGGTGTTTGATTACACAGTTGTAGATTTACTAAGGGTGTTAAACTGGCTTTGTTACACACTTTGATAAGGTGTTTGATTACACAGTTGTAGGTTTACTGATGGTGCTTAGTCATGATGTTGCAGACCTGAATGGAGTGTTTAATCTACAGAGAGGCAGATTTATTAAGGGTCCTAAGCTGTTATGTTACAGACTTGGATGAAGCATTTTATATACACAGTGGCACATATACTTATGTGCTAAGCTGGCTACGGCATCCTCATCCTGTTCATACTTTTCTTCATAGCGTAGACTCTAAATTGGTATTAAAAACTCAGCCAATTATATACAAGATCACATAAAGAATATGTATGGGTCTAACACATAATATGAATCGTCCAACATTTTTAAATATTAACTCACTGGTCTAGTTTGATAAAAAACTGAGCCAGAAATATGGTCTTTCAAGTGGCTAAGAATTCTGCTTAGCCAATCATATGCAAGATCACCTCACTAATGTAAGTAGATCTTGCTCAGAATAACACACATTAAAGATTCTGATGATATAAGCCTACCTATCAAGTTTAATCAAATGTGATCAGAAACAGAGCCTCTCAAATATTAACAAGCTCAGTCAATCAGAGATGCCAAATCAACCTACTGATATGCATGGATCCATGATCTTACTGATATAAGCATATATTTAAATAAAATATAATGCAGACTCCCATTCAACACTGATGTCAATCTCTATCCAAAATGCAGTGTATGTTGTCAGTGTATCCACACATATTCTTAGTCTTTACACTAACTCTGGCTACTAGCAGCTCAGGGTCTCAAAACATAATTTCTAATAACTGACACTGAACACCAATTGTAAAGATATAATTTCTCTTATATCACACCGAACACCACTTGTTCAGATATAATTTATATTATATATGACATTGAACACCACTTGTTCAGATATGATTTATATTATATAACACTGAACACCACATATTCAGATATAATTTATATTATTTGACACTGAACACCACATGCTCAGATATAATTTATATGACACTGAACACATGTTCAGATATGATTTATATTATATAATACTGAACACCACTTGTTCAGATATAATTTATATTATATGTCACACCGAACAAAACTTGTTCAGATATAATTTATATTATATGACACTGAACACCACTTGTTCAGATATGATTTATATTATATGACACATTGAACACCACTTGTTCAGATATACTTTATATTATATGACACTGAACACCACTTGTTCAGATATAATTTATATTATATGACACTGAACACCACTTGTTCAGATATAATTTATATTATATGACACTGAACACCACTTGTTCATATAATTTATATTATATAACACTGAACACCACATGTTCAGATATTTATATTATTTGACACTGAACACCACATGTTCAAATATAATGTATATGACACCGAACACCACATGTTCAGATATAATTTATATTATATGACACTGGACACCACTTGTTCAGATATAATTTATATTATATGTCACACCGAACAAAACTTGTTCAGATATAATTTATATTATATGACACTGAACAGTACTTGTTCAGATATGATTTATATTATATAACACTGAACAGCACTTGTTCAGATATAATTTATATTATATGACACTGAACACCACATGTTCTGATATAATTTATATTATATGACACTGAACACCACTTGTTTAGATTACCTATAGCTGGATTTTGTTTACATGCATGATTCTATTTTAAGATATTAAAGAAAGGAAAAATTGTATTGGGTCTATAAATAGATGCCTATGTACATCTTAACAGTTACCAATTGAAAGATTTGGCCTTTTCCAATTGGACAGATCAGAGGTGGTATCTTAGAAAAATTAAGTTAATTCCAATTGGATATGTTAATTCACATGAATAGGTATTTTGAATATCAGACTGAGTAGTAAGATCTGTCATGTGGTTATATTGCGACATACAGTTATAATAGACTCTTGAATGTGTGAGTCATTCCTTTATGAATATCAGACTGAGTAGTAAGATCTGTCTTGTGGTTATATTGCAACATACAGTTATAATAGACTCTTGAATGTGTGAGTCATTCCTTTACGAATATCAGACTGAGTAGTAAGATGTCATGTGGAATATATTGCAACATACAGTTATAATAGACTCTTGAATGTGTGAGTCATTCCTTTATGAATATCAGACTGAGTAGTAAGATCTGTTATGTGGTTATATTGCAACATACAGTTATAACAGACTCTTGAATGTGTGAGTCATTCCTTTATGAATATCAGACTGAGTTGTAAGATCTGTCATGTGGGGTCTATCGCAACATATAGTCATAATAGACTCTTGAATGTGTATATAAGGAGAGAAATTAGCAATCAGATTTTATTCCTATTTTGGAGTCATTCTTATTTCTTGTGATCTTGTTGTAACATTAAGTCTGCAGGCATATTGTACTTAAAGACATTATTTGAAAGGAAAACATTTCTTAGGATTATTCAGTGGACAGAAAGAGCTCACTTAACCATAAAATTATTCTGGAACTATTGTGAATTGTTCAAGGGAGTTCTGGACAATGCAATTTTAAAATATCTCGATTCTTGGCAGACCAGAGTATTTTTGGATCTGAAACTTATACGAAACATTTAATTCTTTTGGACTTTATTAGGACTTTTTCAGTATTATTTTCAATTTACTTTATAATAATTTAAGTTCCTCTCACATTTTCATTTATAACATTAATAATTAAATTATTTGTAAAGTGTCACTAAACATGTTGGTTTTGCTTCTTTCTGTTATTTGGTTTATGATCAGATAATCATAACAATAGTGCAACTTATAATGCAATTATAGATGTTGTTCACAAGGGCTCAAATTCTGTGTATTTGTGAACCTTGGATCAAAACTGATATTAAAGGACATTTCTTTATTTAGCCTCTGTGACTACAGTGTTGGAGGTTGTTAGCAATATTTTGTATCTTGAGATACTTGGATAGGAGTTTTCTTTGCCTCATTGTGAAAAAAGAAGCAGATAATCATGAAAGAGGAGATGCTCAGCATTTTATCATTCATTAGACTGGTTATTCATTAGGCTGGTTATTCATTAGACTAGTTATTCATTAGATGGGTTATTCATTAGACTGGTTATTAATTAGGCTGGTTATTCATTAGGCTGGTTATTTATTAGCTGGATTAACCAGTCTTATTTTTTGGTTGTTAGTACCATCTCTTCTAATGACTGCTTTCATAGAAGAGATAGAAGTGCTGATGCATTCAAATAGAGACTGTTGATAGAAGACTCAAGGTAAAAGTGCTAATGCACTCCCACTGAGATTCTGGTGCACTCCCATAGCCTCTAGATATAAGTTATAGTGCACTCCCATTGATACTCCAGAGAGAAGACTTGATGCACTCTGTAAAAGTGCTGATGCACTCCTAAAGACACTCTAGACAGAAGTACTAATGCACTCCTACAGAGACTCTAGACAGAATTACTGATGCACTCCTACAGAGACTGATGTACTCCTACACAGACTCTAGACAAAGTACTGATGCACTCCTACAGAGACTGATGCACTCCTACAGAGACTCTAGACAGAATTACTGATGCACTCATACAGAGACTCTAGACAGAATTACTGATGCACTCCTACATAGACTCTAGGCAGAAGTAATGATGCACTCATACAGACTCCTACAGAGACTGATGCACTCCTACAGAGACTCTAGACAGAATTACTGATGCACTCCTACAGAGACTCTAGATAAGTGCTGATGCACTCCTAAAGAGACTCTAGACAGTAGTACTGATGTACTCCTACAGAGACTCTAGACAGAATTACTGATGCACTCATATGGAGACTCTAGACAGAATTACTGATGCACTCATACAGAGACTGATGTACTCCTACAGAGACTCTAGACAGTAGTACTGATGTACTCCTACAGAGACTCTAGACAGAATTACTGATGCACTCATATGGAGACTCTAGACAGAAGTACTGATGCATTCCTACAGAGACTGATGTACTCCTACAGAGACTCTAGACAAAAGTAGTGATGCACTCCTACAGAGACTCTTGACAGAATTACTGATGCACTCCTACAGAGACCCTATCCAGAATTACTGATGCACTCTTACAGAGACTGATGCACTCCTACAGAAACACTAGACAGAATTAATGATGCACTCCTACATAGACTCTAGGCAGATGTAATGATGCACTCATACAGACTCTAGACAGAATTACTGATGCACTCCTACAGAGACTGATGCACTCCTACAGAGAATGATGCACTCCTACAGAGAATGATGCACTCCTACAGAGACTCTAGACAGAATTACTGATGCACTCCTACAGAGACACTAGACAGAATTACTGATGCACTCCTAATGAGACTCTAGACAGATGTAATGATGTACTCCTACAGAGACTCAAGACAGAATTACTTATGCACTCCTGCAGAGATGTTAGACAGAAGTTATGTCTAACTCTAACTCTGTAGTTGAGCTTTTCGCTAACACTGCACGAACAGTCTATTCATTTAGTTCAACATGTGGTAGCAGCACGGTTTGATTAAATGCAACATAGAAATCACTGTGTCAAATCAAGGTTAAGGTCATTGTTATGAATTCGGCCTGTTGACATATTGGCTATAACATGCAAAGGCATAATCTTTAGCAAATGCAAGGTCTTACTTGTTACACAAATATAATTCTGCGTTAATTCAATGGACATTGCAATGACATTTATAGCAATTACCATGAATATGCATATATTTACTTTCTGTTTACATTATTGATAGAGAGTAGGAGAGTTTCGTTTGTTGCGAAATGTACAGGTTGGTGTGAATTATAATTACATTATCCGACCACCATATATATAAGATGGTTTTATAGATCACTGAGTGAGGTGTTGTTGACTTGACAAGACAGTTCTCTGACCTCCTTATCTAACATACCACTATGCTTTAAACCCCACTCACAAAATTTTACAGCGCTTCAATGCCTATGTGAAAGTGGCAGAAAGCTAGGTGATAGTACTGTTTACATTTATGTTTTGGGTTATATATGTATACACCATTACGTGTTTATTATATGTATTTTCTGGCATGCCAGATGGTTTCTAGGGAGCCATTTAGAATTGCCAGCATATTTCAATACATAAAGCAATTTTGAAGTGATATTGATATCTACTTTAAAGAAGATGCAGGTCTTTATTGATTTTTTTTAGCGTTGGTAAATAGTTTGATTTTTTTTCCATGAATCATGGTTAAACAGCCGATCATTGTCATACAATTTGTTTGCAGTGGTTAGATATATGCGTGATTTTTTTTAGGGCTCTCTTCATGAAGGCTGCAAGTAAGAACCCCATGACAGATAAGGAAATGATACAGGCATTGAATGCCAGTGGGTATGTGGTAATACCCGCTGGGGCCCCACTTAAACCCATTGTAACCGCAGCCAAACCTGATATACCCATGTCTACCCATTTGTCACAAAACATTCTAATTGCAGGAATTGGGAGGGGCTCGCTCATGATGTTTGGTATACAGAGTGTGGACATCAAACCCAAGGTTCAAGTAGGTGCTTCAGCACTATTTGGTGGTTCCCAGGGTACTTTGCCCACAGCCAACGCTACCCCCGCCCCAACCACTTCCACTGATGTACCTAAGATCCCTTTGTTTTCAGGGGGTGACCCAACAAAGAAAGGTGATGTTACATATTACAAATGGAGATTCGAGGTAAAATGTCTTATACCTGAATATCCCCCAATGATTATGATTCAGGCTCTCAGATGGTCTCTACGGGGCAGGGCGAGACATACCGTTATAGCATTAGGCGAGAAAGCATCCACTGAAGCCATATTGAAGCGCTAGATACTGCATTTGGAGATATGTTGATTCAAGGCATGATTATGCAAGAGTTTTTCAACTCTTTCCGAAGAGAAGAGGAATCAGTGACTACCTTTGGCTGCAGGCTGGAGACATTTCTCCAAACTGCAATTGAAGTGGGCCACATCAGAAAAAAGGACAAGGATGGCCTCCTCAGACAGAAGTTTTGGTCTTCACTAAGGAGTGTACTCCTCAAGAACCACACTCGCCATAAGTTCAACTCCATGACAAGCTATTGCGAGAAATTAGGATGTTTGACAAGCAGCTGAACTTGCCAAAGGATGCTGGCCCAATCCCCCCCAAGAAAGTACACCACCAGCCCATGGTAGAAAGCGGCCATGAGAGATGCAAGGTGGAGAGAGATTTCGACTTAAGGATCCAACAAATAGAGGAGAGATTAGAATCTCAGATCAGTGCTCTTGCTAAACAGCTGCATGAACAGTTGCTACTCCTCAGAAGACTGAATGGAATTAACAAAGGGTAGGATAACAGTAATAGACAGGCCGAAAACTATGGTGATAACAACCAATGCCACTATAGCAATAGGGGCGATGACAACTACCGAGTTTATTCACAGTTTTTGGTGTTAAGGGCAGTATCATTTCTGTTTTGTGAACTAAATCTTCTCCCATAATCTGCTCTTTGTAATGTTGTTGTAATGTTGTTGTTGTTGTTGTTCTAAGGTTTAATGCCATTTTTCAGCACAAGATAGGCTATACATGGTGGCTAGTATAACTGGTGGAGGAAGAACCCTGGAAAACCCAGGGAAGAACCACCGACCCATGAGAAGCTACTGGCAGGCTTTCCCACATACCCACGCTAGCCGAGCCTTGGACTCGAACCCACGCAGACAAAGGTGAGATGGCAGTGATCCAGAACGGTGAGCACTCTAGACCACTCAGCCACTCGGGGCCCCGCTGATTGTAATGGGAGAAACACTGCAGTTTGGGCCAATTTCAACTAATCAGGGAGCTTGTCTTTATGATATTTGAAAGTATTTTTGCACAACTCAATCATGTTGTCCCTAGGATATAACTATTTAAGATCACATTTGTTGCAAGTCTGTATTCAGTCAAGGTTGCAACCTTTGAATACCATTGGTTAATCTTTGCAACTATTTTTGTAAGTGAATGAATTATCTTTCTTATATTCCTGACAGAAAACATATCACACTGATCCTTTTTTGTTCTTTCCTTAACCAATTGTAGGTAATCAACCACATGTCATGGAATTTTTGTTCTTTTTCTTCTCATTTTCAGCCTCCAGTTCCACATGCAATGGACTACTTCCATGTCAATGGCTTCTGTGATGTCTTTAATTTACTTCAGAACAGGAGAGCTTACTGTCAACTATAGCAGATGATCTTACCAAATTGGTTATCTTCCATTTCAACATTCATAAAACTCGCTGCTTGTTATGCTCTGTACATTTCTGTTATGACCGATGAATGAATCAATTTATTGTACCCCTCTTGGAGACAATTAAAATGGAACCTCTGGACAGTTTCTACAACAACCACAGCACATCTCAATCATACAGATGCTCGTATTCAAACATAAAATCTACCTTAAGTATAGATTGACTGAGATATCTGGCATAACGGACAACCAAGACTTAATTTAAAAAACTGTTATATTAAATTTTTGTCTTAAATAAAAACAAACAAACATAAAAAAATCACAGCATCCATCAGGTACAACCAGTTTTGGAAACCACAAATAATTTCTGTGACCTTTCCCAGAAATTAGTTTTGAGAAGTTGCATGTCTCATGATTTTTTTATGTGAGAAACCTGCAATCCACAGTCTGGGAGCATCTCTGTAGAAGTGATATAACCCTCACATTGAGAGCCTAGATAGAAGTGCTGATGTACTCTCATAGAGACTACAGATAGAAGAGCTGATGTACTCTCATAGAGACTACAGATATAAGTGCTGATGTACTCCCATAGAGACTTCAGATAGAAGAGCTGATGCATCCCATAGAGACTACAGATAGAAGTGCTGATGCATCCCTTAGAGACTACAGATAGAAGAGCTGATACACTCCCATTGAGACTCAAGAAAAATTCACTCCCACAGAGACTTCAGATAGAAGTGCTGATGTACTCCCATAGAGACTACAGATAGAAGTGCTGATGCATCCCATAGAGACTACAGATAGAAGAGCTAATACACTCCCATTGAGACTCAAGAAAAATTCACTCCCATAGAGACTACATATAGAAGTGCTGATGTACTCCCATAGAGACTACAGATAGAAGTGCTGATGCATCCCATAGAGACTACAGATAGAAGAGCTGATACACTCCCATTGAGACTCAAGAAAAATTCACTCCCATTGAGACTCTAGATAGAATTGCTGATGCACTCCCATAAAAACTGTAGAAAGAAGTGCAGATGCACTCATGTAGAGACTATAAAATGAAGTCTGAAACCCTTCCACAGAGACTCTAAATAGATGTGCTGATACCCTCACATAGAGACTATAGATATATGTGCTGATGCCCCCTCACACTCCCATCAAGAGCCTAGAGAGAAGCACTGATGCACTCATATAGAGACTGACTGGGTTTTCTGTATATTTCAGATCTAACAAGATGGTATCCGACAAACGACTACCTTCATTTCTGGCTATATTGAGACTGATGCTGACTGATATCTGACAAAGGGCTGCCTTCATTTCCGGTCATATTAACACTGATGAAGTCTGATATCTGACAAAGGGCTGCCTTCATTTCTGGTTATATTAAGACTGATGCAGACTGGTATCTGACAAAGAGCTGCCTTCATTTCTGGTTATATTAAGACTAATGCAGACTGGTATCTGACAAAGGGCTGCCCTCATTTCTGGTTATATTAAGACTAATGCAGATTCGTATTTGACAAAGGGCTGAATTCATTTATGGTTATATTAAGACTGATGCAGACTGGTATCTGACAAAGGGATGCCTTCATTTCTGGTTATATTAAGACTGATGCAGACTGGTATCTGACAAATGAATGCCTTCATTTCCAGTTAGATTAAGACTCATGCAGACTGGTATCCGAAAAAGGGCTGCCTTCATTTCCAGTTATATTAAGACTGATACAGACTGGTATCTGACAAATGAATGCCTTCATTTCCAGTTAGATTAAGACTAATGCAGATTGGTATCTGACAAAGGGCTGCCTTCATTTCCGGTTATATTAAGACATGCAGACTGGTATCTCACAAAGGGCTGCCTTCACTTCCAGTTATATTAAGACTGATGATGTCTGGTATCTGACAAAGAGCTGCCTTCATTTCCAGTTATATTAAGACTAATGCAGACTGGCATCCATTAAAGGGCTGTATTCATTTCCAGTTATTTTAAGAGTGATGCAGACTGGTATCGGACAAAGAGCTGCCTTCATTTCCAGTTATATTAAGACTGATGCAGACTGGTATCCAACAAAGGGCTGCCTTCATTTCCAGTTATTTTAAGAGTGATGCAGACTGGTATCTGACAAAGGGCTGCCTTCATTTCTGGTTATATTAAGACTGATGCAGACTAGTATCTGACAAAGGGCTGCCTTCATTTCAGGTTATATTAAGACTGATGCAGACTGGTATCTGACAAAGGGATACCTTCATTTCCAGTTAGATTACGACTCATGCAGACTGGTATCTGAGAAAGGGCTGCCTTCATTTCCAATTAGATTAAGACTGATGCAAACTGGTATCTGGCAAAAGGCTGCCTTCATTTCCAGTTATATTAAGACTGATGCAGATTGGTATCTGACAAAAGGCTGCCTTCATTTCCAGTTATATTAAGACTGATGCAGACTAGTATCTGACAAAGGGCTGCCTTCATTTCCAGTTATATTAAGACTGATGCAGATTGGTATCTGACAAAGGGCTGCCTTCATTTCTGGTTATATTAAGACTGATGCTGACTGGTATCTGACAAAGGGCTGCCTTCACTTCCAGTTATATTAAGACTGATGATGTCTGGTATCTGACAAAAAGCTGCCTTCATTTCCAGTTATATTAAGACTGATGCAGACTGGTATCCAACAAAGGGCTGCCTTCATTTCCAGTTATTTTAAGAGTGATGCAGACTGGTATCTGACAAAGGGCTGCCTTCATTTCTGGTTATATTAAGACTGATGCAGACTAGTATCTGACAAAGGGCTGCCTTCATTTCAGGTTATATTAAGACTGATGCAGACTGGTATCTGACAAAGGGATGCCTTCATTTCCAGTTAGATTAAGACTCATGCAGACTGGTATCCGAGAAAGGGCTGCCTTCATTTCCAATTAGATTAAGACTGATGCAAACTGGTATCTGGCAAAAGGCTGCCTTCATTTCCAGTTATATTAAGACTGATGCAGATTGGTATCTGACAAAGGGCTGCCTTCAATTCTGGTTATATTAAAACTGGTGCAGACAGGCATCCATTAAACGGCTTCATTCATTTCCAGTTATATTAAGACTGATGCAGACTGGCATCAATTAAAAGACTGCCTTCATTTTAAGTTATAATAAAACTTATGCATTGGTTCAACTGATCCAGTTCATTATCAATACATCTCATTCCTTATCAAAGCAGCTAAGATCCTGATGATATAAGCACATATTTAATCTGCTTTTTAGCAATTAATTATGGAACATTTTCTCTGGAAATGATTCCTGCAGTAGTATACTATACAACATATACAACATACTGTGGGTAGTTATAGGATACTGCATTTGTATGGGAAAATATGAACAAGTTTTGGGATGGAATACTGCACGAAGTTGTGAGTGCAGTATATCCTTCCGACAAAACGAGTTCATATTTTCCCATACAAATGCAGTAACCTTTTTATTATATGCTCATTTTTTTATTCTACCTAAGGTTTAATTATATAAACAAAATACACTACAAGAAACAACGTAAATGAATGAATGCCATATTCCAAACTAAATACACAAGCGCAGATTTGTCATTACACAATAAGATCATTATTAATGCGCACATAACTCCGCCCAGATAAATTTGAACTTAGTCGCGCGCTCGATATAATTTTTCGAAAGAAAATGGCGTGTCTAGTTAAAATTGAAATTTGCAGTCATATTGTGAATGAATGTGCATTGCAACAACTTTTCCATTTGATCTGGAATGAATATATTTTGGTATTTTGTTTTGAATCGACAAAAGCTTGTGATTTTGGACTGGATTCATCTGTGCAAATTATACATGAAATACATCGGATTGAAGTGGCGCGGGAGAAGCGTGTTTACGTCTGCAAATGTGTTTCTGTTTCTGTCATTCAATGTTTGAAATCATAACGTGGGAAAAATATGAAGTCTTTCAATTGCAATTATCAAAAAGACGCTATGGAATTCAATGCTTATTTCATTTTGAGTGCAGTAAGGAGGATGCAATTGCACTTATCATCGAAATTACAGCACAATTTCGAAATGTGTAATCCAGATTGAAAACCTATGACATGGCTCATGTAATTTGGATTTGCAGAATTAAGAAAAAAACATTTTGAGGAAATTCAGGATGTAAAACTGTAAGTATATTTTATTTTGCCATTCTTATCACCAGATAAAGAAGACAGTATATGCCTTGTCACTTGTATGTTATTTGTAAGGACCTAATCTTTCGTCTTTTATATAATGTAGCTAGCCTAAATCCATAACATTGTATCAACGCGGAATGTGCTAAAACAGCTTGGTTTTATTGCAGTCCACGAAACATGTTTTAGTTCATTCAGAAACAAATTTAAACAACCACAACGTAAAGAGCCTCTTACGTGAGTGTATATGATTTGTTTACAAATCAAAAGTACATCAGCATCATTGTTTGTTTACAATAGAAAGTAGTTCCTTTATTCACATGAATGCTATATGTGCATTATCGTGCATGTTCAGTATCGGGGAATATTGAATGATTCTGACAATGTAAAGTTAACGGGGAAAAAAAATGAGCATATAATAATATACTATACAACATAATGTGGGTAGTATACAATACAACATACAGTGGGTAGTATACTATAGAACAAACTTTTGGTAGTATACTATACAACATATTGTGGGTAGTATACTATACAACATACTGTGGGTAGCATACTAAGAACATACCATGACTAGTATACTATACAACATACTGTGGCTAGTATACTATACAACATACTGTGGGTAGTATACTATACAACATACTGTGAGTAGTATACAATAAAACATACTGTGGGTAGTATACTATACAACATATTGTGGGTAGCATACTATAAAACATTATGTGGGTAGTATACTATACAACATACTGTGGCTAGTATACTATACAACATACTGTGAGTAGTATACAATAAAACATACTGTGGGTAGTATACTATACAACATATTGTGGGTAGCATACCATAAAACATTATGTGGGTAGTATACTATACAACATACTGTGTGTAGTATACTATACAGTATACTATAGGCAATATACCATATAACATAATATGTTTAGTATGCTATACAACATACTTTGGGTAGCATAATATACAACATACTGTGAGTAGTATAATATACAACATATTGTGAGTAGTATGCTATACAACATATTGTGAGTAGTATACTGTACAAGACACTGTTGGTAGAATACTATACAACATACTGTGGGTAGCATACAATACAGCTTACTGTGTTTATTATACTATGCAACACACTGTTGGTATAATACTATACAACATACTGTGAGTAGTATACTATACAACATACTGTGGGTAGTATACTATACAGAATAATGTGGGTAGGATACTATACAGCACACTGTTGGTAGAATAATATACAATATTCTATGAGTAGTATACTATACAACATAATGTGGGTAGTATGCTATACAACATAATGTGGGTAGTATACTATACAAAATACTGCAGATAGTATACTATACAACATACTTTGAGTAGTATACTCTACTTGTATACTATTTGTAGGTTCAGTTTTGCTCAGAAAAAATAATACATCATTAAGATACAATATACCTGTTGTTTAATATTAGCCACTGAATCAATGTCTGTATGTTTTTTGTCCCTTGCATTCCTGATCATGTCTACACCCAAGTTATCTCCCTTATTGGTGATCTTTTGTGTAGTAAGTAAAGAACCACCTACACCTGAAAAATGGTTACAAGTAAAAAAACATTACAATGCAAATATTAAATATATCAAAGAGTAATCTTGATGTAAAAAAGATGATTTCTTCTTTTGTAAAATAAATGTGTATGGAGAAAAAAGTTGCTTAATTAAAACTGAAATACGCAGTTGGCATGTCCATTATCACATTTGCTTCATGGATTCTGTTTAAGATGGGAAGGTATGAAAATAAAATATTTTTTGGCTACAGTCACAGTTGTGTGTCAAGGATGTTTTCTGTCACATGTGTAATCATCCACCATCCAAATAAAGTTGTAATCATCCACCATCCAAATAAAGTTGTAATTATCCATCATCCAAATAAAGTTGTAATCATCCACCATCCAAATAAAGTTGTAATCATCCACCATCCAAATAAAGTTCCATAACCATGATGATGTGTAAATTTCAAAGTGATCAGAGAATAAAGAAAGCAAATGGTCAAAAAAGTTGCCATGGCAAAGCTATTCTACAGTTACCCATGTAAAGTCACACCAATCTCCACCTTGCAACTAATCACTAAAACTCACAATTTACATGCTAATAAAGAACCTATATTGAACAAAACAAATATATTTCATAATGCAGTCAAACTGTATCCCAGATATTAATTTATGAAAAAGGAAAGTTGGACCATGAATGGATTGATTTCTCACAAAATCATGCATTCTTGACACCACTGTAAATTAAATCTTCCCCTTGTGTATCTAACATGAAATCATGCATTCTTGACACCACTGTAAATTAAATCTTCCCCTTGTGCATACAACATGAAATCATGCATTCATGACACCACTGTAAATAAAATCTTCCCCTTGTGCATAAATGAAATCATGCATTCTTGACACCACTGTAAATGAAAACTTCCCCTTGTGCATACAACATTAAATAATCATAAATTCTTGACACCACTGTAAATTTAATCTTCCCTTTGTGAATACAACATAAAATCATGCATTCTTCACACAACTGTAAATAAAATGTTCACCTTGTGCATACAACATGAAATCATGAATTCATGTCACTATTGTAAATAAAATCTTCCTCATGTGCATACATGAAATCATGCATTCTTGACACCACTGTAAATAAAAACTTCCCTTTGTGCATACATGAAATCATGCATTCTTGACACCACTGTAAATAAAATCTTCCCTTTGTGCATACATGAAATCATGCATTCTTGACACCACTGTAAATAAAATCTTCCCCTTTGTGCATACAACATGAAATCATGCATTCATGACACCACTGTAAATAAAATCTTCCTCATGTGCATACATGAAATCATGCATTCATGACACCAATGTAAATAAAATCTTCCCTTTGTGCATACGTGAAATCATGCATTCTTGACACCACTGTAAATAAAATCTTCCCCTTTGTGCATACAACATGAAATCATGCATTCATGACACCAATGTAAATAAAATCTTCCTCATATGCATACATGAAATCATGCATTCGTGACACCACTGTAAATAAAATCTTGTGCATACAAACAAGAAATCGTGCGTTCTTGACACCAGTGTAAACAGAATCTTCCTGTGCAACCAACATGAAATCATGCATTTGTGACACCACTGTAAATTACAGGGGAGAAACATAGAGATAAAGTATGGTTGTCAATTGACGTTTAATCATGATCAGTCACACAAAATTGACTGTATTTCTGAATACATAATTCCAGAACATCTCAAATACTATCAGAAACTTTTCTAAATTAAATAATTTCAACATAAAATTGCCACAATAATGAGTATTACTATAATAGGGCAATTGTGGCTGAGTAATTTACATTTTAGCTGGGTTCATATGATCATATAAATGGTGGCTGAGTCAACTGCATTTTAGTTGGGGTCATATGATCATATAAATGAGATCTGCATGCCCTCATTCAAAAGTGATACCAGCAGGAAAGTACATAGCTCTAAAATCATAATTAACTGCAAGCATGAACTTCTGTTAAATCTCCATGCATACAATCAGAATACCTGCTTAACAACTTCTGGAAAGGTTTTGAACTTACCTCGACCATCCCCTGCTATTTCCAGCATTGTTGACTTTAGAACTAGAGACTTCCTACTGCCCTCTGTCCTTGGCCTTTCTTGCTGCAGTCTCCTTGATCTTATAGGTGACCTCTGGTGTGACCTTGTCTCTGAGAAAGGTACTCTCTCGAGAGAAGAACTTTTGTCATTCTCTAAAATAAATTTACATTTTAATAAGTATGAAAACTAAGTGATTCTTCAACTTCTATAATGCCAAATGATACAGACAACCTGCATATGACAAATATGTTTCAACTTCTATAATGTCACATGCAACCTGTATATCTCACAAACCTATTTCAACTTCTAAAATGTCAATGATACATGCAACCTGTGTATGACAAATATGTTTCAACTTCTATAATGTCACATGCAACCTGTATATCTCACAAACCTATTTCAACTTCTAAAATGTCAATGATACATGCAGCCTGTGTATGACAAATATGTTTCAACTTCTATAATGTCACATGCAACCTGTATATCTCACAAACCTATTTCAACTTCTAAAATGTCAATGATGCATGCAACCTGTGTATGACAAATTTGTTTCAACTTCTATAATGTCACATGCAACCTGTATATCTCACAAACCTATTTCAACTTCTAAAATGTCAATGATACATGCAACCTGTGTATGACAAATTTGTTTCAACTTCTATAATGTCACATGCAACCTGTGTATCTGACTAACATATTTCATCTTCTAAAATGTCAATGATACATGAAACCTGTGTATCTAACAAATCTGTTTCAACTCTTTACTGGGGCCTCGAGTGGCCAAGTGGTCTAAAGCGCTCTCCGTTACAGATCACTGCCATCTCACCTCTGTCTGCGTGGGTTAGAGTCTCCGATTCGGCCAATGTGAGTATGTGAGAAAGCTTGCCAGTAGCACCTCGTGGGTCAGTGGTTCTTTCCTGGATTTTCCCGGGTTTTTCCTCCACCATTAATACTGGCTGCCATGTATAGCCTATCGTGTGCTGAAAAATGGCGTTAAAACCCTACAACAACAACAACAACAACATCAACTCTTTACTGCTAATGATTGGGTAACCCCTAAACTGTACTCTCAACAACACCATGTGCTCACATGATTTGGTGATGCACAACTCATAAATGTGACAAAACCAGGACATCAAATCTGTAGATTGACTTCTAAATCTGTAAATATTTTTTAGAAACTTATATTTTACATGATTTCATGAGACTGAAAAGAAAACAATTTCAGTTTTTGCCCTAATACACATTCTCACTCATGACAATGAACTACTGATACCAACATATATTTTCAACTTTTCTGTCTGGGGGGTGGGGTGGGGACTAGGACCATAGTGACAATTGCTTCAACTCTAGGTCTTAAATTATGCAACAGAAAGAAGTAAAACCAACATATTTAGCAAAATAAATATATAACTGATTTCCCTAGAAAACAAAATGAGTAAAAACAAAAGCAAAATTGAATCAGCATTGAAAGAAGGAATAAGACAGGGCAAAGATTCCATTATAGCTTGTTTGTTTGCATTATAGCATGCTTGCTTGCATTACAGCTTGTTTGCTTGCATTATAGCTTGTTTGCTTGCATTATAGCTCTTTTGCTTACATTAAAGCTTGTCTGCTTGCATTACAGCTTGTTTGATTACATTACAGCTTGTTTGTTTGCATTATAGCTTGTCTGCTTGCATTACAGCTTGTTTGCTTGCATTATAGCTTCTTTACTTGCACTATAGCTTGTTGGCTTACAATTATAGCTTGTTTTCTTGCATTATAACTTATTTGCTTGCATTACAGCTTGTTTTCTTGCCTTATAGCTTGTTTTCTTACGTTATAGCTAGTTTACTTGCATTATAGCTTGTTGGCTTGCAATTATAGCTTGTATGATTGCATTACAGCTTGCTGCCTTGCATTACAGCTTTTTTGCTTGCATTATAGCTTGTTTGCTTGCATTACAGCTTGTTTCCTTGATTTATAGCTTGTTTTCTTGCATTTTCATCTTTAGATCTGAATATACATCAAATCTCTTGGAGCAGTCTTTAGAAAAGCTACAGTTTAAAAAAAGCAGTGTAGGTATTTAAGTTATTGTACTGTTGGTTATCATGGTCAACATTATAAGTTTAAGTTGTTTAATTTTCTAATTAAAACATTGCTTAAGAAAGAATTGGTCATATTGTCTATTTCTAAGATGCCACAAAAAAAACATATATTACTTTATTTAAAAATCATCCACTCTCATTGCTAAAAAGACAAACATCTTCACCTAATGCTGTGGCTATCAATTGTTTCTGCTTATGATGAGAACTATTTTACTGTGAGATATACATCATGCTTTTCTGAAAAACAAAATTTCAAACAACCAGTATTTGTTTGTGTAGTTTTTGTTGCTTTGGGGTTTAATGTTATATCTCAGTGCAGATATGTCAGCCAGTATAACTTGGTGGAGGAAGAACCCTGGAAAAGCCTAGTAAGAACCACCAACCCACAGGAGGATACAGGCAACTTTCACACATACCCACATTGGCCAAGCCTGAAACTTGAACCAATGCAGGCATATGTCTTGTGGCAGTGATCTATAATGACAAGTGCTTTGAACCATTCAGCCACCAGGGGTCACTGTAGCTTTTGTCAACAAATTATTGAGCAAATACATGAATGGATTTGCATAACTTAGGAAGTCATAATGTTCTCTCCATCTCTCTCTCTAACAAACACAATATTCAGATATATCGCATATACAAGTCATAATGTTCTCTCTCTCTCTCTCTCTCTATAATAAACACAATATTCGGCAAGCAAATAACATATTTATTACCAACTATACCTATAATACAACAGAGGGTCTACTTTAGGTCATTCCATTATGGCAAGCAAATAACGTATTTATTACCATCTATACTTATTATACAATAGGGGTATATATTAGAACATACCTTTTTCCAATCCATGCTAATTTGATTGAAATGTAAAATCAATAAATGAAAACTGTAATATATACTAACATTATTTCTTTATTAAAATCACTTTATTAAAAATCATCCCTGTCAAAATATTACTAATTTCCCCTCAATTTTCAGTTCTTGAATAAACCCTGCAATAAATTATTCTTTAATAAACTTCTTTTCTGGCAAAACCACATTTGATATTGGTTATCAATCCATTGATAATTTAAAGAGAAAATAAAAGTTCAGAATATTAAAACAACTGATTAAATAAGCTAAAGCTCAAATTCATTGTTCCTCATAATTTGGATTCAATCTTTTGACAAACCGTTATTAATAAAAATTTATGAAAATCAATTTAATGTTCACAAAACTGCAAAACCATATTTAGGTTACAACAACTAATGCTAGCCTGTCCAGGTTACATCCATTGCTGCTATCCCAATCCAGGCTACAACCAAATGAACTAGCCCAGTCCAGGCTACAACCAAATGAACTAGCCCAATCCAGGCTACAACCAAATGAACTAGCCCAGTCCAGGCTACAACCAAATGAACTAGCCCAATCCAGGCTACAACCAAATGAACTAGCCCAGTCCAGGCTACAACCAAATGAACTAGCCCAGTCCAGGCTACAACCAAATGAACTATCCCAATCCAGGCTACAACCAAATGAACTAGCCCAGTCCAGGCTACAACCAAATGAACTAGCCCAGTCCAGGCTACAACCAAATGAACTAGCCCAGTCCAGGCCATGACCATTACTGCTAGTCCAGTCCAGGTTATAACCATTACTTCTAGACCAGTCCAGATTATACAACCATTGCTACTAGCCCAGTCCAGTTACAACTATTGCTGTTAGCCCAGTCCAGGTTACAACACGGTTACAACCACTGCAGCTAGCCCAATCCAGGTTACAACCATTGCTGCTAGCCCAGTCCAGGTTGCAACCACTGCTGCTATCCCAATTCACGTTATAACCAATTCTGCTAGCCCAGTTAATGTTATAACCATTGCTGCTAGCCCAGTCCAGATTACAACCATTACTGCTAGCCCAGTTAAGATTACAACCACTGCTGCTAGCCCAGTCCATGTTACAACCATTACTGCTAGACCAGTTAAGGTTACAACCATTCCTGTTATCCCAATCCAGGTTACAAGCATTCCTGGTAGCCCAGTCCATGTTAAAATATCTTAATTATTTTACCTTGTTTCGAACAGCCATCCCCATGATTCCTTTTTCTCATGGGTATAAATTCTCAAGGTAAACAAAAAAGTCTGTTATTTTCACTGGGACTAAAATCTGTGGATTTGTCTCTGATGATGTGAAAAAGAGTAATTTTTGTCCATACAAAGACTGGTATTTTCATCGGGACGTAAGTCTATGGATTTGTCTCTGATGTGAACACGAGACCTATGTCTTCACAGAGGGTCATAGAGGGTTCATAAAGTCTTTAAGTCTGTATTTGTACCAACCACAAATTCCACCATGCATCAATTATAAAAGTTAGGAAATAGATGCTTCTTATATTTGATTGATTGAGAGCTTTAAGCTGTATTATAACTTTTCCTGAACCACTGGACAAGTGAATTTCCAAGTAATGCATATATGTTTTCCTGAATATCTTAGTATTATTTTGTTGGTGCTTGCAAACCGTTATTGTGAATTGTCTGCCCCAAAAAAGCATTATTGTGAATTGTCTACCCTTACAAACCCTTATTATGAATTGTATACCCTTACCATCGTGAACTGTCTGTTCTTACAAACCATTATTGTGAATTTATGTTCAAATTTCTTTAATTGATGTACATAATAAAGAATTTTGTTTTGCAAACCTACCAAGAGGAATTGATGGCAACAGAAAAGCAATGTGCATGAGCTAGATAATGCAAAGAACAAAAATCAGTCATCTAGCTTTTTCTAGGTCTACTACAATAGCTACTAATACCAAGTGTGAACATACTGATAAACTGTGGTGGAACTACATATATGACTGCTGGACTTTTCCTTGTTAACCTATGAGCTGAAAGAATATATACAAGAATTGCTCAATGATAATCAACTGAAAAATCATAATTGTTCATATCTGCTGATAAATCCATACTTTGGTCATATCATTTGACACAGCCCTACACTGTTCATATCTGCTGATAAATCCATACTTCAGTCATATCATTTTACACTTTCATACATTGTTCATATCTGCTGATAAATCTATACTTCAGTCATATCATTTTACACTTTCATACACTGTTCATATCTGCTGATACATCCATACTTCAGTCATATCATTTTACACTTTCATACATTGTTCATATCTGCTGATAAATCCATACTTCAGTCATATCATTTTACACAGCCCTACACTGTTCCTATCTGCTGATAAATCCATACTTCAGTCATATCATTTGGCACAGCCATACATTGCTCATATCTGCTGATAAATCCATACTTCAGTCATATCATTTTACACTTTCATACATTGTTCATATCTGCTGATAAATCCATACTTCAGTCATATCATTTTACACTTTCATACATTGTTCATATCTGCTGATAAATCCTTACTTCAGTCATATCATTTTACACTTTCACACATTGTTCATATCTGCTGATAAATCCATACTTCAGTCATATCATCTGACACAGCTATACACTACTCATATCTGCTGATAAATCCATACTTATCTAACAGTCATATCATTTGACACAGCCCTACACTGTTCTGATAAATCCATACTTCAGTCATATCATTTGACACAGCCATACACTGCTCATATCTGCTGATAAATCCATACTTATCTAACAGTCATATCATTTGACACAGCTATACACTGCTCATATCTGCTGATAAATCTATACTTAAGTCATGTCATTGGACACAGCCATACTTTGTTCATATCTGTTGATAAGTGACACCATTTACGATTATTTGTTGATAAACTATGTTTTGATCATGAACTTTCAGAATGATACCATTTTTTGCTATATCTGTTGATGAACTATGTATGCATGTGTTGGGTAGGATTTCCTGTTGATGAGCTATGTGTGAATGTGTGGGTAGGATTTTCTGTTGATGAGCTATGTGTGCATGTGTGGGTAGGATTTTCTGTTGATGAAATATGTGTGCATGTATTGGTAGGATTTTCTGTTGATGAACTATTTGTGCATGTGTTGGTAGGATTTTCTGTTCATGAACTATTTGTGCATGTGTGGGTAGGATTTTCTGTTCATGAACTATGTGTGCATGTGTTGTAGGATTTTCTGTTGATGAACTATGTGTGCATGTGTTGGTAGGATTTTCTGTTGATGAACTATGTGTGCATGTGTGGGTAGGATTTTCTGTTGATGAACTATGTGTGCATGTGTGGGTAGGATTTTCTGTTGATGAACTACGTGTGCATGTGTGGGTAGGATTTTCTGTTGATGAACTATGTGTGCATGTGTGGGTAGGATTTTCTGTTGCTTAGCTCATTATCCCCAAGATCCATATTTACGAATCAAGAGGTAGTACATTCCAAGCTCTGTAATATCAATATCATTTATGATTCACAAAAGTGGGTGGTATTACATAAACGGAGAAAGTGGTGTTCTATAATGCTACCAAATAATGTCAACTTTCCTTGCACATTACAAAATACAGCAGAAAAAACATCATTTTTGAAAAAATCTCCTGGGGACAATGAGTCAAATCTCCTGGGGACAATGAGTCAAATCTTCTGGGGACAATGAGTCAAATCTCCTGGGGACAATGAGTCAAGTATAGTTTATGAAAGATGGAAGTATGAGTGTGAACTAGGATGTCAGAGATTTGATTGTCATCTATTTGCATCTCATCCACGTCCTTGTGCTATTGTGTCTTCACTAGATCCAATCCCACCTGGTGTCATCCTGTTACACTTACCCAATGGCATTAATCCTGTTACACTTACCCAATGGCATTCATCCTAATACACTTACCCAATGGCATTCATCCTGTTACACTTACCCAATGGCATTCATCCTGTTACACTTACCCAATGGCATTAATCCTGTTACACTTACCCAATGGCATTCATCCTGTTACACTTACCCAATGGCATTCATCCTAATACACTTACCCAATGGCATTCATCCTGTTACACTTACCCAATGGCATTAATCCTGTTACACTTACCCAATGGCATTCATCCTAATACACTTACCCAATGGCATTCATCCTGTTACACTTACCCAATGGCATTCATCATGTTACACTTACCCAATGGCATTCATCCTGTTACACTTACCCAATGGCATTCATCCTGTTACACTTACCCAATGGCATTAATCCTGTTACACTTACCCAATGGCATTCATCCTGTTACACTTACCCAATGGAATTCATCCTGTTACACTTACCCAATAGCATTCATCCTGTTATACTTACCCAATGGAATTCATCCTGTTACACTTACCCAATGGAATTCATCCTGTTACACTTACAAAATAGCATTCATCCTGTTACACTTACCCAATGGAATTCATCCTGTTACACTTACCCAATGGAATTCATCCTGTTACACTTACCCAATAGCATTAATCCTGTTATACTTACCCAATGGAATTCATCCTGTTACACTTACCTAATGATATTCATCCTGTTACACTTACTCAATAGCATTCATCCTGTTATACTTACCCAATGGAATTCATCCTGTTACACTTACAAAATAGCATTCATCCTGTTACACTTACCCAATGGAATTCATCCTGTTACACTTACCCAATGGAATTCATCCTGTCACACTTACCCAATAGCATTAATCCTGTTATACTTACCCAATGGAATTCATCCTGTTACACTTACCTAATGATATTCATCCTGTTACACTTACCCAATAGCATTCATCCTGTTATACTTACCCAATGGAATTCATCCTGTTACACTTACCTAATGATATTCATCCTGTTACACTTAGGCAATGGCAGTCATCCTGAAACACTTACCCAGTAGCATTCATCCTATTACACTTACCCAATGGCATTCTTCCTGTTACACTTACCCAGTAGCATTCATCCTGTTACACTTACCTAATGGCATTCTTCCTGTCACACTTACCCAAATGCATTTTGCAGAAGTGAAATGAAGACAAAGAAAAATGTATAATGTTTGAATTTAAGGGAATGATGGTTTTATGCCATGGTGACTTGTTAAGTGATATATTAAGGTTGTTGTAATAAACAACGTAAATTACTGAATTTGATGTAATACCAGCACATGTCTTAATAAGCAAATATTTCCATTTTGGTCAAAACTGTTATCAAAAACTTTACATTATGGGTACACCACTTGATCTCAGCAAGCCACGGTGGAAGGAATCCACTGTTGCAACCCACTCAGAACATCAATGTTGGAACCTACAACCACACAAATCATGTTGGAAGAGAGCACCTGTTGCAACCCACTCAGAACATTGCACGTTTTTTTATTGGGACATGTCATGTGGTGGAAGTGATTGTTGCAACACACCCAGAACATCACAATAATATTGGAAGTTACAACCACACATCATATGAGAGGAAAGTGACTGCCACAGTCCAACCTAAACAATATAATTTTATTGGAATTTACAACCACCCATGTCATGATAGAGGGAAATGACTACCATAACCTACCCAGAACATCATCAATTTCTTGGAACTAGCAATCATGCATGTCATGTGCAAGGGAAGCAACTGTTTTAAGCCACCCAGAACATTGATATACATTGACTCAAACAGATTACTGTCAAGGTTAATACATGTACTCTCATTCTCTTGGCATACATTGACTCAAACAGATTACTATCAAGGTTAATACATGTACTCTCATTCTCTTGGCATACATTGACTCAAATAGATTACTGTCAAGGTTAATACATGTACTCTCATTCTCTTGACATACATTGACTCAAACAGATTACTGTCAAGGTTAATACATGTACTCTCATTCTCTTGGCATACATTGACTCAAACAGATTACTATCAAGGTTAATACATGTACTCTCATTCTCTTGACATACATTGACTCAAACAGTTTACTGTCAAGGTTAATACATGTACTCTCATTCTCTTGACATACATTGACTCAAACAGATTACTATCAAGGTTAATACATGTACTCTCATTCTCTTGACATACATTGACTCAGACAGATTACTGTCAAGGTTAATATATGTACTCTCATTCTCTTGGCATACATTGACTCAGACAGATTACTGTCAAGGTTAATACATGTACTCTCATTCTCTTGACATACATTGACTCAGACAGATTACTGTCAAGGTTAATATATGTACTCTCATTCTCTTGGCATACATTGACTCAAACACATTTCATGTCAAAACTTGAACATAAAACATTCATACAAAATGTGTCATGATCATCATACTTGCAAATGTTAAAGATGTACCTTACAAAGAGATATTTACATTACAAAGAAATGTGTACCTCAGAAAGAAATATGTACCTTACAAAGAAAGCAATCTCAACACAGTGGGAACAGAGTAGCATGATGGTAACACACTGACTTTGCTTTTGTTTGATCTTAAGTTTGATATCTGTCCAAAAGTGATTATTCACTGTTCCTAAAGTACAAGTCCCACACTGTCTATACAGTGTTTCTAAAACACATAAACATAGTAATTATCCAAAACTTTTTAAAGTCTACACTGATCATTCACTGTTTCTAAGCTGTAAGTCCCAAAGTGATTTTTCAGTGTTTCTAAAGTAAAATTCCCACAGTGATCATTCAGTGTTCTTAAAGAACAAGTCTCTCAGCAATTATCCACTGTTCCAAAGTACAAATTCCTCAGTGATTATTCAGCATTCCTAATTAAAAGTCCCTTGTAGATTATTCGGTGTCCCTAATTAAAAGTCCCTTGTAGATTATTCAGTGTCCCTAATTAAAAGTCCCTTGTAGATTACATCAGTGTTCCTAATTAAAAGTCCCTTGTAGATTATAATCAGTGTTCCTAATTAAAAATCCCTTGTAGATTATAATCAGTGTTCCTAATTAAAAGTACCTTGTAGATTATTCAGTGTCCCTAATTAAAAGTCTCTTGTAGATTACATCAGTGTTCCTAATTAAAAGTCCCTTGTAGATTATAATCAGTGTTCCTAATTAAAAGTCCCTTGTAGATTATTCAGTGTCCCTAATTAAAAGTCCCTTGTAGATTTTATTCAGTGTTCCTAATTAAAAGTCCCTTGTAGATTATTCTGTGTCCCTAATTAAAAGTCCCTTGTAGATTTTATTCAGTGTTCCTAATTAAAAGTCCCTTGTAGATTATTCAGTGTTCGAAATTAAAAGTCCCTTGTAGATTTTATTCAGTGTTCCTAATTAAAAGTCCCTTGTAGATTATAATCAGTGTTCCTAATTAAAAGTCCCTTGTAGATTATAATCAGTGTTCCTAATTAAAAGTCCTTTGTAGATTATAATCAGTATTCCTAATTAAAAGTCCCTTGTAGATTATAATCAGTGTTCCTAATTAAAAGTCCCTTGTAGATTTTATTCAGTGTTCCTAATTAAAAGTCCGTTGTAGATTATTCAGTGTCCCTATTTAAAGTCCCTTGTAGATTATTCAGTGTCCCTTATTAAAAGTCCCTTGTAGATTACATCAGTGTCCCTAATTAAAAGTTCCTTGTAAATTATAATCAGTGTTCCTAATTAAAAGTCCCTTGTAGATTAAAATCAGTGTTCCTAATTAAAAGTCCCTTGTAGATTATAATCAGTGTCCCTAATTAAAAGTCCCTTGTAGATTATATCAGTGTTCCTAAGTAAAAGTCCCTTGTAGATTATAATCAGTGTTCCTAATTAAAAGTCCCTTGTAGATTATAATCAGTGTCCCTAATTAAAAGTCCCTTGTAGATTATATCAGTGTTCCTAATTAAAAGTCCCTTGTAGATTATAATCAGTGTTCCTAAGTAAAAGTCCCTTGTAGATTATATCACTGTTCCTAAGTAAAAGTCCCCTGTAGATTATAATCAGTGTTCCTAAGTAAAAGTCCCTTGTAGATTATATCAGGTTTCCTAAGTATGAGTTCCTTGTCGATTATATCAGTGTTTTTTAGTAAAAGTCCCTTGTAGAATATTCAGTGTTTCTAAAGTAGAAGCCACTACAGGGTTATTCAGTTTCGAAACAATAAATCACACAGTAATGCATCCCGAATGTAACAACAATAACCATAACACCAACCCCAGGTAGCAACGAAGCATTCGAAATTCAGTCCCTCATAATTCATACAGGCAAGGGTCAAATACAAATATTCAATATTTATGACCCAGGGGGAACATCAGGCACAGCTAACTTAATTACTTACAAACAAATAAATGATCACAAACGAGTAAATCAGATCGTCATCTGTGGAGATTTCAATGCCCATAACGAGCTATGGGGGGGCGGTGTGACGGACAAAAGAGGCAAATTGATTGAAGAATGGACCGCAGAATCTAACTTAGCCATTTTAAATGACGGTACAAAAACACGCCTTAACCCAGAAAACGGTCTCATGTCCGCCATCGACCTCACCATTTGCTCGCCATCAATAACCCAGGTGGCGGACTGGAGAGTGGATCAAACTGACCCCTTGGGCAGTGACCACTTTCCAGTAATAGTCACCCTGCAGATGACGGTCCAATACAACTCGCTAAAAAGAACCCCTAGATGGATATATTCAAAAGCAGATTGGACCTCATTTAATGAAACACTAAGCAAAATAGACACCAAAAACATAGAAAATGATAATATTAATAAATATTACGAAGACCTGATTGATACCATACTAAAGGCAGCCACCACTAACATACCCAAAACCAGTGGTAACCCACATAAACAAGGAGTCCCATGGTGGAATGATGAATGCAAACAAGCCATCACTGATAAGAAAAAAGCCCTCAATAAATTCAAACGCACTAAAAACTCTATTGATTTTACTATATATAAACAAAAGGAGAAAAACCTTAAAAACATAATTAAACAGGCAAAGGAATCAACTTGGCATAATTACTGCACGAATATCAATATCACAACTAGTACCAAACAAGTCTGGGATAAGATTAGATCAATTAGAGGAAAGACAACTAACACCACTCCAAAAATAGCTGGAGCCATTACTAATAAAGAAAAGGCTGACCGACTAGCTCAGCATTTCTCAGATATGAGTAGCAACACCAACCACACCCCAGCATTTCAATTACATAGGGACAAAGTAGAAAGAACCCATAGTAATCTCTTTAAAGACCTCGGTCCCAAAGTCTCGAACCTAAATAAAGACATTACAACTTACGAATGGGACCTAGCATTGAAAACCAAAAACGAAACTAGCCCAGGGGAAGATCAAATAGGATACACAATATACAAAAATATCCCAAATAACATTAAACAAACAATTATTAAATTACTAAACCAAATATGGACCTCAGGCAAACTACCCGATAAATGGAAACACGCAATAGTAATTCCAATACCCAAGCAAGGAAAAGACCCTAACGATATTAGCTCCTACAGACCCATTTCCCTAACAAACAACATTTGTAAGATCATGGAAACCATAGTCACCAACCGACTCAAACACCACCTAGAGAGCAATAATTTAATCTCCGATAATCAATGCGGATTTAGAAACAAAAGATCCACCACGGATCAACTAATACGATTAGAAACCGCAATTAAATTGGCGTTCAACTCCAAACGCAAAGCTGATAGGAATTTAATTGCAGTATTTATTGACCTCGAAAAGGCATTCGACCTTGTATGGACCAAAGGCTTATTAGCCAAACTCAACCACTACGCCATCACAGGTCGAATGTTTAAATTCATTGAAAACTTCCTCGCTGACCGTAAAATATCAACCAGAGTTGGCGACACCTACTCTGAACCACACACACTTGAAAACGGTACACCACAAGGGAGCGTACTCAGCCCAACCCTTTTCAACATCATGATTAATGACTTGGACACCAACTTAACATCAAAACTAATTGAACTCTCACAATTTGCTGATGATAGTGGATTATGGAGAGCAGGAAACCCTTCCAACCACAAAGTAATCAGCGATATTCAAACAAGTTTAAACAAAATAGGGAAATGGGCTGATAAATGGGGTTTCAAAATATCCCATGAAAAAACCATAGCAGTATTATTCACCACCAAATGTAAATTACAAAATCAGTTTCCCAAACTCACCATCCAAAATCAAGAAATTAAATTCGTAAATGTAGCACGAATTTTAGGAATGCATTATGACTCCAAGCTAAACTGGGGACACCACATAAACGAACTAGTCAAAAGGTGTAATAAAGACCTTAACCTCCTTACAACCCTTAAAGGAACCACCTGGGGATCCAATCAAGAAACCTTACTAGCTTTATATAAATCGTTAATTAGATCTAAACTAGATTACGGATGCCAAATTTACAACTCGGCACCGCAAAATAACCTCAAAAAACTAGATAGCATACAAAGAAAGGCCCTAATTATTTGCACTGGTGCACTACCATCCACATCACTAGTGGAACTTCAAATCTTAACTGGAGAACTGCCGCTCCACCTTAGAAGACAAGAACTCACCCTCAGATATGCAGCCAGGCTAACAACACACCCCGACACACACCCCACCCGGCTAGCTATAAATAAATGCAACATACCTTTTAGAACTAAATTATCACAAAACATACCAGCAGGGAAATTAGTCCATCAATTAGTTGAACAACTTCCTATAGACAAACTCCAAGCAGAAATTGCAAATCACTATGACAAAGAACCATGGATAAATATCAACCCCACAGTTAACACCCTCATTACGAAATATGGCAATAAAAACGAACAGGAACTCAAACTAAACACAATCTGTACAGAAGAAATCAACTCAAAATATTGCAACTACATTAAGATTTACACTGATGGATCCAAAATTACAGAACCACCCAGAACAGCAGCAGCTTACGTAATCCCCGAACTTAACATTAAAGTAGGAAGAAGACTACCTAACCTCTGCTCTATATACACAGCTGAATTCTGGGCCATACTTGAAGCACTCAAATGGATCAAAGAGAACAAAATACCCCAAGCGGTAATAATAAGTGACTCGCTAAGCGTCATAAACTCAATACTTAATAACAACACCAAATCAAGAGAAAACTATCTTAGGCAAACCAATTTATTGTTAAAAATACTGAACAATAATAACTTACAAGTAGAATTTATGTGGATACCATCCCATATTAACATACCAGGTAACGATATGGCAGATATAACAGCTAAACAAAAACTAAACGAAACCACTCACATCAACCTAGATTATAGCATATGCGAACTCAATAGCATATCTAAAACCCTCATTGATAATAAATGGCAGGAATTATGGAACACAAGCACTCAAGGCAGGAAACTAAAAACCATCATTAAAGAAGTATGTAGAAATAGGAAACCACCCAAAACAAAAGGCAGTGAACAAAAATTCATAAATAGAATACTCACGGGCAAAACCAAGCTGGCTAACAGCTTCGGACAGTACATAGGACCACAACCACATAACCCTAACTGCTACCACTGCAGGGTCCCAGAAGACATAGAGCATATTTTTAACAACTGCCATACACTTGAAAAAGAAAGGGCTAAGTTTAAAGTTAAACAGCATAAAATTGGATCCCCTACAACATACCCAGAATTCTTGATGAACACAAACCCCAATATTAATCTAACATTCAAAAATATCATAAGTTTTATACACGAATCCAATCTACTCAAAAAAATCTAAGAAAGTAAATCAAAGACCAGTTAAAAATATAACAAATCACTGTTTGGGAATTATGACGGCCGGCTCGGTCTCGTGGGTTCACAGACTGACACAGCCGTTCATAGCCCGAATAATAAAAACCAGTTAAGGACGAATATTACAAAATCACTGTTTGGGAATTATGACGGCCTGCTAGGTCTCGTAGGTTCACAAACTGACACAGCCGTTCATACCCCGAATAATAAAAACCAATTAAGGCCACAAAAAATTAAAATAGGAAAATAGGAATTAATTAAAACAGGACTCCATAATAACATACAAACAACAAAAAAAACAAGTTTTCATTCCAAACCAATAAGATAGGGAATCAAAATAAATAAGGAATTGATGAATAAAAAAAAAAAAAAAAAAAAAAAAATACTCCTAACCGTCTCCTTGTCTCTTAAACAACATCTGGCTGAACTTTTAAATCAAGCTTCCACAGCTATTTCTACTAACATACTCAGCCAAATCCAGGCAATGTTGGCAGACGACACTGAAGAATTTGAAACTTCCACGCTGGCAGCGGCCCTGGAAGTATCATCATCCAGCGGCGATGAAGCTGATGAACCTGCACCACCTAAACAGAGTGGAAAAAAGGAAGGCTCTGTCTACCGGAATATCGGACTGGGAAAGGCAATTGATGATATCAAAAAAGCGGGCCACTTCGTCAATGCCACAAGACCGGGTGTCCTAATGTGACCTCATCGCTGCCGACCAATCGTGGCGGGAGTCACATACTGCTTGGTTTGACACCTGGGGCATTTCAATCCAACTAAGAAACACGAGTGTGTGGTGTGACTATTCCCACTCATGTCTATTAGCCTTTCAGTCAGGTTGTTAAGGACTAGTTAGTCCTACACCTGAGTGGCTAAATTAAAAAGTACTCTTTGAGTACATAAAAGCCTGGGGGTTGAGGCTCCTTTTCCTTCCCCCAGGAGTAATTAAAAATCACGCAGTGCGTGAATAAAAAAGTGGTACATGTTCAAAAGAACGAAAACCACTATAATCCAACTAACTAACTAACTAACACAGTAATGCTTGAAATTTGTGATAGTCCATTTGCCTGAGGCTAGTAAATTTTCTTTTGGATGAGTTGCTTTCATAGTTTCAGTAGTCCTATGGCTAGTATTGTGTCTGTTATAGCATATCAGTATTTGTGGCGATGACTACAGAAGATTCAGCAGAACTAGATCATTTTTCAATCTGTCTACAAAAATCATCTGATGGAAAATTAACAGCCATTAGAATAACTTGTCCACAGCTGTGCACATGACTGACATACAGTAAAACCTGCCTCAACTGAACTTGATTTACAAGAAAACTGTGCAAAAAATCTTAAAATACATGTTTGAGAGGGCCAAATTAAGTCAATAAAATAACAACAGTCAGCCCCTGGGGTGCTAATAACAACATTATCAGTCTCTTGGGTATCCAATAAACAAAACAGAAAGTTTCTTAAAAATCCAATAACAATATAATCAGTCCCTTGGGTATCAATTATCAAGACAATCCCTCGGGTATCTGATAGCAAGACACTCCCCTGAGTATCCAACAATAGTAGAGTCAACCCCTTGAGTGCCCAATAGTAATAAAGTCAGTCCCTTGAGAGTCCAATAGTAATAAAGTTAGTCCCTTTGGTTTCCAATACCAACATGTTTTAATGTGAATACATATATACTGTGTTGCCTCACTATAACATTGTTCAGGAGAGCCACAGAAGTGTACTGTGATATTGGCAAAGTCACCTAATACTGAGGTACAGTACATGGAATAATATAATTCAATCAATATAATGGAATCCATGACCATACCTGAATTATGTCAAGGAACCTGTTATAATGAGGTGCTTGATAGTGAGGGACCAGTCATCAGAGTTATATCAAGGACCATGTTATAATGAGGTGCTTGATAGTGAGGGACCAGTCATCAGTGTTATATCAAGGACCATGTTATCATGAGGTGCTTGATAGTGAGGGACCAGTCAACCTTGCTATATCAAGGACCATTTTATAATGAGGTGCTTGATAGTGAGGGACCAGTCATCAGTGTTATATCAAAGACCAAGTTATACAAAGCTGCTTTATAACGAGAGTCCACTGAGATCAGTGTCATGTTATAATAAAGTATATGCTTTATAATGAGAGTCCACTGAGATCAGTGTTATGTCAAGAATCATGTTATAATAAAGTACTCCACAGTAAGTGTCCACTGTAGTTAACATTTAAAATGGAAAATATAAAATCTCACCTCCAGCATCCTTGTTTGACAGAATGTTTACTGTGATGAGATTCTCAAGATTAGCAGGTAAATCTACCACTTCCTCTTCCACTTCTTCATTCCAAGGGCCTTCTGGAGAGCAGGTCATTCTCTGTGCCTGTCATAATAAACATTCCTATATCTTAATAAAAGGAGAAAAGTAATATTAATAAATAATACTATTTTATATCCTAACATATGACAGAGCAAGTGACATTGAGGCTACCTGTACAATGCTTTTATATAAATTCTGACTTTTGGGGGTACTTTTACGTATGTAATACTTACTTGATACCATTATTACATTGCTATGTCTTTGCCTGGTACCTGTCCCAAGTTCAAGGTGAAAATTCCCTTTTCCAATTGGTAACCGGAGATCTAGAACCAAGATAACACAGTCTCAGTCTGATGATCTAATTACTTCCATCTATTCGGAATGTCATTCTTATTTGCCTTGGAGGGGCCTTGAGGGGCTGAGTGGTTTAAAGTGCTTTCCATTACGGATTACAGCCCCCTCACCTCTGTCTGTGGGGTCTATGTCTTGGTCTCAGCCAATAATGGTAGGTGAAAAAACTTGCCAATAGCTTCTTGTGGGTGGATGGTTCTTTCCAGAATTTTCCTGGGTTCCTCCACCATTTATACTGACCACCATGTATGACCTATCTTGTGCTGAAATATGGCATTAAACCCATAACAACAATATTGTTTGCCTTGGACAGGACTAAAGGACATCAGAACACTGAGAGGGGGTTAGGAATACACTAATAACAGCAGGTAAGTATCACATAATTATAATCAGCTTTACCCAAAGAAAATGAATTTTAACAGCAGTAATACAATACCTGCTATTATAACACTGCAAACTTAATCAGAACAGCGGATGGCTGTTTACTGACCAGGATAAGGTACTCACTGTACTTACTCAGATCTTGAGATCTGGATAAGGATTATGAGTCCAGTGGGGTTGCCCTCAACAGATCTTTGCTGTGACCAGGCAAGACCTTAGAAAAATGCAAGGAGCAAGTGTCTTGCTGTCTTGGCTATAGCCACTAAGAATCTCTGTCAGGTAGCCAGACTTCTCCCTGAAGAAAATGCAGCAGAAAAGTGGTTGTGCTAAACTATGATAACTAAAATGTATGCCTTATGTTTGATGACCTTGACTGGGACCAGCTATCTATAAAGATGCTTACATAAGATGCTGCCAAATCCAGGCTTGCAGGCTTAAGCCATTCTAGTGAGTGTACCTTGTCACCACCTGCTGAAACCTGTGGACAGAGGGTACCAGACAGGACTCACTCACCCATCTGCTGTCTGGCTGCCTCTTGGCTTTCTGCAAGTTTCTGTGCTATACCCTTTACCATGGTCAAGTGAGGATACCAAAGATGTTTTTCTGCATTTTCAACAGCATCTTCATCTTCCTTGTACATAAACAACAACATCTTTAGACTGGAGTGAGTTCTTATTTCTGTGGACCTAGGTTATGACATAGATCCTTGGCCAGAAGGTTATGACATAGATCCTTGGCTAGAAGGTTATGACATAGATCCTTGGCCAGAAGGTTATGACATAGATCCTTGGCCAGAAGGTTATGACATAGATCCTTGGCCAGAAGGTTATGACATAGATCCTTGGCCAGAAGGTTGTGACATAGATCCTTGGCCAGAAGGTTATGACATAGATTCTTGACCAGAAGGCATTATACTTCATTTTCTGCTTTGTTAAATGTTCATACATCCTCTGCTATATTACCTGCCTGGTGTGTAACAGAAATGGGGATACAGTAAGGAGATTGTACCAACTTGATTGGAGTCCAACTAAACTCATTGGACTTAATTATAGCTGACAGTTTATCATCCTGTCTTAACTGGCAGGACAAAATATGACTATGTTCCATTTTCTCTTCTTGAAGAAGTGGATTCATAATTTTCTCTTGAAACAGATAAGTGCTGCCCCTTTCCTTCCAGGATGAAGGTGAATGGGAACTATAAAGTGACAATGACCTACTCAGTCCACCAGCCAATTTGTCAATGGTGAAGCACCCAATAAGCATTTATCAAGGGAGTCTCTGATCCACATTGTCATTGTAAGGAAACATAGGATAAGGGGGAGGGGAGGCATGAGTATCTATCAGGTCCCCTTTTTTGGAAAAAGCAGGTTGCTCCCTGGTTTTCATCAGGAAGCACTATTTCTGGCAAAGGTGGGAATTAATGCCAGTGTCCAGTATTTAACCTACCCATTAACTCATGCCCAGTGACATGTTATCTGTGTCCAAAGCCAAGGCCTCACCTATAGCACATATCTGTCACTTTGATGTGTGACTGCCACCCAGAAAACACTGACTAGTGGCATGACCCAGTATCCAGTGAAATTGACAAATTATAATTAAGTCCTCAGAAACTTGATACAAGCGATGATCTGAAACCCTTTGATGAACTAGGAACAAACTGCACTTACCAAGCCAACAAGGCACTGCTTCCCTAAACTGGAATTGATCGTAATATGACTTTTATGAACCACCTGTGACTCCTCATGAAATCATGTTGTACTGGTAAGTTGGCAACCTTCTTAATCTGGGAATTGCCCTTGGCCCCTTCCTAGAATAGAGGGCATCCACCCACAAAGAAACAGAAAAGACTGCTTCATTCTTTCTGTATCAGCAGCACCCTTCAGCTAAATCCCACACTTCATCTGTCCATATATCCAACACTTCATTTGTCCATATATCCCACACTTCATCTGTCCATATATCCAACACCTCATTTGTCCATAGAGAGCCAAAGGGACATCATTCATGTGCACACACTTAGTGCACACCAAACACATGGGTGGATGTACCAAAATGCCATTTTTAGGCCGCATTTGCCAGCTTTCTGAGGCATTGCTAAAGAGTAATGCTCACCCTAACACTGGTAATAACAAGGAAATAAATTTATGGCAGTAACAAACAGGGGCACTCAAAATTAAAATACAATGCCAGGACTTTGAAGAAAAGATCAAGGTCAACTGCAACATAAAAATTGATATAAATGATCAAACTAAACACAGATTGGTGAAAATCTTGAGAAATAAATGTCATATTTCACCACACTAAGTCCAAAGAAAATTAAGGAAGATATTCAGAATGGACAGAAGTGACTTGGACATCAAGCTAACTTCAACTTAGTTCAGTGAATGCATTTATTCAACAGCAAAAATTCTGAGTAATATGAACACTTTTACAGAAAAGCCAATCTTGTATTTGTGTCCCTATGTTTGCAGGGGGGACGGGGACACTGTGATACCCTCCAGGTGCTAAAGTGCCAACCTTAACAAGACCTTCCCAGTAATGCAGTTCATATTTTTCCATAAATTAAGTAAGGTGTAACAAAATATTGTTGACCTGTAAAATATGCATTTAAACAGTTCAGAAATGTGGTTTAAAACTGATGCAGCAAAGGTCAACATTATGTTCAGAAAAAAAAGCTTATAATATACACTTAGACCCTAATTACCTTCAGTACTGTTTCCAAAACTGTATTTCCAATCCCCATGCTCAATGGCTTCATGCTATCTCTCAACTTGACATAATCTTTGGGGTTTTATTTCAATTTCACAAGATGGTAATTATCTCCCATGCCCTGAGACAAACTCGTATCAACACATAATATCCAATAAATGGAATTGTTGCCCTTCCCGCTTTTTCACCCAAGAGAATCTGAATATTCCTTTTATTACTTCTGTACTGACTATATAAACATTAAAAGGTTTACTGCCCCATTTGTCTTGAACTGTTTTTGTTTGCTGGATGCCTTATACAGAAAATTCTGTAATCAACAGCTTGATCATGCAGGTATTTAACATGAAAAATATGGTCACTTTAAAGCATCTTAGGTACTGCTATAAATTTAATCTAGTTCCCTGACCAACTTCAAGGAATCTAATCTGGATTCAAGGAATCTAATCTGAAACATAGATACGGATCAACAAGCCAGTATCTGGATTTTGTAATTTTGCTATTATTCTTAAGTCTGTAATTTAAGAGCACTTGCAGTATGGCTTTTGGTCTGCATTCACATCTGTCATTTCATCCATCTATCTATCCATAACATTACCTCCTCGTAAACTGCTGGGTGGAATTCAACAAATTTTGAATGTAGGTTACCATGAGGTAACCACACAAGGGATATAAATTCTGGAGCCCATCCCTACCAATCCAAAGAGGGGTGAAAGGTTGAATATGCTAAAATTGAAATTACAGTGACATTTTAAAAAATATTTACTTAAAACATGCTTTTGTAGGAGGAGAACACATAATATACACATTGGATTTTCTGGTTATAACCTGTGGGCCACAGTCAGCAGGTGGGGGAGTAGGGGGCACATAATAAATGGTATGAGGATTTCCTATGACAACATGGAAGTAGCTCATCTTACTGGCCAAAATCCAAAAGTAGACAATTTAAAAACATATGCATTTTGGGATTATATGCATCATGGAATTGTATAAATCCCTTTATTTATTAAATATATGTACTTGGGTTTCGTTTTTTGTGTACAACGAGATCCAAGGGTGATTTATGTATATTGTAGAATATTTCGAAATAGTGAGTTCGGTTCATCCTATGCCACACATGCAAAGTGCTTTCGATGGGAAAAACCGAATACTTCCAGTGCACAGGCAATGTATGGCTGCATCGTCTGTGCATAAATGCCTCACTGTGAGACTAAAATCTTCATGTTATGGAATGTCTTGTCAGTGAGTGGTATACTTAAGGACTTGCACATCTTCAGCTGTAGAGGTATATGAGTTATTTATTAATTTCTTGTGCATAAGTTATAACTATTGTACTACCACATTTATTTTTGTATATTTTCTATGTAGCTTTGGCTTACATAGTATCATGCAAATATTTTCTATTCTTGTTTGTGACTTAGCAAGAGATTTATATTAGCAATATAAAGTTGCATTTTTAAGAAACGTTTAGTACCGTATGATTTTTTTTGGGTACAGTTAGGTTCACTTCTGAACCTGTTTATTGTTTTGTAATTATTGTGCCGATAATGTAATCTGTATAGCTTACCATATATAACATCATTATGTTTTATTGTATATGCCTGTGTCATACATAGTACACGGTGTCAGATGTATTTTCAGCTGATCGGATTCAACGTGGTACCAGCTGTAGAGCTAACCATAGAACTTGACCATAGCAGCTGTAAAGCTGAACCAAAGCCGCCATAGAGATGAGTAAACAGTGTTGCTGGTCGAGTAGCAGGTGTTTGGGCATTGCTGACCAATTAGTGGGCGCTGATTGCTTGATTGACCATGGAATTGAATGGTGGTTGGTAACTACCTGGAATACTGACTGCCTGATTGACCAGTGTGACTGGTTGCCAAGTGTGCTAGTGATGGAGTGTGTAACTTCATACATGTAATCTTTTAGCCGTGGGCCATTTTTAGGGTTTGTAATACCCAGTGTTCTGGGATTGTACAGATATTTTGTATATCTGTCCCTTTGTTTTCATCATTTTACTATTTGAGAAAAATACCTCATTTTTCACTATTTAAGTGAATTCATTTTTATTATTTGAGTAAAACTCATCATTTTTTGCTTCGTGTGAAATTAGTGAATCATTCACACTTGTCCTTGTACTGTGTAAGGTCATTTATTTGTATTTTCATTTGTTGCATTATTAGCTTTGTGCAGATTATGTTAACTTGTCCAATATTTGGATCTTATACATGGACATATTAATCATAATTCTTTTCTCATTCAAGTCATTCATCATTAAACACTGTATTTGTATCACCATCAAAAGTGTTCTGTTATAAATCTGAAATCCAAGCTGGCTATCTTGTTACAATATGCATGAATCTGTTTCATGCTAAATGATAAAAAAATACGTGCACATGAAAGCTTATTTGGAACATATAAGTTTCAATATCCATCTCTGTGAAATACTGAAACCTAAACTTCATAGTGGTATACAGCCTGGCTTTGCATATCTAGTATCCTGGGTTCCATCTAAATAAGTGCATGTGATTGCATATTCAATGACATTTCCCAGGAGTTCTATAGTCTTCTTCACCTAACAAAAAAGATTTTACACCAACATTTCTCACGCCATACATCCATTAAGCCATTTACACCTAATTGAAAACACCTAACAATAACTAACATTAACATTTCCCATATCACATTTCCATCAAGCTATATATGCCTAATTGAAAACACCGAAAAAGATTTAACTTTAACATTTCCCACACCATACATCTATCAAGCCATTTATACCTAACTGAAAACACCTAAACATCATTTTACAGTAACATTTCTCACACCATACATCTATCAATCCATTTATACCAAACTGAAAACACCTAAAAACCATTTTACAATAACATTTCTCACACCATAAGTTCATCAAGCCATTTAAGCCTAACTTAAGCCTAACTGAAAACACATTAAAAAAAAGTATTTTACAATAACATTTCTCACACCATATGTCCATCAATCTATTTAACCCTAACTGAAAACACCTAAAAAACATTTTACAATAAAATTTCTCACACAATGCATCTATCAATCCACTGAGCATATCTGAAAACACCTGAAAGAAATGTCTTACAATATCATTTCTCACACCCTACACCAAGCAATCCATTGGAGCCTAACTGATAATACCCAGTGTAAACTGTTTAAATTTTCTACATGATGGAACATCAGCAAGTACTAAAACATGGAGGAATTCAAACCTGTTTCATTTTTATTTCTTGTTCCCTCAGTTGATGACGAAATGCCATTTTGTCCCTGCGTGACTTTCTCTGCTCCATCATCTTTATCCTTTGTATCTCTCCCTCTTTCTCTCTTTCCTGCTGCTCCTCAAGCTTTTTAGTTGCAGTTTGTAGACCTGTTATGATAAATAAAAGGAAACAATAATCCAAATTAGTACAGTTTGTAGACCTGTTATGACGAAGAAATGGAAACAATAATCCAAATTGGTGAGATTTTCAAAGCTTGATTTTTGTATAAATTCCGTTACATAAAAATCAGAACTAATTCAACCTTTTAACGTAGATGTCATTGAGAACTAATTCAATCTTTAAAACTAGGTGTCATTGAGAACTGGTTCAACCTTTTAAATTAAATGTCAAGAAACTCTGTGATTGCTGAACTAAAATAAAAGATAAAATATGGCATTTCATCTTGCTGAAAATTTTGAAAACAATTAAACTAGGCCAAGAATCTCCCTCCTAGACAATTTTCAAAACCTATACTGTAATTATAAAAACTGTACCATCTAAGAAGAAACTACCATTGCTAATTCACAGAAATCATCTCTTTATCCATCCAACTTCTTTTAATTAAGGAATGAAGCTTTAACATTCATGTCAATCCGGGACAGACAGATAAACAAGGAATGAAGCTTTAACATTCATGTCAATCCGGGACAGACAGATAAACAAGGAAAGAAGCTTTAACATTCATGTCAATCCGGGACAGACAGATAAACAAGGAATGAAGCTTTAACATTCATGTCAATCCGGGACAGACAGATAAACAAGGAAAGAAGCTTTAACATTCATGTCACTCTAGGACAGACAGATAAACAAGGAAAGAAGCTTTAACATTCATGTCACTCTAGGACAGATAGATGAACAGATGGACAGATGGATGAATTTGCACATGGATACCAAAGTGATACCCGTGTCAAGTTTCTGCAAATGCTGCCCCCAAAAATTGTTTACTCTAGACAACCACAAAGTTGTTTTGACAAACAAACATAAACTCGTTCTGAAAATAAGCAGAAGCGTCTTCTGAAAAAATATTCATTCAGATGAAAGCCCTTATTCTCTTCATATTTTTTTCTTTCTGTAAAGAGTTTAAACAGGAATACCAGAATAAAACAACTTTCTGATGTCAGACTATTTTGGTAAGTATCAAAATATCTTTTCTCAAAAAAAAAGTGTTACAAAAGAAATTTTCTTAGTGATAATGTGAGTTAAACATGAATGGAATGTCATATAGATTTCTACTTGTGATATATTTTACAATTTTTATTACAAATTTCTATTCCAATTCATAAGAAGTTACATACTATTTTCACTTGCCAATTTCAAACTTATCCCAGGCTGTCAGATAAATGTTTGTATTTTTAGCCATGCTACATTCACTCACCTTCCACAGTTTTACGCTGCACTGATTCCAAAGATTGGCTCCGACAATGTTTAGAAGTATGCTTGGTTTTATCTTGTCTTTCTTCTCTCTTAAGATTTTTGCTGTTTGTTCCTGCAATATCCTTTCCTTTATATGGAGCACTCTTTGGCCGTGCAATATCCTTTCCTTTTACTGTGCTGATTTTGGGTCGTGGGTGTCTGACATTCAACTTTGCCTTCAAAACAGAGTTGTGTCCCTTTTTTGCTGGTCCTATGTCTCTGGATTTCCTTTTTATCAGAGCAGACTTCACACTGGAAGGATTTGTGCCATTTTCAGTTTTCAGACTTGTTCTACTATGATCCCTGGACTGAGAACTGTCAGACATATCACTGGCCCTGGACTTTGTGTTTCTATGATCTTCTACACTTGTCTGCCTGGTAAATCCTAGTGGATCACTGCCAGTCAATAAACTTGTTTCTTCATCTGAGATGTTAAGTGTTTCACCATGACAGGAGTCTCTTGCAGGGCAAGTGTCTTTTAATGATTTGTACTGACTTTCCATGTAAGCTTCGTCTTTTGCCACTGAAGTCATTGTTATCTGATTTAAAGATTCAGCCTCATGTACATCACCAACCTGTTCACCCCTCAATTTCTTAATCCCACGAACCATCTTATTCAAAGCCCCAACTGCAAGGACACCCATTTCATGAAGTTCTACAGGTGTTAACAATTCTAGCTCAGCCATATCAATTTCATTGTCTGCAAAAATTTTAATATACTTGTCCACATCTACAAATGCAAGACCTCTTAACCAGTTTTCAACTCTGGGATCACATATCCTGTTGGAAGTCCATTCATGTTGCGGCATTCCTTGGAATTGTCTTACATCATCATGGCTGCTGTTTAGATCTTCTGTAATTTTATCACTGATCTCCTCATTTAAATCATGTAATTCCACATCAGCAGTCTTGTAATCTGCATAATGATGGAGTAGTAATGACTTTTTTTCAATCTCTTCCTCCACATCAAATATAATTTTTTCATCAGGAATATTAGTTTGGTGATAGTCAAAAAATGAACTTTCAGGGAATTTTTCTGGACTTTCTGACTCCCTAAATGCGGGTGTAATGTGCACTGATTCTGTGATATTCCTATCTATCCTTGCAACTCCATGAGCCATCTTCTTTGTTCTTTCTACTCGTATATTTGGTTTGAAGTGATTCTGTGATGACTGGCCATTCATTTCACCTGACTGGCTTTCCACTTTAGACTTGTCGTTTTTGGCAACTTTCTTTGGTACCTTATCATTTTGAGACAGTTTCACAACAGATGGTCTTTGGATGACCTTTGAACTAACTTTCTGAAGAACTTTGGTCTTTAGAGCTGACAATGTTTCTGGTTTTATAGACTGAGTTTCAAGGGCAAGAACAGGTTCTTCTTCAGCATGAACACTTTGCTTCACTTCGTTCTTTTCTGCAAATTTGGAGAATTCTTCATTGTTAACCAGATCATGACTGAATTCATTGATAGGGTGTAATTGACTGGATTCCACAACGAGATCAACATTTCCCTTCCCATGATGGCCAACAAAGGACTTATCTGTCTTCTCTGCCCCATTTCTTTTAATCTTGTTCCCAAAAGAGTTGGATTTTGATGATTTCCCTCCCTTAGGAGGTTTTTCATTACTTACATCATCCAAGTCTTTAGCTGATTTGTATGTTTTGACTTTACCTTCACCACCATGTTTCCAGATTGAGCCACCTATCTCTTTCCTGAAAAGAAGACATAGTCAGGATCAACCGATAGGAAAAACTGACAGAGGCATATACACAGGCATATGGTCAGGATCAACCAATAGGAAAGACTGACAGAGGCATATACACAGGCATATGGTCAGGATCAACCAATAGGAAAGACTGGCAGAGGCATATACACAGGCATATGGTCAGGATCAACCAATAGGAAAGACTGACAGAGGCATATACACAGGCATATGGTCAGGATCAACCAATAGGAAAGACTGACAGAAACACAGACATATGGTCAGCAGCAACCAATATGAAAGTCTCACGGAAGCATTTACACAGGCATATAGTCAGAATCAACCAATTAGAAAGACTGACAGAAACATATACACAGGCATATAGTCAGGAACAACCAATAGGAAAGACTGACAGAAACATATACACAGGCATATGGTCAATATCAACCTATAGGAAAGACTGACATGGCAAGTCTAATTTTCAGAAAGTAAAAGAGTAAAACCACCTAATGATGGGTAATGACTTTATAAGTCTGAATTAAAAGGAAGTCTTGATATATACACACACACATATGAGAGGAAACACTTGAGACCTAAACAGAACTTTGATTTTGAGAGGATTTCAGTTTACTGGGGATTTTGCACATGTAAAAAAAATGTTTTGTTCTAAGTGTTTGTGTGATGAGAGAAAGAACAATACAGAGTAATCATGAAAGAAGATCAGTGTCTGTGTGTGTGTGTAAGAATGCACAAATTAAAAATAAATCTCTGTCATATGAATAATAATAATAAAAATAATAATAATAATAATAATATCAATAATAATGATAGTAAAATAATAATGACTTTACTTATCGAGGGTAACAAAATTAGTTGCATGGAACTAATCCTCCTTGTGGCCCTCCATTGTATGCATATTTACATTCTGTGTACATGTATATAGTCTCACACACACACACACACACACACACACAGAACACTGATAATAGGCTACATTTTTATATGGATATAATAAACAGAAAATATGAATGAACATGCTTCAAATAGGTAGGTTGTGTATATACAGTACAAAAGTATTGAGACAATGAAGTGGAAAGTTAGTTAATTTATCCTTTAAGTTATAATGTATTTGTCAATTGAACAGGTTCCACTTTTCATTCACTGAAATAAATTATAATAAAATGTATTTATATTTGCACTTTCTCTAATTTACTTTGGGATTCTGTTCCAAATTAGTCATCCTTAATATTGAAACTTTTCTTAAAAGAGTTTTTTATATGGTTTTTGGATGGAAAGATGGTTAGCTGAAATTAATCTTAAACTGTTATCTGCATATAAGTCTGTAGATGAAATACTGTTGCCAATTTTCAGTGGCAGATCATTTACGAAACTGAGAAAGAGGAGTGGGCCTATGACTGATCCCTGTGGTACCCCACATGTAACTGGTTCTTCTTTAGAAAAACTGTCATTTATGTTGATACGGTGTTTTCACATTTTTACATATGATGTATACCAACCAATTATTGAATTGTCACATTGATAAATGGTCAGTTTGTTGATAAGAATATCATGATCAACAAGGTCAAAAGCTTTTCTAAGATCAACTTGTTATCATGATCAACAAGGTCAAAAGCTTTTCTAAGATCAACTTGTTATCATGATCAACAAGGTCAAAAGCTTTTCTAAGATCAACTTGTTATCATGATCAACAAGGTCAAAAGCTTTTCTAAGATCAACTTGTTATCATGATCAACAAGGTCAAAAGCTTTTCTAAGATCAACTTGTTATCATGATCAACAAGGTCAAAAGCTTTTCTAAGATCAACTTGTTATCATGATCAACTAGGTCAAAAGCTTTTCTAAGATCAACTTGTTATCATGATCAACAAGGTCAAAAGCTTTTCTAAGATCAACTTGTTATCATGATCAACAAGGTCAAAAGCTTTTCTAAGATCAACTTGTTATGAATCCAACTAATTTCTAAGTCAATAATCCATCTGTCTATCACGCAGATCAAGACTGTCTCACAGGAGTGGTTTTCCCTGAACCCTGATTCGTTTTTACGAATTAAGTTATAGTCTGATAAGTATAACAAAAGATTGCCATCAAAATGTTTTTCAACTAGTTTGGACAGGTTTGTTAAGATAGATATGCATCTGTAGTTATTGATATTTTCTTTGCTGCAATACTTTTGAATGGGTATAACCTTTGCTAATTTCCATGTCTGGTGAAACACTGAATTTGAGCAAGTAAAATTTGCATTCCACTTGCTTATTAGGGGCACTTGCTCATTAGGGCCACTTGCTCAATAGGGCCACTTGCTCATTAGGGGCATATGGTTTTATGGATGAAGCCATTTATTACTTTGTTCAATTGTCAAGGTGTTTCACGTGTCATAATGTGAACTGTTATTGGAAGTAACACCAACTTTGGCAAAGTAGTTCAACTTTGATATCACTTCAGACGTACACAAAAGAAATTTTACTGACAGATTCTTCAGACAAACTGACAACTACTTTCATGCAAATTAACTTCCACACCCACATTATATATTTTAAAGGCTAATGACCAGCCCAGATAATCATGATTATGTCCTCTTGAAAAAGCATGGGAATACTAAATAGGTTTGAAAGGTTTTGCTAGCATGTCACATTGTTACAAGAGTTGAATAGCTACAATAATATCCTGCAATTCTAAGACCTCAGAATTCCATGAACACTTTTGTCCTGTTCTTCATGTATCTGCTTATGAAGAAAGTAGGCATCTTCCAATTCAGAAACATCTCTTCTCAGTTTTTCATTTTCCTTTACCAATTCTTCATGCCTGGTGAACAAAGAAAAACAAATCCAAAAATTTATATAATAATAATATATCCATTAATTAAAAAAAGTATTTAAGTAATCATCTAGGAATTTAATGAAATCTGTGTCAAGTAAACCTATTTGCCACGCAGGAATTGAATGGATGCTAGTGTCAATTAAATTTATGTCAAGCAGAAATTTAATGGATATTGGTGGCAATTAAATTTATATGCCCCACTGGAATTTAATCAATTTGTGTCAAGTAAACCTATATACAAAACAGGAATTTAATCAAATTTGTGTCAAGTAAACCTATATGCCACACAGGAATTTAATCAAATTTGTGTCAAGTAAACCTATATACCACATAGGAAACAATTATGTACATCCAATTATTTTTGTGGGTATACATTGTTATTGTTTTGTGATATTATAAACTCATCTTTAATAAGGAAAATTTAGTCATATAAACATCAGCTTTGATCTATGTTTAGTTGGTGGGAGTAACAAACATCCTATCAAGCTGTTCATATATTCCTTTCAATCAGCACAATGAAAAATGGAAATAATTTTAGGATCCTTTCAAGGGTTCATATTAGTCTCTCATTTTCTTTATTTTAGTAAAAGCTAAATCTCCTCAGTTTTGATGTGGAAATGGTTCTATAATTACAAACAAGCAACAAAGAGACGAAAATTCTATTAAAATTATGTGAAAACAATTATATGTGAAAATTCTATTAGAAATGGTTCTATAATTATGAACAAGCATCTGTTAAAGTAATTAGTCAAGTTTAGTTTTCATTTCCACTCCCGTATGAGGATCCAAAGATTTATTTCAATTTAATTTCAACTGTTAATCTTGCTGAAAGGCCAATTCAAAACTGTTGACATATATCTTTGAGTGTATATGTGTGCATGCAAGAATATGATTATATGCATGCATTAGTGTATTTGTGTGCATGCTTGAATATTGTGTGCATGCATTAGTGTATTTGTGTGGATGCATGAACATGATTGTGTGCATGCATTAGTGTATTTGTGTGTATGCATGAACATGATTGTATATATGCATTAGTGTATTTGTGTGTATGCATGAACATGATTGTGTGCATGCATTAGTGTATTTGTGTGCATGCATGAACATGATTGTGTGTATGCATTAGTGTATTTGTGTGCATGCATGAATGATTGTGTGCATGCATTAGTGTATTTGTGTGTATGCATGAACATTTTACATGTGTGCATGTATGCAAGGCCAGAAAACTTTACAATTCTTCTAAATAACAAGTAGGCCATGTAAATATGTGTTTCCCTTACTAAAATATTTTTTAAAATACAGAAGGGAAAATATATTGTTTATTTTTTTAAATCTAAACACATGAACATTTCTATTCTCAGTAAATAGAACACACTTGATTTTTGCAGCTGCATGTCACTGTGTATAGTTGTATGTATGTATGTATGTATGTATGTATGTATGTATGTATGTATGTATGTATGTATGTATGTATGTATGTATGTATATGATGTTATTGTTTATGTTCATCTCTAGACATATGCACATACCTTTTATCATTGTGCTTTCTTCTGAAAGTCATGACTGTATGTGGACCTATTAAAACTCCACATTCTACTCAACTCTTTGGATTATAATTTTCTTCTGCATAAAAAATATAAAAATAAAAAACAAGAATTTACAGAGAAAGAATTTGTATCTTCTGGCAATTATTCCATTCTGGTGAAATTCATTATAAATTACTGTAGGACTTTGCTGCAACCCTATGGTCTTAAACTATATAACAGAAACAAGCAAAACCAACAAGTTTAGCAAAGTCAACAAATAATTTATTTCCCTAAAATACAAGTGAAAATTGAAAATGCGCTTATAGTATTGTGAATTAAATCCCAAATAATCCTAAATGTTCTGGTGCAAGTCCAAAAGTAAAGAATTTTCTAAACGAATTCCAATAGTCCTTAATGTCTTGATGTATCAAAATGATATAATCCATAATGTTTTTGAATGAGACCTCAATAATCCAATGAAGTTTTATTCTAAAATGTCAATAAGCACTTTTAATTCCAATGAATAATTTAAATAAATAATTTCTCTCAAATTATATCAGAACATAAGTTACTATAAACTCTGATTACAGATTCCCAAAACCTGATATTAAACAGGAATGAATAATTTTTACCAAATCACTTTTGTAAATAAACTTCACTTGACCTGTGACACAGCAGACTTTCATATTGAATAAACTCATGTCTTGAACTCAGATTCAAGTAAATATCTTATTTATTTCTTAGAATCATGACAAAAATCAGGTAGGCATAACTCTTAATCACAGACAAAAATTAAGCACACAATATAGATAAACATAACAGACTTCATTTATATTAATATTGATTCCCCCATAGTCATCTAATGAAACCAATTTCTTGAAAACAAAGTGACTGTACCCAACCTAGCTGCCTTTAAATTTTTCTTTATATTACACCTCAACCAAATAGAATTGGTTGGTTTTGGTGTTCTATGTTTTTTGACACAGCAACACTTAAAGGTAATATCATGCAGATAAAAGCAGAGTAAAGTGCCATGCACAAGTATACATCACAGCAAATGATCTCTTGATGAAGGGCACATCACAAGCTGATCTTGGCTGATCTAAGCAAACTGCCTTACCAAAGGACAAAACCATATCAGCTAATCTCGGCTGATCCAAGTAAAGTGCATTGCCCAAGAGCACATCAAAGAAACTGATCTTGGTTGATTCAACAAAAGTGCCTTGCACATGGACAAAGCTATAGTAGGTGATTCTGGCTGATAAAAAAAAGCGCCTTGCCCAAGGGCACATCAAAGAAGCTGATCATGGCTGATCCAAGAAAAGCAGCTTGCCCAAGGGCACATCAAAGAAACTGATCTTGGTTGATTCAACAAAAGTGCCTTGCCCAAGGGCATATCAAAGAAACTGATCTTGGTTGATTCAACAAAGTGCCTTGCCCATGGACAAAACTATAGTAGCTGATCCTGGCTGATTCAACAAAAGTGCCTTGCCCAAGGAGAAAACTATAGCAGTTGATCGTGGCTGATCTGATGGTGGAAATGCCTTGATCCAACAATTGTTTACTTGTTTTATATAAACAGTCTATAAACATCCACAGAGTAATAAGTGTTTCTAGTTGGGATTCAAATGCTTTGTTGTTGTTGTTGTTATAGGGTTTAATACCATTTTTCAGCACAAGATAGGCTATACAAAGCAACGAGTATAAATGGTGAAGGAAGAACCCAGGAAAACCATGGAAATAACCACCAATCCACAAGAAACTACTGCAAGCTTTCTCACATACCCACATTGGCCAAATCAGAGACTCGAACCCACACAGACAGAGGTAAGATGGTAGCAATCCGTAAAGGTGAGTACTTTAGAACACTTGGCCACTCTGGGCCATGTATTCCAATGCACTAAATTTCATTTACTTTTGTGGACCACTCAAGTGGCCTAAGTTATTAAAGCATCTGCCTCAGACGTGGGAGGTCACAGGTTCAAACCCCATCTGAGTCATACCAAAGACTTATAAAAAATGGTACTAGCAGCTGACTCGCTTAGTGCTCAGCATTAAGAGTTTAGTGTTAGGACTGACAAGCTCGTTGTCAAGATAATGTGACTGGGTAAGACATCATGCTACATGTCTGCAGCATGATGCCCCAGTGCTAGACATCACTACAAACTGCCACACTGCAGACATAATAGCAATATAACCGATATTTTTATTAAAAGTTGTATTAAAAATCCAAAGCACACACACTCATTTACTTCTTAGAGCTTCATACGAGAATATTTGAAAATAATCTTGTACACTGATGCAATAGCAGATATATTTAATTATTAAAATGACACAAAAGCAGATTAAAATTTTTGAGAATACTATGTTGAAACTGTTTAACATTGCAAACTGAACAGAAAAAAATGAGTTATATGAAAGTGTTCAGTGCTCAAAAAAGAGGTGGGGGCCAGAGAACAACTCAAAAACAAGCTAAGTCAACTTTACTTTTTCTGCCTATTTGCAAATGAAATTAAAGACAATAAAGCAACTATTTCATGAAAATGGCCCTACAACTTGTACCCTGACTATCATATATTGAAGTCAGTTGGTGCAGTTGACTACCAGAATTCTGGGCCTGAACTATCATATATTAAAGTCAGATTGCCCAGGGGCTAACAGAATTCTGGGCCTGAACTAGCATATATTACAGTCAGATTGCCCAGGGGCTACCAGAAAACTGGGCCAGGACCATTATATATTGAAATCTGATTTAACAAAGCTTGTTGTTTTTCAATCACTTATTTTCAGGCCATATAGTTAAAATAGAAAATTTGGCACTCATCCATAGAAAACAAATTTCTCTAAAATATTTCAGAAAAGTTTGCTTTTGGAATTTAAATTTACTTTGTTTTGGAATTTTCTAAGTCCTAGGTATTATTGCACGTTTTAGAAGGAGGTCAAGCTGTAATAGTTTAACACTGTACCCAAGGTCGGATAAAAGTATCTGGTCCTAAAGCAAAAGTAGTGCCTTCCCAATTGTATTATGGACACACAACCCACCCCTACTCACCCCATGGACCAGTGGTGGTCTGGAGTAACTGCTCCATTTGGTCTGCCTTTAATCTGGCTTTGATTGTACCAGTTTTACCAATAAAAGCTTAAAAATGATGGCAGATCAGGTACACAGAACAAATGTGAATATCTTTATGGAAATTATGTTCACAACGACCATGCAAATAGCCTTCTGCAGACCATGTAAATGGTGGCCATGTGAATAGTCCTTGTGCAAATAGCCTAGAAAGGAAATCTATTGAAATGATTGAGAATGAAACAAAAATCATTTTAACAGCATTTTATCCGTTTTTATTTCGAGAAAAATGTATTCGAAGCAAGAGAGTCTTTCATGGCTACCATGTAAGTTATAAACCATAATTTTTGTTTTATTATTTTTATTGTTTTTTGTCCTACTGGTATGCATTTCTCTATAGAAACAAAATGTCAATATAAATCGACTTCAGATATAATAAGAGATATTTTTTATTTCAAATACCTTTATATGATAGACCAAAGAGTCGCTGCTTTTTAAAAAAAGGGAGCAATTATTTTAAACTAAAATGATTTAACCGAAAACAGATTACTAATTGAAAACGAGTGCTTATGGAGTTATTGCCGTTTTGATTAGTGTAATTTCACTTAAATAATATAGGTATGCAGTAAATCAGGACTATCTGTTCGGCGTTAAAACAATTTCTATAGTAAATACCATTGCGTCCAGTCCTGTGTTAAATAAGTCTGTAATTTACACGATGTAATTATAATATAGCTCAAATAGCAGCTATTGTTTTCATCAGCAACGCGAGCTCTTCATGAAGAAGTTAGAAAAACAGGTGTACTAATATTGGTACAAGCACACTGCACCCGGGAGGTATAAAATGAGAAAAGAACTTGTGGTCTACAAAAAATATTTCCTGTGTGAAAAGAAAAAAAGAACCCTTAATGTTAATACGAATCCTTTAAGAAGACATGTTTATACAATATGCGAAGTATACTACAAATTTCGTAATTAAATTAGTTCTTTTTTCTCTTTATGTACTATTACCTTGTTTGTTCATGAGACTACATTTGTGTATAATGTTTTTATTTATCTATATAGATCTAAATGCATGAATATAAATATTTAATTCTTCAAAAAAGGGATTCCCCATGAACAAAAAGGATCTCTTATGTTAAATACTAAATGTGAATTGTTGCTGCAAAAAAGGACTCCTTGTATACAAAAGAGAACATTGATAATAATACTAAAAGGACTTTTTGTCAGAAAAAGGACTTCTTGTCTGCAAAAAGAGTCCCAGTGTAAAAAAGTACATATTTTTTAAAATTTAATAATGAACTAGAGTAAACAAATCAAATCATAGCAAAGTTATTTCCCTGTACACAAAAAGCACCATTTATGTAAAACTATTGCAACTTTTTGTTGCAAAAGTTACAGTCCCAATGCAAAAAAAGAAATCCCCCATTACAAAAAGGATTCCCCCAGGTGTTACTCTGGACAGTACTTTCACAAGGCTGCATATCTTGAGCTGAGACGCATCAGCTCCATTCACAAATATCTTTCAGTTGATACCACTAAAACATTTGTGTGTTCATTAGTACTTTCAAGACTCACAGGACTATTGTGACTCAAGTATGCCTGGTTCATCTCAATATCTACTCCAAAAACATCAAAGGCTCAAAACACAGCTACTTGGATCATACTTAGAGTACCACGATCAGAGCACACCTCCCGCTGCTGTGTACCCTATACTGGCTATCCATTCAATCCAGAATCAAACACAAAATTTGTTCTCTGTGCTACGTTTCACTGATGGACTCTAGTCCAACATACCTATCCGACCTCACCCATGTGTACACACCAGCAAGATACTTACGCTCCTCTTCTGACAATTGTATACTCATTATTCCCGCTATGAAAACAAAGTCATATGGACAGCATTCTTTTGCATACCAGGGCCCAGCAACGTGGTATTAATTGCCCACTGAACTTAGACACAAAGACACAGTGATCCCATTCAAGAGTGCTCTCAAAACTCATTTATTTCAACTGCAAGAACAAACTTAAAGACCTAATAATGTTTCCTACCTTAAATATTCTCAGCATGTTTTTTTATGTTTTCTAATTTCATGGTGTTTGTTTTTGTAATCATATCCTTATATATGTTTTTTATCTTATAGGTGTTGTCTAATGTTGTAAAGCGCTTAGAACTTCTAAAGATTAGGCACTATACAAAGTCCTCATTATTATTATTTATTATTATTATTATTACAAAAAGGAATCGCCCATTACAAAAAGGATGCTCCCATTACAACAAGATCATGATATATTTAATGTTCTAGAAATCAATACATTATTATTTTTACCATTATTATGATTATCCTTGGAATATTTTATTGGAATAAGATAGTATTGCTCCATCTCAAATGCACAGATGGTTATATGTCTATTTAATTCACTCATACCAAACAGGATTTAGAGGAAACCACAAGTGTCAATTACAAAACTCATTGATGAATGGTTACTAGCAACATACATTGGTCAGATCTGTATACATTGACTTTAACATAATTGACTATAATATACTCACACAGAAACTTGAAGCATGGCTTTGCAAAGTTTTTTGTTTTCTGTGGCACGTCGACACTTGAATGATTATATTATGTCAACATACATAGAGTAAACTTTCAGCATATGATATTACATTAGCATTTAGAGAATTTTAATTAAATCTACTTTCCTGAAATTATTCTAATTGTCAGATATAAAAAAAAACTGCTGACATGTTATAAGGACCTCAATGATGGACTTCTGCGTGCAGTTCGGCAATTCCATGGGACATCGCCAATCGAAGGACTAGACACTAAGATAATTACAAAATACTCTTGGAACAATCCCTTGTGACAATATTCACTTGTGTGTATGATTATGTATGTGTGCATGTGTGCATGTGGGTGCACATATGGATTTATTCGATATCGTTACTTAGGGACCATATGGGCAAATGTTTTGTCATTCCAGTACAATAAATGACGTCAATGAAATAAACAACATGAATAAAATACTTTGTTTATTTGGTTTGTTGTGTTTATGATGAATGCCAATCTACCCATATGTGAAGAAAAGATTCATGGCACTTGTCCACCCACTAAACTTGAACAAAATTCATTGCCAGACCCTAAAATGGCATGATCTATGCAAATAGAGACCTTAGAATGGCATGATCTATGCAAATAGAGGCCTTACAATGGCATGATCTATGCAAATAGAGACCTTACGATGGCATGATCTATGCAAATAGAGACCTTACGATGGCATGATCTATGAAAATAGAGACCTTACAATGGCATGATCTATGCAAATAGAGACCTTACAATGGCATGATCTATGCAAATAGAGACCTTACGATGGCATGATCTATGCAAATAGAGACCTTATGATGGCATGATCTATGCAAATAGAGACCTTAGAATGGCGTGATCTATGCAAATAGAGACCTTAGAATGGCATGATCTATGCAAATAGAGGCCTTACAATGGCATGATCTATGCAAATAGAGACCTTACAATGGCATGATCTATGCAAATAGAGACCTTACAATCGCATGATCTATGCAAGTAGAGTAGTCCTTACTTTAAAGCTTGCAGATAATACATAACCCATAATGCAGAACTCATCTGTGTGAATTTACACTGCTACCCATTACTACAATAACAACAACAAAGAACCCAGACTGGTTGTACTGAGATGAATATAAAGATTAATGAACTTTTAAAAATCACTGCCACATTGTGTTATTCATAAAATACACTGCTATGAAGTGCAGGGACAGCTCAACAAGTGGCTATCCTCCTTCCTAAGAGACTGAATGATGAATGTCGTCTGCGAAGGCAAATACTCAAAGAGCATTGCAGTAGACTCTGGTGTACCTCAAGGCATGGTACTAGGCCATCTATTATTCCTACGCCACATTAAAGATCTGCCAGAGGCCATCTCCTCACAAGTTAGACTCTTTGCAGATGATTGTTTACTCTATAGAACCATTAAAAGTATCCAAGATCATGTAATCCTACAAAATCATTGAAATTTTAAGAAATAAACAACACCATTCTACAACAGGTACCAACAAGTCCATACCTAGGGGTTTTTATCTAAGAGGATCTTCTACAGAGCACATATATCAATAACATCTTTTGGAAAGCAAACTCTACATTTTGTTTCTTAAAGTGGAATTTAAAGAGTAGGAAGTACATGTATTGTATATCTTTAACATGGTAGGGGTCCCATATAGATGAGCCACACTCAAGTGCTGATCATACTAAATGGTTCATTTATATGGGCCCCCTACTGTACTATCAAAATGATTCAGTACCAAGCAGCACGATTTATTCAAAAGTTTATCCAGGATGCTACAAGTTTTGGAATTCCCTAGCCTTCAACAATGATGCGAGTTCAATAGGATCACTTACCTATACAAAATAGTGAAGACTTTGATACCAGCAATAGACAATGCTGATTACCGAGTCAGACTTAAGCCAAACAGACGCATAAAATCTAAATCTTATGCTGACTTTGAAACTATAAATGTTGTAGAAAATCAGGTCACTAACAATTCTGCATGTTTTATTGGTAAAAGTCTGAGTAGTCAACAAATAAGAAATTCTTTCTTTATAAACACTGTTGTGCAGTGAAACCACCTGGATGAGAGCAATGTGAGTGCCAAGTCAGTGGAAGCTTTCAAGTCAGCACTCTACAAGACCTACTAATATGCAAACTTCTCCCATAGTAAAATACAAGTATTGGTCTCTGCTATATACAAAGAGAAAGAAATACAGAGGGAAAATGAAAAGGAAGAAAGGGAATTTCAATTTAGATTAAAAAGAATCATAGCTGATAACTGAAAAGCATATTCCCACTTTAAACACAAGTTCAGGTTTTGATGCTACTAAAAAATTAGTTTATTAACCCCCTTTTAAAGTAAAAGATGTAGATAACAAAAACTATTTTAAAAAAAAATTGCTGAAAATTTTAAAATTTGAAATGGCCAAGGGACCATTGAACTTTAGTTTTACAATGTGCAGTTTTTGGCAAACTCATGACATCAGTACAACAAAGTGCTGACTTTCATCTGGTTAAAGATTTCATTTTGAAGGATTATGAGTTGGTATCTGAGGCTTATCGACAAAACTTTAGGAAATATAAAAAAGACTGGACAAATGCATGTCGAATTTGCAAGAGAAAAGAAGCAATTATTTGATAGGAGGTTCTTAGAGAAGAAAGTTGGTCAAAATTACGAAAATCTTAGGCAACTCATATTATTTGAATAGTTCAAGAACTGTGTCCACAGTGACATTAAGACTTATCTTATATGAACATAAGGTCAAAACCTTGGAAAATTCTGCTGATGAGTAGTCGTATAAAGTTTCTTTTGTCACTAATTCTTCCAGTCCTCTGCTAAAACACTATTTCAGCCTAACATGAACACTTACAATTTCAAAACTGGTGCAACCTTCAGAAATCAAGTTTCTGATAAGATTGATCAGAAATTGATCATAAATCTTTATATCTTCATACATGCACCTATTACAAAAAGAAAGGGCACATTATTTCTGATTGTTGCATATTGAAATATAAGCAACATAATCAAGACAGACCTATTCCAGGTGCTTTTATTTCTAAGAGGTCAAGGTTACAGTTAGGAATTGAAAGCAATATATTTGTTGGGTCAAACAAGCTCCAGTCTGATATTATTATGGGGAATTATCAACCATTCATCTCAAAGGGTTCTATGTCACTCATGAGTGATTCTGCCAATTCTGCCTATCCCTATTAAAAGTTTAAGGGAACAGAAGCTTCTCTGAGTCTTTTATTATCATGTACTTTGTCTTTTTCTGAGAAGTCTTGTTCAAGTGAGAGTGTTCTTATTCAGGGAGTAGAGTGTGGCTTTGTTAATGTTCCTCTCCATTATGTAAATTTGTCATCAGAATTAGGACTTGGGACCCATGACAGTCAGGACATTGTTTGCTTTACCCATTGAGGGTATCCATTTATTACTAGGCAATGACCTAGCTGAAAATAACATTGTGGTTAATTCAATTGTAACTGACAAGCTTTGTTTGGATCAGAAAGTCAATCTTGTTGAAAAAGAATTCCCAGAGTTATACCCAGCTTCTGCAGTTACTAGAGCTATGGCAAAGAAAGCTCTTGAGAATGATGTTGAGAGGGAAAGTATTCCTTTTGCTGACACCTGTACTGGTCAGGCTTTTGATAAGGTCACTTTTACTTGTCATTTGGATCAGTCAAAAGGTATTGATCACAGTGATCCTCTTTTAACTACTAATTATCTTTATTATAATCAGGGTGACAAATGGCAATCACTAGTTACTGAACAGGAGAAAGATCCTGAGATCTCCTATTTGTTTCAGAGGGCTATTAGCAAAACTGAATCCAGAGAAATATCTGTTTGCTAGTTTGTTAAAAATTGGGTATTCAGAATTCAGAAATTATGAATAATCTGGACCAGAAACTTTCACATCTGTAGCAACAAGGAAAGAATGAAATAAAACAGCATTTACATGAATATGAACAATTGTTTCCAGATGTTCCTACACGAACACTGCCATAACATGGAAATTGTAGATTCCCCACCTGTGATACAGCATCTGTACTGGATAAACACTCTCAGACAGGAATGTTTGAAAAAGGAAATTCAGTATTTGTTGGATAATGCATTCATAGAACTGAGTAAAAGTGATTGGAGTTCACCATGTATACTTGTTCCAAAACCAGATAATACTTTCTTTATTCGATATTGGCATTGCAAAACTTTGACGTCTATATTATTTCAGCTCCTTCTCCATTTAATGTGTTTAGTGATCACAAACTCCCTTTATTTTATTGGCAAGATGAAGAAGAAAAAAAGAGATTATGAAGGTTGAATTTGATTTTGCAGGTATACAATATTAACCTTAGACACGTTAAGGGAAATAAAATTGAATAGTAGATGCACATTCACATTTATAGTAATATTATATTGTTACTTTGTGTCATTCATACAATTTCATCTTATATAATTTTTATGTATATTTGACTAAAAAGTAGCAAGAAATCTTTATTGCATGAATCTTTCTTTTTCTTTATGAGGGGAAGTGTCATGTAAATTGAATGTTTTGTTATTTGTTGTTTTTTTAATTTTTTAATTTCACTATATGCAAATTTAATATAGCATTGTCTGTTGGACTTAACTTTGTCCAAAATCAAGTTTATTTTCTACTTTATCTGAATTATTGATTTTTTATTCTGTAAACAACTAATACATAGCTAAAATATTCTCTGTGAATGGGTTTAATATAAAGATCTTTATTAATAGAAGTAAAAATGTTTATTTGGGTCTGGGTCTAGGTTATTGGAATTCCCCTACAATTTACCTGGCATTCCTGTTATATTCCAGGTTCTATATTGTAAATTTAGCAACAGACTTTCTAATTATAGCTAACATTTTATTTTGTAAACATTAATAAGTTTCTAGGAGGTTATTTTCCATTAGGCAATTTTTTTTATATAGAAAATGTTAATTATGACCTGAGGTCAAGTACAGGACTAAATACCAGTAATCTTGTCACTGGAAAGATTATTCATTTATGCTTTAACATCCAAGCAGAATCAAGTTATTGTTGTGTACAGTAATTGATTTGGAATTATTAAAATTCTTTCTTCTCTGGAAATACAAAATGCTCTGATAACATGTTTGGAAATAGAGACTTGAATTTATACTAAAATTTCAAATAAAGATTTCTTCTTGAATTGTATTATTGTGATCCAACAAAAGACTATTGGCACATCAAGTATTTATGAGTCAGAACAGGGATATCAATACTTTCAGCCTTGGACTTAATTTTTGGATTTCCACTAATGTTTATTCAGAACTTTAATTATTAGGACTTGTGTCTGTAATTATAAGATATTTTGGGATTTAATTCACAGTACCATAAGTCTCCTTTCTTACATTTTCACTTTGTATTCTAAGGAAATAAATTATTTGTTGAATTTTACAAAGCTTGCTGCTTTTCACTCTTTTCTTTTACTTGTTTTAAGACCATAGAGTCATTATAATATGCAAGCCTTGTACTGGTAGTTTTATATATGCTTCCTGAAAAATAATCAGGCAAATAATGTTAAAAAGATTATGATTTATTTTTCTCAAATTAAAATCAAGCAATGGGTCAAGGACAACTTGCTAATACATGTAATACCTAAGTTTACGCAATCCTTTGGTTTGGCATTCTTATTGCCTTATTGGCATTCTTATTGCCTTTTCTAAAGTTGCTATTCACCTGTCATCTTACCATTTTGTCTTTGGATGTAGTGGTGAATGTTTTCTTTTGTGCAAATTTTTGGCATTTATTTAAAACACTGAAAGTACTTTGTCCAGCTTTGGCAAAGGTTGCCGTTACCAAAGCTGATTGTACAGTTTTCCAACTCTTGCTGAGCCATAACAAGGACTTATAAAAATGGTACTAGCAGCTGCCTTGCATGGCACTCAGCATTCAGAGGTTAGTGTTAGGCCTGCCTGGACAATGTGAATGGGTGGGACATGATGCTACATGTCTGCAGCATGATTTCCCATTACTAAACATCACTCTAACTGGAGCAGAGGATTATGGTGATATACACATGAAGGAGTTTTGTTATCCATTCCAAATGCATGCAAAAATGTCAAAGAGGCCTTATTGTTCATGTATGATATCCACAATGCAATAAGTATAGTCTTCATATTTCTTTATTTACTATAGGCAATGAACCAATACACTTCCGTCTTCTCCAAGCAAAACTGATCTAAACCCCTGCTCCCTCCAACTCTTAGGTCTTAATGATCCTGCCTTCCATCTAAGATTAATTACAGAACACATTGGACATGTCCGAAAATGCCCAGACCCTAAAAATATAGCTGTTTCAGATGATTTGTCACTAACGCACTAGCTGAAAACTGTATATCATATCTGTCCAAAAGAAATCAACAATATCTCAGATCAGGTTGACATGCTTAGATATCTTCTGTCAAATATTGTTAGTTCAAGAGCTCTAGAAATCAAAGATATAGCTACCTTGCTTGAAGGTGTAACAAAGTTCATAATGGTCTACTGACAAAACTTGCTAAAAACAGGCTTTGAGGAAAATGGGTTCTTTCCAGCTCTACTTTCATTTCTATGGAGAGGTAAATATGATGCCCATGAAGGAACAAATGCCTTTAGGGTTATTGTCTCCATCTCTCAGTGCATACTTCATTTATCTTTCACTCTTTCGGTTTTATAATTTCATCAGGCATTTTTTTTAAAATAAAAAGTGTAGTAGTACTATTAATGTACTATACAGGTTTTATTATTGTAAGCTTGATTCTTGCTCTGAACTATGTAATTCAGGTTGAACAAGACAAATGTCAAAACTTGAAAATATGTTAATGCAAAATATTGCTATTCCAGTTCCCATCAGGGAAGAAATTTGAAAGTCACTGTTTCAATACACATAAATTTGATGGACAAAGTCACTATTTCAATACACATTAATCTGAGGGGCAAAGTCACTATTTCAATTCACATAAATTTCAATTTCGCTCAGTAGTCTGTGTTCTGTAACATAATATTTGCTTTGTTTTTCATGAAGATTGAAAAGAATTCCGCCAATTTTAAATGTTTGTCAGTAGGTCTGCATGTTATGTATGAAAAATTGTTTTCTAAACATTTCTTTACTATATTCATAATAATTATGATATAAGTTTAATACAGCTCACCTTGCAAGAGTGTTGAGATGAAAAAATGCCTCTTTCTGCCCAGACTAAAGCCAACAGTTCTTGAAGTCTGTAATTTTGATAGTAACATATAATGCAAGGATATCAAGAAAAGTTTGTTTGGATGGTAGGCCAGGACAACACCAAAGTAGGTAAAATCATCGGGAAACACAGGCCCATCGTGGAATCGTCAAACGCACTAAAGTTAATCCTCCTCAACAAACCTGTAGTCACCTACAAGGACATCCTATTCAGGGCGAAGCTAACACCAATCACTAATCAAGACCACCCTAGTCAATCTGGCCCCTGTGGCAATAAAAGGTGATAAACCTGTCAGCATATGATAGAGACGATGACATTTTCTAGCACAGTGACTAGAGAAAAATTAAACATATATGGTCCAAACAAAACGTGCAAAACAGAGAATGTCATTTATCTCATCACATGTAAGATCCGTAGCCTTCAGTATGTTGGAGAAACTGAAAAGCTACACAAAAGTATCAACCTTCATAGATCTGATTGGATGACAAAGAAGCTGTACAGAATCCCGGTCGCAGAACACTTCTCCTCCCCGGCCACACTTTCAGTGATATAACACTTATTGCAATTGTTCACAACCCCAACTGGAGTCCCCAAATCAGGAAAGAAAAGGAATCTTACTGGATACGCAGCCTTAGAACATTGACAAAGAAAACCATGCAGAAATAAAGTTATCTTTTGCAGCTGACACATTTTCTTTTAAATAATTCTCTAAGTTTGCTTAATAGTCTATGACTACTATAACAACGAAATATCCGGGATATAATTTGTGCTTACATAAATTTACATAAAATAACCAATGTCGTTATGGCTTATCAATTTCTAGGTCAACACAAATATTTTCCAGTAGCAGCAACAAGCGGAAATAAACTAGATGAAACTTAATAAAGTTAAAAGGTTGAATTCATGTAGAAACAGCCATGTAAAGTTTCGCAAATATAACCGTTTTTCTGTATTATTTGTTTGTCTTGTCTATGTTTTGTATTCGCCTTTGAAAAAGACTCATTAAAGAGTCGAAATCGCTCAGGCTAGCTAGATACTAGTTTCGCACTGTTCGTTGTCAGTTTATTGCATTTATCTTAATCAATCCCTGACACACGTGATCCCTTGCTGGATCCAGTGCACTTGAAAGGATTGTTATTCTCTATGATCTCTCTCTCTCTCTCTCTCTCTCTCTCTCTCTCTCTCTCTCTCTCTCTATATATATATATATATATATATATATATATATATATATATATATATATATATATATATATATATATATATATAGTCTGCTGAAGCAATAAAGCGAAACTGGTCACACATTCTACGTGTTGGTGTTTATTTTATTTGATCATTTAACATTATATATACCATGCTGTCGGCCATTTCTGTGCACTTAAGGTTTCCGCCACCAATATTGAAGCAAATTGCATACCGAATTCGATCGATTGACGAAAATAAAATATTGCAATTCTTAACATTTGAAAAGAGGCGATTGTCAACAGAATATTCTATTCAAAATAATATTCATTTTCGACACACGGGATAACACCCCTGTGTTTTCATGAGCTGCGATATGTCAGCCTATTCTGCGCATAGCTTTGAAAAGATGTAATATTTATCCATCGGGCTATGGAAATGACATACATTAATTTCTGTCAGCATGTCAGTCGAATAATTAGATCAGGTTTATAGCTGGTTTTACAGCATTCAACGTAACATTGCCAATAAATATCAAGACATATTAAGCAAACTAAAGAGATCTTGTAATTTTTTTAGTAAAGTTCAGCAGTTTATAAAAAAAGAAAGTTATTATGTTGAAGAGAAACAACAATGATTAGGATGTAATAAGTTTACAAAGTCCCGTTTATGGGGAAAAAAATACCAAGAATTTATAAACGGACTATACGCCGGGCAATTTTTTGAGAATCCTGTTCTAGCGGCAAGTTGACATTTTAGATAGCAGACGATTTTGTATGTGTGCGATAACTGCTTACAAATTTGGAATCTTAGATTAAAATGCAGTTTCGTTTTAAGGTATATATTTCCATCTTTTATATAATGTTTTTCTTTGTATGATTCTAAAAGATATATATAGCAAATAGGATTTTCTGGGTAAAAAGTTCAAAAAGGTCATGGAGTAGGTGTTCATGTTGACATTTACAAATTATATTTTCATATGCGTTTAGGGTAGAAATGTGGGATATTTTTGTACACTTTATGAACATCACTTTCCTTAATTGTATTACTTGTAAGATAAACACACAATATCTATAAGAATGCCTTATATATTGCCAGAAATGGCTAAACCACGAGTTTGCCAACGTTATAAAATCTACATCTAATTGCACTGATTGTGGCGGCTTCTTTTACACGTTTTTAAACAGGAGAGCTTCGTTTACTTCGTACTCAAAGAAAAGTGGCTTTTGTTTCAAACGTTGCAAATCCCTATTATTTTCGGATTACCTTGGACCATTCGTAAGACTTCTAAGGTTGCCACACATGTTCTTACACAGGGACGTCATTTTTCGAGGGGGGGGGGGGCAAAACTTGATTGGGTTGGGGGTGGGCAAAACTTGACGGGCTTGTTAATTTTCGTATATGGGCTACAACAATTTTACAGCACATGCAAATTCGGGGGGAGGAATAAAATGCCCCCTTCCCCCCTCCCCCAATCACATCCCTGTTCTTACAGTAATATTCATTCGTTCAACTATCAGTCTATTCAATTTTTGAAGCATTAAGTTAATAACATATTTGACAATAGATGATAAGAGAATAGAAGACACTCTTAGCAGGTTAATGGAATTTGTTATGTAAATTTCTCCAGTACATCCATCATATCATGGGTACATATATCCATCATGAAATGGGCATATATGATATACATAGTTGTTTTTTGATGCACAACAAAAAAAAGCCAGGAATTTTGTACATCTGTTTCATTTTAGCTGAAAAGTGGAATTTCTTCTTGTTCATACTCACCCTCCAATTGTTGAACTTTTGGTACGTTATTACGCATCAATTGAATAATATCAATATTGCCTTGTAGATTGCCCAAAATGGCAAAGCCACGTGTTTGCCAGAGTTAAAAATCTATCTCTAATTGCACTGATTCGCTATTAAGAAGTGGTTTTGTCCAGGGCTTTCACGTAGTACCACTGGTAGAACTACGAAGAACTGGAGGCGTACGAGATTTTGGCAAGAAAGGTTGTAAATCTCTATTATTTCCTGTTTATCTTGAACCATTCATGTTTCTAAGGTCGTTGCAACTATTGTCACTGTGTTCACTTTGGCTATTGTGGTAAAGCTCAAACATTCAAGTTTCAATCTATTTTATTTCCGAGCTTTAATTTTGTAAATGTTAATTATGTCCATATTCAACAATATATCATAAAGGTACTAATAGCGGGTTAACAGCCCAATTAATTATATAAATTATCATTTAAAACAAAAAGAGTTGCTAAGCAGCAATTTATTTATTATTTCGAATAAAGAGCGGAATAATACTTTTATTATTCTGTTTTAGAAATAATTAGTATAATTACAAGGCAAATACTACTTACAATATTTTGTGATAAAGTCCGTCTGTCCATATGAACGTTGCCCATATGTAAACGTACCACATACTTACATTAATGAGCGTTAAAGCTAACTACAGAAAGCTTGGGTCAGTATAGGAACTGTAGACTGTACCAACTCTTTGAAGTGTTGATGATAACAGTGGGTATTGGGTCTTGTGATTTTACATAAATTTCAATTAACTCCCACGTTATATGTTGGCAGTTGGGAAATCTGATCACAGGACAAATGCATAAAGGGTATTTTCCTGCTCCAAGGGTCGTAACATATCCCCACCCTTCGACCATATGTACACTAAACGTTTCTATTTTTTCAACTGGTCATAAACCAGGGCATATTATCGTATAGTATGAAGTCCTTCATCCGTCTGTACATTACCACAAGATTGATATCACTACTCATCATAAATTACTCTTAGGATACCCCATGGTTTTGTTCGTCCCAAATGAAATGGTCCCGATCGGACATCTAGTAAGGCTGCTACAGACGGCTTGTTATTGATGCTTCTCTTGAATTGAAAATCATATTGATGTGGCATTTTCACTGCAACTTTTTTTTTATAATCTTTCTATGAACCTACATGAAAACTTTGCTGTTTGGAAACCCAATATGGCCATTATTGTCGCCATGACATCCAACATGGCCATTATTGTCGCCATCTTGACAATCATGTTATTGCTACTCCTCCGGAGTACAAAGTCATAACAACATGGTGTTTTCACAAAAGAACTTATACGATGTCAAATTGATCATAAATGAAAATGGTGTCAAACTAACACCTCATATGACTACAATGGCATCTGTCTTGAAAATCTTGTTAGTATTCCTTCTCATAAACCCAAAGTCTTATCCACTTGGGGATTTGTCCAGCAGAATTTGTTTGTCATTTATAATTGGTGCCAAATCTGAAATCAGATATGGTGATCATGGTAGCCATTGTGAAAATCTTGTTTTATGTATATCTATATTATCTGTGTAATTTTTGTCCATGATTATATATTGTAGCGATCATTTATAAATAAGATATTCAATAGCTAATTTTTATCTATGAGTGTAAATTCTATTGTAAGATAATGAGTTGTAAATAGTTGCAGCCTAGATAATGAACCTGTTTAGACTGTGGTATGAATGAGGAGATTAAGTGATGCGGTATTGTGAAATTGATGAAATAGTTCTAGTGATGATATATTGCGATGTAGTCATGGATATGTATATAAAGACAGAAAAGAACAATTATTCCTATTTCTGTTCTTATTTTATTTTCAGTTTGAAGAGGTAATCAATGTTGTATTTAGATTTAATTTTAGAGGAAATATTTTAAAAAGTTATTAGAATTACAGAGTTCTCATGTGACTGTTTGAACTAACCATATTTTGGAATTATTGTGAATTCATTCAAAGACATTCCCGAAAATGCTATTATGATACATCACAACTGTTGGCACAACAACACATTTACGGCTATTGGTACATCAGCACATTAAAGAACTGGAATTCATTCGGAGCACTCTATGTTTTGGGACTAGTGATATAACTTTAAGGATTATTTTGGATTTAATTCACAAGACTATAAGTTTGACTCAAGTTTTGTTTTCATAACTTCGAGACATAAATTATTTGCAAGTTTTACACAGTTTGTTGGTTTTACTAATTTCTATTACTTAATTTAAGACTACAGAGTCGTAACACCTGTTATTGCCTTTTTCCGTGAACGGATGGTTAGATTAACACGGGATTCATTAGAATACATCTTATGATGTCTGTACTGATCTGATATCCAATATGGTCGCTTTGGTAGCCATTCTGAAATCTTGTTATCGCTACTAATGAACATTTTTTTTTATTGACATGGGATTTTCGCCAGATGACTTCACATTTGTATAGGTTTCTTTAAAGGAAAGTCGTGCCAATCTTACCTCTATCATGACCACCATGGTAACCACCTTGAAAAACCTTGTTATTCTACTCATAGATTGATGGTCAAATCGATTTTCACAAAAACACTTCTTATGCAGTCTACTTGATCCTAAATAAAAACTTCTGACCTGACATCCAGTATGGCCTCCGTAATGGTCATCCTCATAGACCAATCAACATGGGATTTTCATGAGAAAGAATTCTTATGGTGTCTGGTTGTTTTCCTAAACTGAAAATTATGCCTATTAGACATCAAATATGGTTACCATGGAGACCATCATGAAAAGTTTGCTATGCTTTTCTTGAATCGATGGCCATACTGATATGGTGTTTTACAAAATGACTTCTTACAATATATTTTGCTCCATGATCGTTTTGAGAACCATAGTAATGCTTCTCCTGTATAGATGATCATAACAACTAGGCATTTTCACCAAAGGACTTCAAATCATGTCTAGTTGATCCTAAATGAAAATGGCGCCAGTCTAACACCTAGTATAGTCAGCACATCCTTTTAACGCGCAAGAACATACTATATGTTCTCAACACTCAGCTGTTCAAAAGAAGAAACTATCTTAGATTCCTGGAAATTCTTGTCAGACAGAAGAGTGTCAGTCCCCGAGAGGGACTGTATTTTCTAGTAGCGAGTATCGAATCAGCAATGCCAAGTATCCAGTAGAGAACTGGATAGAGTTTAAAAGTGGAGTATTGATTTTTTAAACATGAGCTTTAAGTAAAGAAAAGCAATTCAGGTTCAAGATATAAGTATCGAGTTGAAAATGGGAGCATCGAATTAGGGAGATCTCAGTAGAGAAAAAACAGAATAGACTTGTTTGTACTACTACTACTAAACTAACAAAAATTAATATTGTTAAGTACTTAAAAATCCTATATTAGATAAATGTCACGCTATATTTCCAAGTCAGAAGCACATTCATCATTACATCTAACCCATATATGCATATATATATATATATATATATATATATATATATATATATATATATATATATATAAAGAATGCAAATCTTATGGGGAATAACAGTTCTTTCAAGTGCACTGGATCCAGCAAGGGATCACGTTTGTCACGGATTGATTAATATAAATGCAATAAACTGACTACGAACAGTGCAAGACTAGTATCTAGCTAGCCTAAGCGATTTGGACTCTTCATGAGTCTTTTTCAAAGGCAAATACAAAACATAGACAAAACAAACAAATAAAACAGACAAACCGTTGTCTTTGTAAAACTTTACATGACTATGACTTGTTGCGGATGCTGGAATATATTTTTATAATATTCTGCTACATGGAAAGTCAGATGGACATGGAGTTTCAACACAAGACTTCCAAAGATGTCTAGATGGGCCCAAATGAAAAAAGTGCAATGTGGACATTCAATATGGCCACCGTAGCTGCTAGCTTGACAATTTTTGTTATCATTTCTCGTGAATAAAATGGTCATATGCACATGAAGTTTTGACTGAAACAAGCTTTAATGATGTCTAATTGGTCCTAAACGAAGGTGAACGATATGATAACCTGTATGGCCCTCATGACAGTCATCTTGAGAACTCTCTGCATGTCTGCCTCTCTGTCTGTCTACCTGCTTGTCTGTCTGTCTCCATCTCTCTGTCTCTCTTTCATCTGTCTATCTTATTTTGATGGCTTGATGGAGGTTAGAGATATTTGTCTCAGTGAAAATGGTTTGTTGAAGAAAGAAAAACGTCTTCTGGTAAGAGTCAAACCATGTTTTTCGTCGTGGCTTTCAGAATATCTACCACTTTTAAACTGCCGCACTGAAGACATCGTAGCAATATGACTGAACATTTTTAAAAATCCCAAACTCTCTCTCTCTCTCTCTCTCACACACACACACACACACACACACACACACACACACACACACACACGTGCGCGAGCGTAGAAAGTGGTGCATGTTTCACATACATGTTGCTGTACACTTTCTAGCGTGCACGTGATATACTGACAAAATTCAACGATCCTTTTCTTTGCTGAGTATTGTGAATATTTTCCCCCTTTGTTTTTTAAAATTTGTTTTAGTTTACATTGCTGTATTTTAGAACATGAAGCATATGCATTTCCTTTTCAGCGATTATCATGTATCGTGCATTTCCTTTGCATCGTGTATCGTGCAATTCCTTTATATCATGTATCATGCATTTGCTTTATATCATGTATCATGTATTTCCTTTATATCATGTATCATGCATTTCCTTTACATCATGTATCATACATTTGCTAACGATACTTTTGTTCTGAACTCCATGTCATTGCAGTACAGTAAATGTCCCATTTTTGTAACGGTAATATTGTTAGGAATCCATATTCTACTGTAAAATGGAGCGAAATATTTGAAGATCAGATTGAAAATGTTCGAAATGAAGAAAAATAATTATTCCTACTAGGTGACATCAACAGGTATTTACTAAACCCGCAAATTAAAAATTACTGGCTCAGTTACGTGACCTCATTTTGACTGGGTCAGCATGTTACTGAACCAAAAGGTTTGTGGTTGGAAAAAGTCAAACTCAAACCATATTTACTCAAATTCCTCAAATAATGTGTCTTGTATTGGTGTCCCCTCCGTTGGCCTGAGTGACCATTACCCAACATTTCTAACTCGCATGACCAATGTTTTCATCCCCCAGATCATCTCACCATACAATTTCATGTAGATCTTTTCAAAATCTTAATCAGAAGAAGTTCTAAGAGGAATTAAAGTATTTTCCATGGGATATCATCAAAAAAGTTGATCATGTCAATGACGCTTTAGATTATTGGTACTCGCTCTTGATAGATGTCATTGATAGCACACTCTTTTGAAAAAGCACGGGGTTAAATGTGTATTCAACCAAACTGGATTACACCAGAAATCATACAAGCAATAAAAACATGCGATCAATTTAAAGCACAAGGAAAACTGACCAATACAACCAAATGAGAACTGGGGTTGTGTTTCTTTTAAAGTTATCAAAAAGTATCATTATGAACAACTGATTGATAAATCAAACAGAAACCAGGAACATTTGGAAAAAATTTGAAGAACTTTGAGCTGGTAAAGGTAATTCTCATTCACATTCTAATAATTGTTGTACTTTAAGAAAATATGGTGTATGCATCAATAACAATGAAGATATTGCCAATGAGTTCAAAAACTTCTTGATGATAATACTATATAGTGCTTTCTAAGAAATACCCATCATAACGGACGATAAAGAAACATCTGCATAATTTCGAAGTAACAAAGTCAACGATGCTGACTTAATTGAACATAGAATATTAAAGTCAGCTGTAATTTTCATTGCTGAACGTATGACATACATATATAATCTTCGTATAAAAACAAATACATTTCCTGAAAAATGGCTAAAGTTAAACTTCCTCATAAATCTGGTCCTCATCATGAAATAAATAAGTTTAGGCCCGTCGCAAACCTACCTGTCTGGTTCAAAATTCTAAAAAAAAAAAAACATACTCAAAACTCTCTAATGATTTTTTTTGGACAAAATTAGCCTGTTGTAAGGCAGACAATCAGGTGTTCTCCCAAATCATTCATGTTAAACTTCTCTTGCTAGAATGGTTGAAAAATAGCGCGAAGCTTTATATAATGGAGAACTAGTGGGAGTTTTTGCTGGTTGATTTTAGGAAATCTTTTGATCTAGTTGATCATGATATTTTACTTGAAAAATTAAAACATTACAAGCTCAACAACATTTCTTTCAATTAGCTTAAATACTATTTGAGAGGAAGAAAAATCGCTAAAATAAATAGTGTCATGTCGGACAAAGAATTGTGACGTGGAGTACCGCAAGGATCTATTTTGTGGCTACTACTATTTATTATGTTTATAAATAATCTGTATTTGTATACAGTAAATATTGAAAATGATCTATATGTTGATGACTCCACTTTATATGATATTATTAGAACGACTTCTGGAAGAAACCTAATAATGCTCTTATCAAACTCTCTGAATCGTGTAAACTAATGGAATGGTCAAACTCTCTGAATGGTGTAAACTAATGGAATGGTCAAACTCTCGAAATAGTGTAAATACAATGGAATGGTCAAACTCTCTGAATGGTGTTAACTAATGGAATGGTAATTAATTTTGGCAAAACCAAAGTGATGCTAATTACCGCTCAATATAGACATAACAGAACTAAAGATAATATTCTCCGCAGCAAATTTAATGATGTGGAACTGAAAGATGTTAGGCAAGATAACGTGTTAGGAGTTAAAGCTGACAACAATATGCTATATTCAGAGCATATTACTTATGTTAACAGAAAGATGGCTGAAAATATCTGACTACTATCAAACATTAAAGAATTTCTAGCCTTAAACCACATGATAATGGTTTAGAATAGTTGTAGTTAACCTCATTTGGACTACTGCAACATCATATTGGGTAATTATTCTAAAACAAAGTTGTTACAAGTGGAACGACTTTAAAAATTAGCCATCAAAATTATCCATGACAACGGAATTAATAATGTCCACAAATGTGTGAAGGATTTGAAGATCGTGACTATCTATGAGGAATATGTTTAAGAAAAGCTGAATATAAAGTTTGTAAAGGTTCTATGCTATATAAGTGATATGTACAGTTAAAGACACATATCAGTTAAGGTTTCTATTCTATCGATACTACGCTCTATGTCATCAAATAACTTTCTTTTTCCTAAGCCCGACCTGAATTGCATAAAAATAGTTTGGCTTTCTAGGGCCCAATCATTTGGAAATGTCTACCTAAGAAGCATCAGCAATGACTTCCTTTCATCGCAGATGTTTGAAATGGATGGGATCAATATAATGCCTATAACCATTTATGGTTAACATTGTGGTATATTTTGTATATGTATATCTCTTATAAAATGCATCTGGGTGTTCTTGTTTGTGTGTGTGTGTGTGTGTGTGTGTGTGTGTGTGTGTGTGTACGTGTGTGTGTGTGTGTGTGTGTGTGTGTGAGAGAGAGAGAGAGAGAGAGAGAGAGAGAGAGAGTTTTAAATCATGCATCTTGGTATACACAGTGCTGTGGAGTGAGTCCATACTTATTTATCATGTGTACAACAGTCCATTATACCATTTTTGCATGATGTTTGTTTCCCTATTGTATCATATATTTGCCTATACATATATAGATAACTAAGTTGTACAAAGGAGGTCAGCTTTTATACTAATTGTGTGACCTTCATAAAATAAAGACTTTATTATTACTATTATTATTATTATTATCAGTATTAGTATTATTAGTATTAGTATTATTATTATTATTTTTAATACAATTTGAAGACAAGTCGACTGAATAGAATGTTCATAAATATACCTTGGCTTTTACTTTACTGAACAGATTGTAACTAGTTTTATTTTATATTTTGTGTCACATGAGCTTACCACACCCTCATTGACGTGTTAAGACTCGTAACAGAATTTAATATACAACGTTAAATATTTTTATTATCTACAAATAACAATAACAATAATTTTCTCATCTTCTGTTAGTTAAGGGAACCTTTCTGAAATAAATTAGCAACGCTCTGGCACGTTCAACAGAAAAATGCCCCTCAATATAGAATGTCGTTTTAGGTTATAATGTATTAAGTCTCGATTTCTGTGTGTATGTATTTTCATTTGGTGTAAATGACGGACATTCTTGAAATAACACACCAACATGCTCTCAAGACATCGACAACTGATGGCGTTCTATATTGTAAAAAGGGTAACATCTTGCCTCTTGGAACAAATTTAGCACAGAAAAATGAAAAATCATGATTTGTAGAAAAGTCTCCGTTTACACACTTGGCGCTCGTTTCGTGATTTTGGAGTGTGTTTTTCCTGCAAAGCTGGCGTGACACACTTGAGACATGTACTCGGCTGCTCAGTGGAAACTATGTCAAGAGGACTAACTTCTCTTGATTAGAGAGCACATCGCTTGAAACGGTGAAACATAACAAGGAGAAAACAGAGCCCAACAGCCATATATGCCACCAGCAACATCTACATATATGAAAGAAAGAGAAAAGCTGAAAAGGGCTAGGCAGAAGGCAAAGGCTGCACGAGAGAAGCCGGTCCATGAACTGGTTAAACAACAAGAGATTATTGCTTGCAAGAAAACCCCATTATTGACATCAAATACATTCTCAGAGGCGGCAACGAGGGAAGAGGATCACTCGGGCGTATTGGTTAAAACTAATCAATTTGATTGGGAGCAGTCATAGCAGTTAGGTCTTGAAGAACTAAGGAGCGACCCAGCATCAGCAAAAGCTTCGTAGATGACTTTGATGTACTTGTCGATTGCAAAAGGGCTGCTCTGTCAAAATGAAGGCCTTAACCAAATAAAGCACGGATCAAGAAAGCAACAACTAATTATAACAAGAATAACGTCTGGAGTCCCCTGCCGAATCTTTTGCCTCCCTTCCCTTCTAGGACATACAAAGACGATTGGGGGGAAGCAAATCACACTCGTCTAATAACCAAATGCCTCGAAGGGCGTGTACGCACAGAACAGGGCGTCGAGATGATTGTGGATTTTTTCCCACTGGACGTGTTATGTTGCAATTTAAACAGACAACTGTAGATGAATTCGTGTTCGGATCGATTCCCCTTCGTCCAGCATACAGAAATATCGATTAGGGCTTTAATGTCCCTCGACGCAAACTAGCTGAACCAGATCAGGAAAGGAAAGCCTACGAACCATGCTGGACGCTGGACTGGGAGCTGCAGGTGTTGGACCGTTTACACACACAAGAAGACGAATTAAATAGCATACTAAATACGCATAATACATACGGGGGTATGGTTTTTTTCCCTCCCGTACGATAAAATAAGTTGACCATGGTATGGGCATTAACAGGTCGTGCATGCCCGAATGGGTTAATGCGACTATAATACAAGATCAGTCAGTCAGTCGGGTTACCCTCGTTGACCAGTCAA